>CM050918.1:1426324-1828746 GCA_027742785.1 Vigna reflexopilosa | reverse complement strand
AAATTCAATTGTTTCACGGACCTGTCTATTTCACGATTATAATTACTGCGGTTGCCTTTTTACTATTTATCATTGGGTTTGTTGCATTACCTAATTTTACGTGCAGCCTTTTTTTTCCTTCTTTTTGTGCTTCGACTTGGTGTGCTTTTTTAGAGTACTTCTCTCCAATTTATTTGACCCCTTGTATAAAATAGACGCTGAACGTATATATAAATGTATAGGTATGCATGGTGAATTCATTCTGCTCTGAATATATTTGGCTCGTCTCGATAGCTCTTAATATATTTGGCTAGTCTGTTAATCGGGATGACAATCCAAAAAAAGAGAATGATTTTAAAAAATAGAGTTTTTGAGTCGTCATCGTAGGGTTACATAGTTATTTGAAAGTTTGTTTGTTTGAAAATGTAGATGTTTTAAGTATTTTTTATAAAAGGAAAATGTTTTTTAATACAAGATAGTGCATGTGATCATTAAACCTTTAAAATAGTTTTTGATATTTTGTATAAAAAAGAAAAGATTTTCTAGCACGAAGACATTGTGTTTTAAGTATTTTTTATGAAGTATTTTTTATAAAAGGAAAATGTTTTCTAATACAAGATAATGCATGAAGACAATTTGTGCATGATCTGTTTAATTTAAAACATTTTTAATTTATTCAAATTTTATTTTTATGTATTATTAAAATATTTTAAAACAGGTAAATATATTTAAAAATAAAATAATAACAATAAATAATTAATATATAAAAAAACTATAGTATCTAAATAAATTTTATTTTTAATACTAGATTGGACCTAAGCCCAAGTGGAAAGAGGTGATAAGGATGTGTAAATCAATTTTAAATTTAAACGCGGATTGGGCCCAGCCCAAATGACAAAGGGGTGGTGAAAGGGAAGAAAGGGGCTACGTCATGGAAAATTAAACTTAAACCGGATTGGGTCTAAGCCCAAAAGCAAATGGAGTGATGGAGAAGAAAACAGGGGCTGCGCAAGGGAGAAATATTTTGCTTGGCCCAAAACGGACCCAAATTACTACTGAAAGGGTGGACAGATGGAAAAATGGGGTGCAAAAAAACATAATAAAAAACCTAAGCCCAACCCCTTTCTTTAGAAAACTCCTAGGGGTTCCTATTTTCCTCCCTCATTTCAACACTTCATGAGAGACCCAGGGTCTCTCTTACTCTCTCCGCCAAGCCACCATCTCCAACACCTACCCTCTCCGCCACGAACCGCCAACAATGGCGTCGCCGGCAACGCCGCGTGACGCCGGAGCCGCTGTCAACCTCGACCCCAGGCCTCTTCCTCCATTTCTTCTCGCGCGACGACGGCCATCCACCGAACCAGCACCGTCGCGCCCCGAGACGCTTTCTCCTTGTCGCCGATGAAGTCCGCTGCTGCTGGTGCCTTCCACAAACAACTCCCCTCGGCCGCAGCTTAAACCTTTGAGAATCGCACGGGATTCTCCTTCCCTCCCCTTCGTGCTTGTAAACGGGGGAAACCCCTTTCTCTTCTTCGATTTCGGAGCCGCCGTCGTTTCTCTCTCTCTCTGCTTCTTGCTCCCCTCACTGTCTATCTCACGGAGCGGCCGCCGGTGTCGCCATGCCCTTGCTGCCGTCGCCCTCACTGACTCCGCCTCCTCCATCCCCGAGGTCACGGCTTCCAAACGAAACACGCCGCTTCCTCTTTTCCCACTTTCGTTTTCGACTTGGTCACCCAGGGGATAGAACTGTTTGGCAATGATTTGGAGTTTCCGATTTTGTGCTTGTTTGGGTGTTTTGGGTTTCTCACAACAGGGATAGTGGCGGCAATTGGGTGGCGCACGCATCAAGAAGATGGTGGCGATACCAAGAGCGGGACAGAGCTACGATGGCATAGTGTGAGAGCTTTATCAGTATCGTTTCCTTTTTCTGGTAAAAAAGCAACGATGGTGATGAAGGAGAGGATGGGGGTGCTACTCAAGGGTGTGATTGTATTCTCGGAATGATTGGGTTTCTATTTTTTTTTTTTTCAAGTGTTGGCTCAACCTTTGCTTTGGTCACAGGGTAATAGTGGAGGAATGGTTGTCGGTGGGGTTGGGTTCATTTGAGAAGGAAGAGATGTTTGGGTGATTGTCGCTTTTAGCATTGAGATTTCAGGGAAATAAGATAGATATACATGGTGAATGTGGAATTGGGATGATGTAATTCGGTCCTAGTGACCGTTGATGATATCAAACGAAAAAAATGGAAGAGGAAGATTCACACAATCTCCCTCAGTATATACAATGCTCAATAGTCAGCATGAAACATATCATCTAATGCCATTACCATGATAACACAGAGTAGATTGCTTACCTTCGAAAATTCTGTGTTGAGTTACTGTACTATTAAACTCCGGCGACTTTCCGATTGTCATGCTTCTGTTGCTCTCTTCTCTGCTCCAAACTCTTCCAAAAATGTTTTTTTTTTTGTTTTTTTCACTGTGCTCTCCTCCCTCGCCTTACTCCAATCTTCTTTCCTTTTTTACCCCCAAATCCCCTCTAACTGTTTTCCGTTTTTTTTTCCTCTCCCCTCCAAAATTCGATTCTGCTCTTGCTTACACACACGCGCGCCTGTCTTCCCCGAGCACACGCACTCCTTTGCCACGTTTTACTTTTCTTTTTCATTATTTTCTTATTTTTATTTTTATTTTTTATTTTTTATTTTTTATTTTTCAATTATTTTAATTATTTAATTAATTAATAACTATATTAAAACATAAGAAATAAAATAGAAATTAAATTAAAGATAATAAAAATGAAAAGAAAATCTAAATACAATAAAATAGAATAAAACAATAAAGTAAAATAAAAATAAATAAAAAAATAAATAAAAGGAAAACAAATAAAAAGAAAAACATATTTTTTTACGACCTAGACAAAATGGGATGTTGACAATACCTATAGACTATCAGAAGGTTAACATTGTCTGGAATATTAAAATATTAAGATCAATTCATATCTATCTTTTATATCTCTGATCAAGTGGGATCACAACTTCAATAGAAATAACTATGGGGTGAAATAGGTTTTCAAATAAATCTTCCCTTTTCATTCCATTTCCATGGGGTTTTTGGGAGGAAGAAATGTTTTAAAGGATAATTTGGTAAGGAAATTTGTTTCTGTATTGTTCTAGAAATATATATTGACAAAATATTTTTGAACAATATGCAGAAAAGGTTAGGGATATAATTTGGGAGGAAATAGGGATACTTCGGGAAATCAAAATAACCAAAAGCAGAATGGTTGGGCTATTGAAATAGCATGGGCCTTCTGTTTACTGTCTTTATTGGGCTGAAATTGTAGTGGGCTATTATTGCCATCCAACACTTTAACAAAAAAAGGCTTTTGCTCTTTACCACTTTCTTAACTCAATGACTATACTCAAATGTATGATGTATGCTATCATTAAGCCAGTACACCTATTTAAGGTGGATGCACTTTTTTTTTTTTTCATTTTCAAATGGATTTTTGAAATCATTTTAAATAGAACCAAAATCATTTTAAAATGAATTTCAGAAAACATTTCTATTCGTTTTCAAAATCTATACAAAATTATGAATTTTCTTTAAGTTTCAATCAACATTCTTGCTATTTTATATATCGCATAACCGCAGTTTTAATTTAATGATTTTTTTACTTCTTTTTTGTTGTTGTCACAATGACATCTATAACAAATAATATTACTATTATTATTAGTCATATTCACTTTTTTTATTAGGATAACTTAAAGTTATTTGTTTATAATTATTAAAAAATTAAAAAAAATTATAAGTTTATTATAAGTAGTTAATTAAATTTTTTAAAATAATAATAAAAATTTATAAAAAAAAATAACTTATATTAATAAAGATAAAATTGGTAATAAAATTTATACACATGACAAAATATTCAAATTACTAAATTCAATTCATAATAATCTAAATCTATATTAATTTAAGTCTATTATAATGGTTTTATCTCAAATTCAAATCTATAATTTTAAATTTCAAGTTCAATCCATTTAATTACATTTGAATTATTTTTAAATTTAATAATTTTTTGGATTTTAAGAATCCTAAATTAAGGTATGTCTATATTAAGCCAAGACAAATCAAGGCATGTGTCGACCTAAAGGGTTACGGGACAGCAGAGGGACGGGTGAGAAGAGGTTATCAAAGAGGAAAGAAAGAGTACAAGATTAGTGTACAACACGTGGGATTACACGTGTAATAATATTGTTTGATACGTCAACAAATTTTTAATACTGTTCTATCACAATAAATACTTTTATTCATTAATAATTTAGACACGAAAGTGATACACACAGTTTGAAACACTTTTTATAGACTAATTAATATAAGTATCTTATAATATATTAAAATCATAATTAATATTTGTAATCTTAAACTTTTAATAAAAAAATTAATTTTCTTCTATTTAAATATATTTTAAAAATATTTTCTATTTTTAAAATATAATAAATGTTTAAAAGTATTTCATGAGTTTTTTTTTTTTTGCATATATGCATATGTATTACCGACAGTACTTACGTTTGAAGAACACAAGTGTCAACAAACGTACTCGATCATCTGGCCCACTGCCAACTTTGGCCCAAAACAAACATAACTACTCTCTTCATTACCATAACATACCGTTGGACGAACAGACAAGGAAATTAATATTTCTTCAATTAGTAGGTGAGAAGTCAACTTAAACTTATCAATAAATTAAAATCAAAATCAATAATTCTTAATGTGAACTATGCATTCGGGATAACTTCTTATACCTCAAAAAAAAGAAATCATGTTATACTATTTTTCTATTACATATTATAAATATATTACGTTTCAAAATTGGTATTTTTCTTCCGACTCTTCTATTCATTCTAGAGACAAGACGAGATTTATTTATTAATTAATTTTGTTCTTTTATTTTTCACCTTTTTATTTGACTCGAGTTTATTGAGAATACGAATTAGTTTATATTCAGAATCATCCTCTCAGACAACACATGAAAAACAAAAAAACTTCATTGCCAATTTAATTTTTTCATAGTTTATGTTGTAACAGAGAAAAAAAAAAGGACATAGTAATGGATAGAGCTGTCAAAACGGATAATTTGGCTCGATCCGACCCGGCCCATTACGGGTTGGTTACTTAGTGAGCCAACTCAACCCGGTTCATTTATTAGCGAACTAGAAAAATTTGAACCTGGCTCGACCTATCACGGGTTGGTGGATAAATGGGTTGGCTCACTGGCTCACTTAATTACAATTTTTTAAATAAAAAAATTACAAACTTTTTATAATTCAAATGTAAACAATTTCATTCCTAAATTTCACTCCCAAGATGTTTAATTAATTTTGAAAATATAGAACTTAAATAATTTTTTTAAACAAAAAGAAATAATAAATATTTTTTATAAAATTAAAATTAAATTTTAATAAAATAAACATAGATTCAACTCGCATGAATCGAATTTAAATAAACCAGATTGAAATCTAACCCACATAAAAAAAATACAATTTTTTTAAATTCAACCCAGCCTGAACCATGAGGGCGGATTGGTTTGAGGGTTGTAACCCATTTTAAAAATTCTATTAATGGACGAGTTATTGAATGCATCATTGGTGGAATTGAAAGTTTCAATGAAAAAGGTACTGTATAAGATTCAGTAGGGAGTTAATGAACAGCTTATATGATATAAATACGGAGTCTAAAAATTTCTTTTAAGCTTATTTATTTTTTATTAAATACAAATTATTTCACTATATTATTAAATAGACTGTTAAATTGGTATTTTTCATTTTATTTTAGTAGATGTAAAAGTATATTTTTCTTCTTTTTATTGCCGCTGAGAATTGTAAATTCAAATCACTCACAATAAAAAATTACGTGGGGTTGCAGCAATTTTGTATATATAAATACAAAAGAAAACAAGGTGAATATGTCATATCACTACACACACTAAACTGAATATTTATCCATTTATAATATATTAATTAAACAAATATAAATTTCATAGTTTTTATTTTTATTTTAGAGTAATCGATAAAATAAAATTGCACTAAAACACCACTGCAAGTGTGAGTCAGTAATGCCTTGGGGTATGGGTCTCTATCTGTGCTGTTAAATGTTTACGATTCTTACTCGACAGTTTGCCCTGCTGAATAGGGCGTTGCGGTGTCATAACATTTTATCTTACTCATTTTAATTTTTCTTTAGTTTCTATATATAGTTTCTCGATTTATTTTTCTTTTAATATTGTTTTTAGACTTAATTAAATCTGTATATATAATTTAGATAAAAATTAAATTATGAATTAATTTTTTATTTTGGGATGTGCGATGGAAGGAACGCTTAATGTTTAAATAATCATTAAGGAGGTTCAAAAACTTTTTTCTGTTCCAAGTATTTTAATTATTTGTCTAAACAGTTTAGAGGTTATAGTAAAAGAAGTTAAAGTCAAATAAAAGTTTTATCGTTTAAATATTAATAGTGCAAATGATACAGTAAATATAATTATCTACTTAATTATATTTTACATTAAGTTATTTAACATTAGAGTTAATCTGTTCAGTACTAATTTGTTTAAATGTTTTATTAATAATTAATAGCTTGATTTTGACGATGATTTGTTCAAACGTCTTAATATATTAAGAGTTAATTATTTAGTTTATATCTAATGCTATAATATTTTTTTTGTTAGAATTGAAATCAATATAATTATTTAAAAATAACATTAAATTTAGAAAAAAAACTACCATGATTCTATTTAATACAAAGAGTATCCGTTTGAATAAAAAACAAATATATAAAAACGAATAAAAAAATAATTAAATTACTAACTAATTCTTTTAATCTTTTTAGTTTTATATTCCAAATGGAAAAGGTTAGGCTGAGAAAAGGTTGGGGAAGTAACATCTACTCTTTCCGTAAGACTCTCCCGAGTGGAATATCTTTTTCCCTTTACCACTGTATTTATGCTTTGTTCAGCAACTTGGCAGAGATGATTGACACCAGCTTATTATTTAATGAAGCTCTCGTCAATGGAGAGAAAATCTTCACCAAAAACACGAAATTGATCATAATGTATAAACTCAGGCACTATCGGTTAGTTAGAGTAAAGTGTTAATTAGCATAAGTTTTGATGCGAAAAAAGTAAAGAGAGATCATAAATGAAAGGTCCGTGCAGTCAGAAGTTAGATGAAACAATTTTTTGCGTGCAATGAATGAGCTTAAAGCAAGAGGAGATTGTTGCGTGAGACTCGTTTTCTTGTTGGTGTGACAGTCTGAGTAGTTATTTAAATGCAGTTGAAGTGAGACTAAGAAGTACCACCGCCATGGATTCTTCTTTAATTCCTTCTTCACTTCTGCTCCGTCTCATGTTACTGTTCTTCATCATCCTCTTTTGCAAAACCAAAGGAGCATTGCAACTTCCACCAAATTTTAAGGTTCCTGCAGTCTTGGTGTTCGGAGATTCGATAATGGACACCGGCAACAACAACAATAACTCGCAAACGCTTGCAAAGTGCAATTTCCCTCCCTATGGCAGAGACTTCCCAGGAGCCACTCCGACGGGTCGATTCGGTAACGGAAAAGTTCCTTCTGATCTTATAGGTACATTATTCT
This sequence comes from Vigna reflexopilosa, assembly GCA_027742785.1. Taxonomy (NCBI): domain Eukaryota; kingdom Viridiplantae; phylum Streptophyta; class Magnoliopsida; order Fabales; family Fabaceae; genus Vigna; species Vigna reflexopilosa. Next base: position 1,821,118 of record CM050918.1, on the reverse strand, counting down.
TTCCTTCTCTTTTTCTTTTTTTTTTAATTTGTTTTTCTTACTGTTTTAATTTAACATTTACTGATATTTATAGTGTTATAAAATTGAATTTTTAACTAATTAATTAGTTTTTAAAGTTAGATAATTAATTAATATTTACACACTCTTTCTGATTTAACAATAGAGACTTTTTTTTTATTTCTAGAAAAGAAGAATTCTTATACCATCTTGTTCTTAAATAAATAATTCTCCTCACTCGATAAATAACACTTACAATATTCAAACATGAGACTTTATATTTTTAAGATACCGGGTTTAATATTTCTTAATTAGCTTAAAAATCATATATTTAAGATTAGGCTGTCATATTTTAGCTTTTTTTTTTCACTCAAATTTTTTTGTTTGATTTTATTATTTATGCTTAATAAATAAGTTATTTTTTTTAATTTGTAACGTTTTTTTTTTCTTTTATAAAACGCTATTTCAAGTAGGACATTGATAATCAAAATATGGATAATGATATTTAGACAACGTTTTTTTGATAACATTTAAACATCATCTACATGTCATTCTATGATTGGTCCATGGTAGTGTTTATGATTATTATTATTAATTGTAGAGTAATTTTGAACCAATCACAGAATGACATGTAGATATGTAGATGATGTTCAAATATTGTCAAAAAAATGTTGTCTAAGTATCATTATCCTAAAAATATTAGCTTCTGTTTTTATATTTAATTTCCAAATATTTTAAAATATTTATCCATTTTTTATACACAAAACTTTATTTATTATATTTTTATGCGCTAATAAATATACTTTTATTATTTTAAGTTTTTTTTACATAAAACGCATTTTTTTCTTTTTAATTGTATAAGATTTAAATAATGATAGAAAATGAGTTCATGTAACTTTATTATTATTTAGACATTTTTATACTGCAATATTTTATTTGAATTATTATATTATACGTAATGTTTTAATAATGCAATTGATCATATTAATAGATTACAAATTTAATTCAATTTTAATATTTTTAAATATTTTTTACTGTGCATTTCAATTAATTATTATAATTATGCAGTGTGATCTTGTGAGAATATTTTATGTAACATCCAAGTTTTCCTTGTGTTTAACTATTACAAGATTCATAACATTTTTAATAATATAAAAATAGTTAATTTGAAAAAAAACATATAAACTATTATTATAATTATCCAAATTTAAAATATAATAGCAAAATATATACATAGTCTTATACCATAAGGAGATATACTATATTGAATCAAAAGTGTAATATAGTCTATACAAAACAAAAACAAAATAACGAAACGTCCAATATTAAGCCCCAGTTCTACCATTTTTTAGTACCTACTCACCAGAGACAATCTTTCTCTGCTCACATCATTAAATTGATCATTACCAAAGACAAAACAACACACACAGACACAGATAGAAGAATATCCTAAAATACTAAAGTATATTCATACAATTTAAATCATTAATATCTCAATAATTGTTCAAATCAAACAATACAAAAATAATCTTATCAACTCTAGACTTTGATAATCCTCATACATGTATTAATGTCGGACTCATGGGAGACTTATCCTGTGTGTGGCGAAACAACCCCCCCACATCAAACTACCATACACTAAAATCAATATGTCAAACATCTATGACCAATCCATAACCATTAGGCTAAGGACCTCTTGTTACTCTTGATGACATAATCATCATTCTCTACTTGAGATTAGAAGTTATTAAGAGTGTGAGAATCATCCCTCAATCCCAAAATCCCTACTTTAATACATCACACTACAAAACAACAATATGGATTTTCCTATGGAATCCCTTTCACAACATATACTTAATTCACACACTTTCCATTTCTTTTGAACATCATCATACATCTAACACATACATGAGTACTATTGTCCATTCCAACTACAAAATAAACATACATAGAATCAATTTACATTTGTGCCAAATTAAAAATCAGAAAAAACATAGAAAACAAACGCTACTACGAAACAGGGAGCACCCAACCCTCAAGCCCTCGCCCAACGAGTCCAACCTCTTGTTCAGCGAATTATAGAAAAAAGAGGTCCAAACTTATAGAGGCAAATTGGCATCGCTCACAACCTAAGAATTAGAGGCTCACTCTTTTTGGCACCCAGTGTCATACCAGAGTCGCTTAATGTTATGCCAGAAACCAACAACTTCATTTCTCTGAATTGAGGAACCAAAGACTTGTTCAGATGGTCAAATTGACATTGCTTACTCAATAAAGAGTTCTAAAATAGATTTTGATTTCAGATTGAACACCAATTCACTCAATTGATTTAGAATCCCTTATGCTCTAATTCAAAACAAAACCAATAACTCATAGCATATTTCACATATTTCAAATCATATTTTAATGAACTAAATGGCTAATCAAATCCTAATTGACACTCAAAGCATCACCTTCTCTCCTATATCAACTCCTCTAGAATTTCAACTACTAAAACCCAAAATTTTAGACCAAAAATCAACCATTTTTCTAACCTATTGTCAAACTAAAGTTCAGTAGCTAATTGATCAACTAAACCAGAAAAACACAATCACCATTATTGATCAACAAATAATCTTATAAAAGACTCAAATGCCTCATGAAAAACAAAAAGAGCTCATATGTAAGGAAAACAAAATTGACCAAAGGAAGAAGCAAAAAACCAATTTGTTCTATATGAGAAACCTATCAATTAGATTTGAAGATTTTGCCACTTGGATGATTCAAACGGTCTCCGATTTTAAAACAGATAAACATTGAACTCTTAAATAAAAGTCAGAAAATTCTATAAAAGTAATTTATAAAGAGATAATATATTTAAAATTATGAAACTCGTTTATAACGAAAATTTTATATTAAAATCATTTAATATTAAAATAATAAAATCTCACTATTTTAAATCATTATCATTTTTAAAATATGATTTTTTAGTTCTTTACATTTTATCCACAATTACCATAATAAAACCGTGACTTATTTAAAATGTTATTTTTAATTTGATTATTTATAAAAAAAATATAAAATGAATTTGAAGTGACATCTTAAACATTCATCCTATTAATTACAATTATCCTACTAAGGTTAGTGCATCATAATTAATTTCAAAACTAAAGATAGATATATGTCGTATTATTATATTATAAAGCATTTTTAAATAACTGAATTAATATGTTATTTTTATAGCAATCGTTTACTCTGAAATTATTTAATTTTTTTAATTTAAAATATTATTTGGTTATAAATAAGAGATAAACACGTAACTTTCCAGAAATATTTTTCAATTTAATTATCAAATTGTTAACCAACCTATTAAGGATAGGTTCAATTAGTAATTTGAAAGTATAAATTACTCTCATTTTAATTTTAAACAAATGTTAGATAAAAGTACTATGAGATAGGAGATATAAAGTTGATTTATTGATAAAGTTAAGAGTGTGAAAGGAATTCTGAATTCAATTATTCTATTAAGATTTAAAAAATAGACGTTTGATTTGATAGATTTAAAAAGATGACAAAAGAGATTAAGATTCAATTCTTCTATTAATATATGATAACAACTAAAGTAAGAGCTACACAATTTCATCTCAATTTGTTAATTTATCTTAACCTCATCGTAGTGGGTGTGGGTAAGAATGAGAGAGACCGTTGAATTTTGACTTTCGAAAAGTGGTTGATTGAGCGTGCCTTGTGATTTGAGAAAATATGGTGATTATAAGATCTAGTTTCAGGAATATATTTTTTGATGAACATTTGGTCAATGCATCCAAAATTAATATCATTCAAGTTTGGTAAATTATATAAAATATAACTTTTAAGAACTGAATTTTAAGCTTAACTCAACTTTATAAAACTTGTTAGTAAAGTGAGGTTTGTAGCCATTTATATATTATAAATCGATCTTAATTTTAGTCGATAAATCGACCTTATCTCTAATCGATGTAGAACTTTTAACACACTCCCTTCACGCTGAAGTATAAACATTTTGGACATAAAAGTAGAATTAATGGATAGTTTGATAACGATCCGATAACAAGTGGAAGAAAATGTCACATAGATCTTGAACCCATAATAAAATAATTCAAAAGAGTTTTATTTGAATTAAGCAAAGTAGTAAACTTTATATAATACTTATCAACTGAGTTGATTTGAGTAACTTAAACATAGGAAAACTAGGACATTCATACGAAAAAGAAGTCTGAATTCTAATTCAAGACTTTTAAGAAAAGCCAACTAAGAATTGAACTAATCAATATAATACATAATTTCCTTACTTAAGCACTTTGCAACAATGATTAAACATTTTCATATGAAGCTTTGTACCAATTAAAAACTTGTTAAAATTTGTTGTCCTTAAATATGCATTCAAGTGTATTAATATCGTCAAATTTAGAGAAACCAAATTTAAAATTTTATATTTGAAATGGTTGATACCAGAATTTGAGTTCTTGTTGTGCATTGTTTCATCAATTTATTCAATGCAGATTCAATAATCTCATATCTCATTACATTCTTAGTATTGCAAGATTTTTCAACTTGAAAAGGTGTTTAATGCGAATGAAAACTGCTTCACGTCAGAGGTGAGCTCTTTCAGACGATTATTCTTCGTCATATGTCAGTGAAAACACCAAATATAATGGTTATCAATCATAGGAAAACAAATTCATAGTGAAGAAAAATATTTTTTCATTTTATTTATTAACAATTTAATTCAATAATCGATTGATACCAACCTCCATTAAAAGATAAAAAGCATGTAGGAATGAAAAAAAATATATTAAGGAAAAGCTCTCTTTTTAATTGAATTCTTATACTCTTTAGGGTTTTGGTAAAAGCAAATGATAAGTTAGTTGGTAGTTGATTAACTTGCTGGTAACTTATAATTCCTAACAATAAATTCTGAATTGATAAAATAACCTATTGGATTCTAAGAATTTGATAAAGTAATTTATATTATAGTTGTTAAATATAAAGTAATATAATTACATAGATTTTATGATGTAAATGAAATTATTATTGTGTAATTATAATATTATTTTTTTCATTTCTTAATTCCAATTACTATTATATTGAATTTCCTTTTCTAGCATTCTATAGTGAAACATTTATTCAATCTTCCATGTTAATTTTTGTTTATTTTGAAATGCATATCAAGAATTCAAAAATAATTCAACAAAAACCAAAAATACCGTAATAATTAATTATGTTCATAAGATTGAAATAAATAATAATAAATAAAATAAAATTAAAGATAATAAAAATATTATAATATAAGATATAGTAAATAAAAAATTAATAAGTTATCAAATACTTTATAATTTATAAGTTGGAAACTTTTAAAATAAACTACTTTGATATTTTTATCGAACATTTTTATATTAGTCAAACTAGTTTATAAATTACTATAGTTCACTTATTGACCGAAAAAATATTTTTTTTTTCAAAATTTTAATACTTTTTTTTATTGTTGTTTCTTTTAACTTTGTTAGGACAAAAGAATTTTAGAAATCCAATTATAAAAATTTAACGTGTCAACATACATATCTGTATCTTCGAGAAAAATAAAATTAAAGTTCATTAACTAGTCATAACAAAGAACAATCATGTTATATATTGTGGATGATGATAGTATAAATGAAATTCATTTAGTAATAATAAAATTGTTCGTTGACTATTGAGTTGGTATGATTTGTATTGCTATGTCAATAGTTGAAGTATATTTTTTAGTTAACCTATTGGAAAGAAAAAAAAATCACAATTAAATAGGTTTTAATAAATTTAAGGACAATTAGTTGAAAATTAATTAGAATCATATTTATATACCTATGAATAAATCCAACTACAATTATTTGTATATCAATGGTGGGAAATATCTGAGTAATACTTGTGAAAAAACATAAACTTGGAAGATCCTAATACATAACCATGAATTATAATTTAAATACACACTACATATATTATGTGTTATCTTCTAAAGCCTAGTTAAAGAGCTCAAGAAAATTTAAGTCTCCACCTTTTCTTAAATAATAGTTCATCTGCATTATGTATGAGATTCAAATCTAAAAGATTTCTTACGCTATACTTTAGTTTCTCTCACAAATAATTTTTTTTATTCAATTCTCTCACTAATAAATATAAATAACTAATATTGTCAATTAAAAAATATATATTAATTTTACGGGGTTAAAAAAATATCGGAACAGAACAAAATGTTTTTAAAGTGCTGTACAATGTTTTCTGATGGTGGAGAAACATAAACGGATAATAAATGAAATTAATTTATATTGAACTTGTTGTCGAGAGTAACAAGATTTGTTAACGTTATATGATCACTGATCAGCTGAAGAACTAGGAATTAAGGATCTTCTACCGGCATATTTCGATCCAAATCTCCAACCTAATGATCTCCTCACTGGTGTCTGTTTTGCATCTGGTGGTTCAGGCTACGATCCTCTCACAGCTAAAATGGCGGTACGGATACTTTCAGTTTCATTCTTCTCCTTCAGCTCCTAAATTTTGGTTGATAACAGAAACATGTTCCAACACGATTACTGTTTTAATGCCAGACAGCTATATCATTGTCTGGTCAAATAGACATGTTCAAAGACTACATAAGAAAGCTTGAAGGACTTGTCGGGGAGGAGCGAACCAACTTCATCCTAGCCAATAGCATTGTCCTTGTGGTGGAAGGCAGCAACGACATTTCCAACACTTACTTTCTGAGTCATGCTAGAGAAGTGCAATATGATATTCCTACTTACACTGACCTAATGGTTAGCTCAGCTTCTAGTTTCTTAAAGGTACGCAGAAAGTTTAATTAGCCTCAGAAATTAAAGAATATATGCAATTGTGTGGCGAAAATGTACATACATTAATTATTCTCAATATAATTGAAAGGAAATATATCAACTAGGTGCTCGGAGGATAGGAGTATTCAGTGCCCCACCGATTGGGTGTGTGCCATTTCAGAGAACAATTTTGGGAGGATTGCTAAGAAAATGTGCAGAAAAGTATAACGAGGCGGCCAAGTTATTCAACAGCAAACTGGCAAAGGAGTTGGCTTCTCTTAACCAGAATTTGCCTAATTCCAGGGTGATTTACCTTGATGTTTACAACCCTCTACTTGATATCATAGTAAATTACCAAAATTATGGTAATTTCAACTTTCTCCCTTGTTATAAAAGAAATTGTGAAGTAAAAAAAAAATATATAAGAAAAGTTGAATTTATAATTTTGTGATGGCTTTACAACTGCATTGCAGGTTTTAAAGTGGGAGACAGAGGATGTTGTGGTACGGGCAAAATAGAGACTGCAGTGTTCTGCAACTCTTTGGACCCCACGTGTCAGAATGCGGGAGATTACGTTTTTTGGGATGGTTTTCATCCTTCTGAAAGTGTTTACAGAAAGCTCGTACCTCCTATTCTCCAAAAATATTTGCACCAGTTCATCTGATATCACTTTCTTATTACTTTTATATATATATATATAGTCAGAAAAGATAATCATTATTCATTTTTATCTAAATATACTAATAATATAAAAGAAATTTAGCACATTATGGTTCGGTCACTTTCATTTTAATTATATGTCTATTTTTGTCATTAATCTTGGAAACGAAATAAATATAACATATCTATTTCATAAAGGAACGTTTATATCTTTCTCTTTTATTTTTTAAAATTATGTATTTTTCTCATATTTATATTGGTCTTTTGGGTTCATTTATTTTTATGAGTAACTAATTAAATCCATAGCTAAGTGTGTGCTTAAATTATTTGTTTCTTTAGCACGTGTTGGATTTATGAATATAATTCATGTGTTCCCTCCAATTGAGTTTGTTTCATTATGGGAAATTGAGCACTTTCAAACCATTACTTCAGTTTTTTTTTTTCATATCATTGCTGACTCTAAACAATCATTAATACGACAAAGAAAAAATAGTTTTAAGTGAAAAAAAAAACTGAAAGCACACCTCTCTCTCTCTCTCTCTCTCTCTCTCTCTCTCTATATATATATATATATATATATATATATATATATATATATATATATATATTTTTATACTGCCTAAATAATAAATTAAAAATTTATTGTATAAAGATTAAATTAATAATTCTATAAAAAAAAATTGCATGATAAGCTGTTTCTAGATCGAGAACATGTTATTAATAATTAGGTATAAATATAACTAATAAAAAAATTACCATTTGAATTAGGAATGATAATAAACAGAGTATGAGTTAGACTGTTTCATTATAATTTCTGGTCTAGTAGGCATAAATTTTTTTATCTTATATTTATCCATATTATTAATTAAATAATTAAGAAAATACAATATTATAAAAATAATATAAAAAATATATAAATCAAAATTAAATAGAAAAAATAAACAATAATTATATAAATATAAAATAAAAATATCAAATAATAATTGAATAAAAGACAAATAGTGATAAACAAAATCAAAATGATCGAATATATCCTAGACATAAGTCACAAAAATAAAATAAAAATAATATAATTTTTTTAAATTATCTAAAAAAGAGAGTTGTTTAATAATTTAAAAGGGATCGAAGGCCTAGACGAGAACGTAGATTCTCATTCTCATTCCCATATCTATATTAAATTTTAAAAAATTAAATATTAATTTTATTCATATCCAAATTTTTCAATTAATATTGAAACAATAAGTTTAGACTAAATAATTTCATTTCACATCCCAATTCCTAATTGAGTTTGTGAAACCAAATATCCAGGTTTTCCATAATTGAGTTATTGTTTGTGATTCTGTTATACTCTTGAAAAAATTTTTTTCTTCATCTTTCGTCTCTCTCTCTTGAATCATATTTTAATAAATCACACCCTATATAACTTGTTAGTGTAGTTTGTTAAGGTATTGTACTTATATTCTTTTTTCTATTTTTTTGAAAATTAAATAATCTATATTTATTTTCAAGCGTCAAATTGTCAGAAATATTTTTTATTGTTATTGATATATGTCATTTGCAAAGTTTAATAATACATTAATTACTTTTATCAATTACAATACTGTCTCTGTTTTCATACATAAGAAAAAATAACTTACATATATTAAAAAAACTAGTTAAGTGCATTAAATTTGACTAATAAATTAATAATATTCCTAAAATATATGTATTGTATAAAAAAAATACATATTGTAAACTAAAAGTGTAAACTACATACTGTAACAAGAAAAGTGGGATTTTTTTTTCTTCTGTGGAAATGGAGAGACAAAGAGTATAAAATAAAATAAAATGTTACATCTATTTTATTAAAATCAAGAAAAATGATTACATTTTTTAATGTGTAAAATAATCTCAAAAAACAAATTTTAAAGAAGACGTATGTTTTATTTTTAAAAAAATATGACGATTACATAAACATTAATGGTATTATTATACCTGCTACACCTGTACCCATAATACAATTTATGGATTAGTCTGTTATTGTTGAAGTTATAAAATATAATTATTATCCAAGACATTATTTCTTCATTTGGCATGATATGACGTTACTTAAATTTAATGGCCAAAAAAGTCAAATTTAAATTAAATTAAGCAATTGCATTTAGGAAAAAAACATATTTAAAGTGTTTTTTCTTTTTTAATTTAGTTTTAAACAGTAAAATTTGATAGTATGAAATAAAATAATGTTTTTGAAATTTGAAAAGTGGAAAGTAGATTGATCGAAAATTAAAGATTAAAAATGTAATTAAGGTATTTGATTATATGGCAGTTGGGAATTGGCAACTACCAGAGCAATGGAGGTTGGACGAGTGGAATTAGGGTTCATTCAGTGCATATGATATGATTTGATATTCCCCACTTTTTAAAATTTTATCTGTTATCTAACAACTAAAAAAGTTAGTTGGCATCTGCATATCAAATTTAATTTAAATGTGGCCCCAAAAATGCACGTGATTCTGATTGTGATTGTGAAGAACAAGAAGGCCTTTTACGACTATATATGTTCAAAGTCCTTTCAGTGTCATCACTCACAAATGACCAGACAAAATGAACCAGCATACTCATCAACCCAATTATAATATATGGATTTAAAAACTAAATATGTTTTTATTTTCTCTTTCACATTAAATTAAAATTTGTACTTATTCAAAATTTTATATAATTTAATTTTAAATTTTTTAAAATAAATAGATATATTTTTTTTTATGTGAAAACAATTTAAATATTACAAAAAAATTATGTGATTGGATTAAAAGAATTATATTTCTTATTTTTTTAAGAAGTTTGAAATCAAAATATATTAAAAATTTTAACAATAACAAATATTAATTTTATGCTAAAAGCCAAATAAAATTAACCCATTATTTAATTAATCTATATAAGTTGATTTTAAAACTTTATCTATGTTTGCATATAACATTTAGGTTTATATTTAATCTCAATTATTCTTTAAATAATCTTTTATTTTTATGATTTTAAACTCAATTAAAAATTAAATATTTTTTAGTTTCTTAAATTATATACAAAATTATCTTTCTTAAATTTTGATATAATTAAATCTAAAACTTAAATATATATATATATATATATATATATATATATATATTTCACCTAATTCAATTGTGTTGAATATTTTTTAAATGTTAAACGAGACTCACATTTGAATTTTTTTTTTACATATTTCAATACTAAATTGTAAAAAAACTTAATTTTATTAATTGAAAAGCCTTGTTTCATTTATTTTTAAAGTTTAGAATTTAAATGTATTAAAGTTTGAACATGAATAAGTTTAAGGACTACTAACATATTTAATTCATAATTTATTTTAAATAATGATAATTTAATTTTTGTACATCAATTTTCCTAGTTTAAAACATATTAAAATTTAGAACTAAATCAGTCAGTGTAAAATTTATTACTTTTAAGGGTCAATTAGATAGAAAAATAAATTATATAATATTTATCATAAAAAAAATAAAATTGAATGAATGGTTAGGAAAAAAAATAAATTAAAAATGTCTAAGGAGGTAAATATGTATGTTCTTTATTTATTCTTAATGTATACGTACGTTATCACTTATGACTTGACTTTCGTATTAAAGAAAAAGTGAAGTTATGAGCTGTGTTTAATCTCTAAGTTTGAGTTTGCAACATTTGCCTATATCTTGTTCGTTGATCACATTCCAGACGTTGCTATGTGGATTTTGTTAGCATCATGAAATTATTAAATTTAAATGAGTGTGACATGAAAGATTTATTTATTAAAAGGATAATGATATTTTCACAATATTTTAATATTATTTATGTATTATTTTATAATTAATTTAAAATTATTTTATAATTAATAATAATAATTATAAATAAAAACATGAATTAATCATAAAATAATAAGTAAATAATGTTAAAATGTTGTCGAAAAATTATTGTAAAAAATTATCATTATTCTCGTTAAAAATGACTAAAGCACTTTCAAACTTAACTTATCTGTTTATATAATCTGCCAGTCTTCATCCATAGATTATGTACTTTTAATTTAATGAATTTCAACTCATTATAGCTATCAAATGGAGTAGCCCACACCCACTTGCATCGTGCATGAATCAGACTTGCACATTTCTTCACGAGAACATGATAAACCTACCTCAAGCTTTTTTAATTTCTCATATATATTTAATACATATTTACGACTCATTTGGTGTATGAATTGAAGGACTCAAACTTTCTGGATTCAATTATTTTATTTGGTTCGCATATGATTAAAAATTTCAAACACGCAAGTTTATTATACTCTGGTAAACCATATTATTGCTGAGGTACCCTAAAAAATTTATTGTTGTTGTGTCCCAAAGGTCATATCACCATACCTAAATTTTGACGGTGTTAGAGGTAAGTAAGTGCTTCAACTTCAAGCACAAGGTATACGATGCTTTCCAATTATTGTTGTCGGTCCCTCTAATTCCCATGCAGTGTTTGGTTTAGTGGAAAAATATGTTTAACATTAGAAATAAAAGATATTTTTGAATTATTAATTTTTGTGAAATCCTTGCAAATAAGTTCTGAATTATGTTTATGGAATATAAGTTCCATTGTGGATAAGTTAGATAAAACACATGTAATAATATGAGAAATTTTGTAATGTAATGCATATGCTAATTCACTTAATTTATTTTTGTCCCCCTCGATTTTGATACTAAACTCACTAAAGGTTCTATTAGGTCACATGTATTGAACAATTCAATTGTCACATTAACGTATAGTGCCGTGTTAACAAAATCTTTAAAATTTAATTACATACTAATAAGGTGATAAAAAAAGTCACATAATTGCAAATATTTTTGGAAACTAATTTGAACACGTTTATGAAAGTTCAAAATTACACAAATATGATATACCAGGAATAAAAAATGCAATTAAGTCCAGTTTTTCTAGTTGACTTTTGATTTTTTTATATTTTATTTTCAAAAAGTGATCAAAGTTTCACCATTATTAAGAAAAAAGTTAATTTCAAATGTAGAAATAATTAAAGCGTAATGACCAAATGACCCCTTTGTAAATGCTCCCTCCATCCATTTTTTTTCTGAATACTTCATGTCCTAAATTATCCGTGTACTTATAATTTGTGCCAAAGTAACTCTGATATGTTCATTTTATAACGCATTTTTAGTTACTTCTTCTTCTTCATGTTACACTTAAATAAATGAGTTGAATCGGAATGAAATACCATGTAAATCTTATATGAGAATAACTTAAGTAAAATAATAATATATTTATTAAGAAAAAAGAGGATATTTTAATAAAGTTGTTACTCTCAATATATAAAAAGTAAACGTAAATAGTTTTGAAAAAAAAAGATATATTAACATAAATTTGTTGAAAATATTTTTCTGATTCATTTATTTAGTATTATATCAATTTATTTTAAATTTAATAAAAATAATAACATATATACCGTATTAAAATATTATTAAAAAATTTGTGTGGGATGGTGGAACCTATTGAAGGTGGTCTGGTCGTGGGCTTTGACGGCTTTGTACCGAAGATGCAATCCAACTAATTGTTGGTGTCAGGTTAAGGTATGTCACCGAAAGCAATTTTTCAATCATTATTAATAGTATCATCAACATCCTCTGAAATCCGTGATCTTCACCATCCTTTCATTTACTTTTTCTTTCATTTTTATTTTCGAAAAGTATTTTTGTTAATTAGATTAGAATACATATATTAATAACGTTCAAAATTTGATTTAATTATAATTTTATACATTTAAATATAAATAAGGGTATAAAACAACTTCCAATTTTGGAACAAAATCTTGTAAAGGGGAAAGAAAGATATTAAGAGAGTTATTATTTTATTATAAAGGTAGATTTATAACGAGAAGGATTTGCATTTCATATCCTTATTAGAATGACATAAAGTTCATCACAAAACCATGGTGACCTATTTGCAGCATATCACCATATTCCCAACCAATAACAACCCATTCATTTTCCTCCACGTATCTCTCCGTTTTATTAGTAAAGAGAAACAAAACTGTTATTTTTTTCAAAGGTTTTCCTGTAAAAAAAATGTATGCATACCTAAAATAAGTAGTGGCCTAAAACTGTATATATATAACATATTACATCACTAAAATTACCATAGTTATTTCGGAATTAGCTGAATTTATTGAAAAGGAAAATAGTACGTGAAAATATAATTTTCATTTCTTTACATGGATTTACAGTGTTGGCCACGCTGCATGAAGTAATTAATCAGCTAATGAAAGGCGACAGAATCCAAAATAGCAAATTCATGAACATGGTAGCCACAAGTTTTGTTCTACTGTATTTCTTTAACTAATAGCTGAAGTTTGGTTATCGCCACTAAAAGTATAACTTTGTTTTCAAATGAACCAATATTCTACTGATTATATCAAAAGGTAAACGTATTCTCTTCCTTTTTCTTTACTCTTTGTTCAAAATATGGATGTACCTCCACTATACATGTCATTGTTGCAAACATTGACGTATAAAAAAAAATATAAAAAAAGTGATACTTTAATAAACATAATTTTTTTATATTTACTTAATATTACATTTTCTTATTATTTGTTTTTTTCATTTTAAAAAAAATATAAAAATTTACTTTTTTCAATTTTTTTTTTTAAAAAGTATATATATTTACTCAACTTAAAAAATAATTCGGAAGTGTTCAATCTGACCGAAGAAAGAGGAAAAGACACATAGATCTGTGTTAAGTAATGTGTGTATAAATATATATAAAATATAGGTGCAGAGGAAGATTGCATTGTATCTTCAGCCTTAAGTAATTAACGAGGTGTACAGAGGAAGGTTCCATCTACCGTATTACCAACGTATATGATGTACCGCACCAACGAACAAGCCATAACTAATTTTATCATTCATAATTATATCTATTCAGTCTGTTATTTTTGCAATTATTGATAATAAAGGTGTTGTTGATCTCTCGACCAAAACCCGTTTTCCTCGTTGAAAATAATTTTGATGTAGATGTCAATGCAAAATCGAAGTTGCAATCACATAAATAATTTGAATGGTTGACATTAAAGTTTAGTTAAATGGTTATATTAATTTTTCTAAATCTTATAATTTCAGATGGATTTAAATTATTTATGAAAATATATATATATATTAAAACTCTTACTATTATTTATTTCCGTAAAATGGTGTAAATTATGTTAAGAAATGTGGTTTAACTTTAAACAAATCCTCTAAAAGGATCTGCATTTGAGGTAATCTTACCTACCATGTTTTTTTCTTGGTATTAAAAGGTTGAAAAAGTTAATGCATAATCAACCGCTTGATGCAATTAGTCTTGCTTGTGCCATTAATAAGTAAAAGGACTTGTGTGTATAAATAGACGTTGATTAATGGAAGTTATTTGATTGTTTCACGGGAGAGAAGTCGTGAAGAACAATAGCCGTTGGTGGAAAAACATCAACAGTATACATGGCTGTGTTTACGAAGTTCTTGAACTGTCGTACAACCAGCTTGATGCTCCGTTTGATGTTACTGTTAGTTTTATCGTTGAGAACGAAGGGCTTGGTGAAACTGCCACCAAATATTTCAATTCCCGCAGTGATAGGTTTTGGAGATTCGATCATTGACCCGGGCAACAACAACAAGGTTAAAACGCTGGTGAAGTGTAACTTCCCTCCTTACGGTAAAGACTTCGACGGAGGAATTCCAACCGGTAGATTTTGCAACGGAAAAATTCCGTCGGATTTGCTAGGTACATACACTATATATCTTCTCTTTTCTCTCCACTTTGCTTTTCTTTCACTTTTCCAACTTCATATATGCTTCCCCAAATCAAAATGGTTAACTATACAATTACCTAACAATATTTTTTTTTTTCAAAACTAAAACTAAATTTTCTATGACTGAAAAACACAAGGACACGTGTATTATTACTATTTATTAGGAGAACTCTACGTACTCGAGAATCGAGATGGAAAAATTATGTACTTAAGCTCATTAATTACGAAAATAATAATAATACGAAGTGATTTGCTATAGGAATAAGAAAATAGGTTGACGAGGATGCTTGATGAGAGAGTATGTTTATGGGATTTACTGTACATTGTTTTTGTAATTTTAAATTTGATTTAAATGAGAAAGAGCCAATTAAAGTATCTTTTCAATTTTATATTCTGAGAATATTTTACTTGTATATTATAATTTGCTTTCATTGATGAACTAACTTTCAAATCTATAATAATTTTGTTAAACTGTTTTTTAATAAAAGGTTTTCTAAATATCCGTGGTTGATTATTCATTGATTTCGTTGCCATTTAAATGGTGGTGACGCCATGGTCCCCTTGCCTTGAAAACTTTGTTTAACAACTTCAATTTGACACTTGTAAAAGGAAAAATCTTCATGCAATTGTACAAAATATTTTATATTTTTATGCTTGGATTTATTTATTTATTTATTGTTTCGCAGTCAAAAGAGCAAAGTAGTATTTATAAAAGCTATACATGAAAACAAATATTAATATTCATGGTATAGTAAGACAGGTAGCTAGTTATGTCAAATGTCTTTAAGACCATGAAGCTGCTGTAACATAAATGAAAATGATGCTTCATCGCAAAGTACACATTGAACCTAAATAGACATGCGTGTCTCTTGTGAAATGCTCACACTTAAGCATAGCTAATAGCATGATTCCCGAGTGTTATGAACACGTAATAAAAAAGTCTTGAATGATAATCATCTTAAAAGACGCAAAAAATTAATGATCATTATCCAAGGATACTATTAGGTAGAATTAAAAAAATAACCATAATGGTTCATTTCATTTCTTCTGGTCATATTTTACATCGTTATAATAAGAAAACATGCCATGAAAGGCACTTTCAGAAAAACTGATATATCAACAATACGAACACTAAAAATACTTTGGATCATCGCATTATGAAGCTCAGTACATTTTTATACCAAAACTTATATTTACTAATTTATCGTTTATACTTTTTAATAGATATAAAAATTTACCTTTTCTTAATAATCATACGATTGTTAAGTCATTGATAGATCATATTTGAAATACTTTTTCCAATATATTTTTAATTAAACTAAAATTAATTAAGAATTATAAAGTTACAAAAGAATCATGCATATATAGAACTCGCTAAATTTTATTATTTTAAGAAACTTTAACCAATAACGTGTTTAAAAGAACAATTGAGAAAGTAAATTTTAACCAATATATAACGTGTTTATATACATAAAAGTGTATAAATCAGTTAGCACTATCACCATCACTTTTTCTACTGCTAAAATCATAAATGTGTACTTTTTTTTTTTCTTATTTTAACTTTGACTGCTTGTACAATCATACGCACACGTCTCAATTGCATTTAAATGACACTGTTTTTTTTTTTTGTTTTTTTTTTCAAAATTACCTTTTTTTTAAATATTTAAAAAGGTGATCCACCGTGTCATTTAAATGTAAAATTAAATTCGCAAGTGAAAGTATCATTTTTGTTTAACTTTTTGTTTTATATGTTCCTCTCGTTTTCAACTCTAAATGGAGTGCATGTTAACGAACACGTAGCAATCAAAATAATTTGGTTCCACGTGGCAACTAATTAATTACTCGATTGACTTTCAGTTGAAGAACTGGGTATCAAGAAGCTTTTACCAGCTTATTTGGATCCAAATCTCAAGCCAAACGACTTTCTTACCGGAGTGTGCTTTGCTTCCGGCGCTTCCGGATACGATCCTCTAACGCCAAAAATAGCGGTATATTTAAGCTCTAAACCATTCTCACTATTCTAACATCAATTCATGCAAGCTTATCGTGATTGATTTCTGTAATTCATTTTGATAACTGTATATTATGACGATAATCAGTCGGTGATATCAATGTCCGAACAACTAGAAATGTTCAAGGAATACGTAGAGAAGCTGAAACAAATTGTTGGAGTGGATAGAACAAACTTCATCTTAGCAAACAGTTTTTTCCTTGTGGTAGCTGGAAGTGATGACATTGCAAACACGTATTTTGTCGCTCGCGCTCGTCAATTACAGTATGATATTCCTGCTTACACTGATCTCATGAGCAATTCCGCTTCTGATTTCGTGAAGGTACGTACTCTTCACTTTTTCTTTATGTAGTTTTTCATAACAAGTACGAAATGCTGGAATTTTAAAGTTCACTGAATCTTATAAATATGGTAAAGGAATTATATGGACTTGGAGCACGAAGAATCGGAGTACTGAGTGCACCACCGATCGGTTGCGTTCCATCGCAAAGAACACTTGCCGGAGGCTTAGAAAGAGAATGCGCAGGGGACTACAATTACGCGGCGAAGTTATTTAACTCTAAACTCTCAAGAAAACTTGATTCTCTGAGTGACTTGCCAGATAGTAGGATCGTTTACATTGACGTTTACAACCCCTTAATGGATATCATTGTCAACTACAAAAGCTATGGTAAATCAAGCTCGAGCAACTTTTGAAATGATTTTGTAAAATTATGTAATTGATTGAGTTGGTTGGTTTGTGTTGCAGGCTATGAAGTTATGGACAAAGGTTGCTGTGGCACAGGGAAATTGGAGGTTGCTGTTCTCTGCAACCGTTTGGATGCAACTTGTTCCGATGCTTCCAAATACGTGTTTTGGGATAGTTATCATCCTACTGAAAAAGTATACAAACAGCTCGTAGCCCAAATCCTTCAAAACTACTTAAGTCGTTTCTTCTGAGTTTCTCAAGATTCGCCTCACGCCATATGCATGGCATTAATTATAATATTTAGAACAGCACACGTCATCCACCATGTTCGATCCACGTTATCAAGCTTTTAGCAGTGAGTGTGATTGTTAAGTCTGCAAGTGTATATCTATCATAGGAACGGCCTTCCTTTTCCTGCACTCCTATCATTTGTTGTTATTTCTCTTTCTTAATTTTATAAATAAGAGTGCTACGATGATTTTGACTACATTTACTTTTAACTTTTCAATAAAATAAACTCTTATTTAATAATATTGAAAGAAATTGTCAATATCAAGGTCAGCATCTAATTTTATGCCCAAATAAAAAAAAATGAATTAGTAAAAACATCTTTTAATCTAGTTTAGAAAAAAAAAATACTATCCCCGTCAATTAAAATTACATTCAAATGTCTCACGTAAATTATAAATCAAGATTATATATATATATATATATATATATATATATATTCCTTAACTTTACTAAAAATTTATTAAAATCATTATCTAAGCATCCAACTCCAAAGCTAATAATACAACAAATGCAATTATTCACCCTTACAACGTTATGTTAATATATTTGAAGTAACTAGAGAAAATAATATTAGTACCATTTATAGAGAAAAATAAAATGTACAAGCACTTTTATATGTTTCTTGAGTTTTTATTTTTGATGATTTAAAATATAAATAAAGATAAAAATCATTATTTTATAGATTTATTATAATTAATATTGCATTAGAGATTTCATAAAAGTGGACAAGTTATTTGAATATTTTATATGATTCCAGTAATGATACGTCATTAATAACTTATTTATAAAATGTTTAAATTAATCTGCAAATATATGATGCAAGAATATATTACATTTCACTTATTAAAACAAATTTCATTTAAACTTTGGGGTTAAAATTTAAAGATTGATGCTAAAGTTATATTAGCGTCAAGTTTTCATCAATCAAAGGTTTGACAGGTAATGTTGTGTTGATTTTGGCCACAAAATTCACCCTAAGATTTATATTGATTAAAAAGGTTAACAATAGTAAAATATAAATTACCATTCAAATACTATTTCAATTTAAATTCATTTACTCCATGAATATTCCGTGTATGAACACTCATTGTTTAGATAGCGTTTTAAAAAAAATTAAACACCTTTTTAACTCCTTTAATAATATAATAATGCATATTTAGACTTTTATGATAAAAAAATATAATTTAAATATTGTTATTTTGAATTGCTAAATGATTTTTTTTATTCAACAAGAGTGTCAAAATATTATGATCTTTACCGGAATGAATTAAACTATATCAATTAAAGTCCTTTTACAGATATATTTCTACTCTATAACATTTTTATTGAGTAGAAAACTATTTAAACAAATTAGAAGTTTCTAATTTTTTACTATACAACTTTTATCTTAAAATTATCCTTTTTTTTTTAAAGAAAACGACCATGAATTATATTTTTTTTTTCAACCTCTTATTTAGTCTCTGGGTCCGAGTATAAAAATATTTTAAAATGCTTTAATTATAAAAAATTCGTATTATTAAATCAAAATTTTCAAATATTAATTTTTTTATATTCAATTACAGAAGTCACAACTTTTTTAGAATATAAAAAAATCTTATATTATTTAATTGATATTTTAGAAGACAAAAAAAATGTCCTCATTCATAATATTGAATTTTTATAATTTACTGTGACTTGTATTTGTCTGTAAAAGTATCATATATATAAAATAGTCTTATTTAAATATGAGTTTTTATATCCTTATTATTATTTTAACAATTTTAGTGAGACAATCAAATTTTACCTTTCAATATTAAATGCTTTTATACGTCCAACAATTCTAAAAATATAAATATTTAATTTATAGAATCCATACATTTATTATATCTAACAACTTGTCCATAAAAAAAAAGACATATAAACAATAATAAAGTGTCATTACAAGTCTTCTTAATGTATGCTCTTTTTTTTTAAATAAAAATTAGTGTCTAAATAAGTTAATAAAAAAATGATAGAACTAATGATAAACTTTTAAAATTGTAAAAGAAAAACCTAACATATAATTGTAGATAGTTCAAATTTAATTAAAATTTTGGTTTTTTAAAAAGGTTTGATGTGATATTTATAATATTCAAATTTCACATGTTCATGAGTTAAACTTTAGTAACTTATGCTTGTGTATTAATTATGTATTTGCAATCATATATATATATATATATATATATATATATATATATATATAATATGTTACAACCAAAGTCCTCGTATAATAATAATTATGAGATATTTATATTAATTATTTTTTATGTCACATGTTTTATAGATGATGTTCTAAGAAATTAAATATATATCATTCAATTTGATTTGTAAAACAAGTCTCTCAGAATATTTTAGAAATTAACTATTAAAAGTTTAGTTGTTTATGTCTCCTCAGATTTAAGACCTGGATTTGGTCTTTTCAAAGTTTTATTAACGAAAAGGGCTAAGGTTTATGATTTAAAAATAAGTTTGTCAGGATTTAAAAAACTTAATCATTTATGTGACGTATATGTACTGGTAGTAGTTGGTTATTGAATATCTATATATGTTTTTTACTGTGTTGTGAATAATAAAATTAGCAAAATCATTTTGCAGACTTTGAACAAATCAGTATGTTGAATATTACTACGAATTTGATTAAAAAATCATCTTATTATTCTTATGTTTTTTCATTGGATGAGTATACAAATTTCTGTGAACAAAATATTAAAGAATGTTATAGCATTAAATTTATTGTTTAGGCCATAAGCAAATAGAGAAAAAAAAAACTATTATAACTTTAGATATATGGACTATCGTGATTTAATTGAAAATTACTATAATGTGATTTTGAAGTGTTTATGGTAAGAGTTGTCTTTTTATTTTGTTTGAAGAAAAATATAGAAAAAAAAATTGTGTAGTTGGGGTGATTTAAAATATTTTTTAAAATTTTTAGAATTCTTCCTTATTTTTCTTATACACCAAAAAATACCTCTCCTTTCCTTCATTAAAATATTTTCCGTTTCTCTTTCAATTAAACATAAAATATAATTTAAACGAAGGAAAAGCTTAAACTAATATATTATAACTATGACTATATTCTTAGATAAGTTGTCCTTGAACATGAAGCATGTTTTGGAGGACTGAGAAACACTTTCCTAAGATGAAGGGTATGTTAATGGGTTGTCCCCTGTTTGGCAATCACCAGCCAATGGAATCTTGCAGAAGCAAGATAGCCCCTACTTCATTAATCAAGCCACCTAATCCAATTTAATGCAATGTCTTCCACTCACAAAGTAATAAACAATAAATTTAAATCTTATCTTTTAAAAGTAAAAATTATTGAAATAAATTTTATTTATATTTTGTTTTCATTTGAATCAAATCAGTAGACAAAGACATTTATGTCTACAACAGATTATATACGAATTAAATTCACAACAGATTATATACGAATTAAATTCACAACAGATGATTCATATTTATGAATATTTATTATATTATTTTTATTATTTACAAAAATTTAAATTATATTTTATTAAGTTAAATTTAAAATTTATTTATATTTTATGAAGTTAAATTTAAATAAAATTAAATTTTAATTCATATGATATTTTATATATTTTTTTATAATTTTATTTTAAAAATTTATAACATATTTTTAAAAAATATTTATCGATATTTACATATTTTCATGAGTTTTAAAGTATTTGTAAATATTTTTTAAACCAAAATTCAGAAAGTAAAAGGATGAATAACCGATTAACTTTTTTATTGAAAAGTGGAATAACAAGTAAACATTATTTATCCACTCATCTCATAATCATTATCCTGCGTAAGTACCACCACGGTGACAGCAACAAAACAGAGTGTGATCTAACAATGGGAGCGGTGCTAATAGTTATTATTGGAGTGACTGATGCAACATCAAATCAAATCCAGCATTGATTAAAGTAGGTACTATAATTAGTAATGCTATATAATAACTCCTTCTCCCAACCGTAATGAGTAGATGCGATGTATAAATGTATATCGGAATAATTAACTTTCAAGAAACAAATCAAATTTTGCATATTCAAAAGTTAACGTTTAAAGCAGTTAAAATATTTATATTATCATTTTAAAGTTATTTTATCTTAAAAATAAATGAGAGTTAATTATGGAATAAACATATTTGTGGAGATTTTATTCCTTTATTGATTTATTTTAATGGTGTATACTTGTTGTATTTTTGCCAAATAGCAACATTTTTTATACAAAGACCAAAGTATTATTGTTTGAGGACCCCATTCTCTCATTCTTTTTGAACCAATCGCATATTTATGTCGTGTAAAAAAGTTTCTATGGTAAAAAAAAAAGAGAAAAATAACATTATTTATAACTTAAATTTAGTTTCTATAAATTAATTTGTAAAACCTCTATTACATATTTTTATGTTTGTATTTATAATTTATGTAAAAGTTAATTTTTACCCATAGAAAAATCATTTTATTTTCTTATTTATATATTTGACTTAAATATTTTTGGGAAAATCTTCCTAATATTTGCTTTACTTCTGATTTTGTAGTCTATTTGTGTAAAGGAATATGATGGATAATCTATAGTGTCTAACGGTTTACGAAAGAGTAGTTTTGCTCTGCAATAACAAAGAATATAGTAACAATTTTGTCCTTTTGGGCCATTTTACTTTTATATGTATTTTAGAGGAATTCTATTTACACTTCCATTTATTGTTACATTTTGCTTTTTGTCGTTATTTCCAAGAATACCCTGCAAAATTACCCTCCCTTTCTTCACTATGAATAACGGTTGGTTTTCTCTTCTCAATCGATTTTAATATGCATTTTCTTCCTTTTCCCCGTCATTTTATTTTTTAATAGACTAAAAATGTCATTTATTTTTATATAAGTTTTTTTAAATATGTTATGATAAAATATGTTGTTTGAGTAAGAAATTTTAAAATACATATATATAATTTTATAAAACTAATTGGATTATTTAAAATTAGATAATTTATATTAGACTGAAAATGAGCATGAAATTGATTTTTCAAGAAACATGTACTTTTTTTCCTCGACAAAATATATGTTTGAAAAAAAATTCAAGTAAAAAGAGATGAATATGAATATTTTATATTAGAAACCTACAAAAGGTAATGAGTTTAATTGTATAAAATTGTATTAAAACTTGAATACACTAGATTTTATTTTGCATAAATTAAAAAATTGTTCAAGTAAGTTGATCTAAAGCACTTGAATTATGTGTTGGTTTAGTTAATAATATTACACATTCTTAATATGGACTACTTTTTTTTTCACAACTATAGCAATTTAATTATATAAACTATAGATTAATTAATTTTATAAGCGAGAGTAAAGGTTTACAGGAGGAAAGGTTGAAGTGGGCACAAAGGGAGGTTACAGTTCTGAGAGGACAAAGGGAATGTATATTTCGGCAGTTTTTTGAAAAAAAAAAATTGAAAGGGAACGTGTTGCTAAAATGACAAAGCATCAGCCCATTTTTTTTTGTAATACCTTTGCGTTCATTGGGCCCAATAAGCACACATCAAATTTCTCCCCCCCCCCCTCCATCAAAAAGCTTCCGAGAAATGCTTTCGGGAAAAGGAGGGGGTGATTGGCATAACTAACTAAAGTGTACCAAACTATACTAATTTACAATTAACTATATTTTTAATAAATTATAAAAAACTGAACTAATATTAACTGTATTATATAAGAGTTTAATTTTAAAAAACTAAACTTATACCAATTAACTAATAAATAAACTATTAACTAAATAAACTATTTCCAGATTATACGTGAAAGTCAGTTTTATGACATTTCTTTTACGACAATTTTTTTTATTTATTTTGAGTTTTAAATTTTGTTATTTATTTTTGTCTTAAAAATAAATTATATACTTTTAGACTATATACAGATTATATAAAATATTATTTCTATCATATGTTATGTGCATAATATAATTTTTACATGTAATTTATTAAAATAATTTTATATTTAACAGAAATCATTTATTATATGTCAGATAATTTGTTTGTAAATATAGTCTAAGCTTGTAACAATCATTATTATTTGTGGTTTGATAGCTAAATATTTTTAACACTATAAATTGAACTATTGTCAGTTTATGTTGCCTCATGAAGAATTGAATAAGAATGAGACAATTTAATTATGCTTTGGATGGTCTAAACTTAAGAACAACTAATTAATACAAAAATTAACAAAATAAAAAATCTCCAATTAAGATGCTAAAATTAAATCAGAAATAAAAACTTATAAGTTTAATATGAGAAAATTAAATCTAAAATTGCAAGAATAGAATGTCAACAGAACCATAACAAAAAAAACATAAAAGAGATAATTTATGTAGTTAACTGCACTCTAACTATAAAGATTCAATTTTTTTTTAAACTGAACCGCAAAATGGTATAATTTATTACTAAAGATAGTTTAGTTTTTATAATTTAATATAGTACATAATTTAGTACAATTAGGTTAATTATGTCAAACTCTACTATTAAGTCATACCAAACTCTCATAAATATATTTATTATTATCTTATTTTTTCAAAGTTGTTTACGAATTGAATGATTCAATTCTTCAAAGTAAAACAATGAATAATAATCTAAATCATCATTGAATGTATCTATAAAGAAGAATATCACATTTAAATATCTGTATTTAATATATTTTCTTGTAGATATATTCTTTAGTGAATTAATGTTATGTGTATATTGTGTTTACAGTTGTGATAATATAATGTGTTTTCGACAGCTAACATTAATTTATTATTTCGTAAAAATAAATAATGATTAAAAACAAATTAACTCTTACTAAATTATAAAAAATACTTTGTAGAATATATGGATTATCAATAAATACAAAAATGTTACAAAATTACTAATAACATGAAGTTTATTTTACGTAAAAGATATTAAATTAAATTACAATGAAAAATTATTTCATTAGTGTGTTCATGAAGGAAAAGAAATGACAATGAAAAAATGAATAACGTACATAAAACATCAGAATGCAAGTAAAATAAAAGGCATTGGATCAATGGAATAAAACGAGTGTTTTACTATTTCCTTAAATTCGATAATTTCAACAACTTAAATTTTAGATTAAATGTCATTTTAATCCTTAAAAAATTGTGATGTAAAATGAGATTTTGGTTTTGTGTTAAACTTTGATATAATTTAATTTTAATAATATTGTTATTATATAAATGTAAACACTATCTCGTAAGATATTGTTCGTTTTGGGTCAAACCTTCACGGATTTGTTTTTGGTATCATTCCAAAAGGTTTCTTGCCAATTGAGATATCTTATGTGTATATAACACTAGTGCAGAAAATGCTTTAGACGTATGCTATTTTGAGTTTTTAACGTCAGTTATTTTGGGCCTCTAAAGAGTCTAACGTCTATAACGACGTCGGTTAGTGCCATGTCCGATGTCTTTATAGACGTCGGACATGACATTAACCAACGCCTAATGGCACTATAGACGTCAAACATGGCACTAACCAACATCTATGACTTTCGTTGTAATGCTTTCGTTGTGTTTTGGTGCAGTTTTGCTCGTGTCTTTGGGTAGCCTAGTAAAACCTTTTTTATTTGCTAGTTTCCTCGTTAGAAAAACTTGCGTCTATTATCGACTAGACGTCGGTGATCTCACTAATATGACGTCTATTTGAATTAAAAATTAATATTCTCGATGTATATAGACGTTGGATATAGGGGGAGCCGACGTCCAAAACAACTTTTCACCTTCTCTGTCAGAGCATAAACTTCAGTTATACGATGGTTAGGGGGGGTCCGACGTCTATAATTTTATAGACATCGGGATCCCTCCTAACCGAGGTCTATATAGCCACTTATTTACAAAAATGTCACCAGTCAATAGTTTACCTTAAAGGCCAATTCTGCACTAGTATAAACCCATATCCATCTCTTATTTTATTCGATGTGAGATTTGTTTGTACCCAACATATGTATTAACACATAAATACATAGACGAAATTCAATTTTATATCACAAAATTAAAATCATATTTAACCGTTAATAAAAAAATCCTCAAGTAGTCCATACAAAGCAAATGACTGAAATTTATTTGTACGGTGTATACTTATGAAAGGATATTAAAACATGATTCAATTCAATCTGGCAAGTAATAAACAAGGAATTTCAGCGATTTAACGTAATTATTTACCAATTTTAAATTTGGTTTACGTAGTTTGTTTCTGCATTTAATGCAAAAGTGCTGCATTTGTGTGGTGCTGGGTCTTTGCTGGAACAATTGAACACCACCACTACATAGAAATACCGATTGATTTATGTAAGCCACAAAATATAAACAACCAACATCGTCATATGCAAGAGATCATGCTGGGGTCGTTTATAAAATTCCACAAAACAGAGCAATAAATATAAAGCCTGGAATACAAATTCATTATTTTATATATATAATGAAGCCATTTGTGTGCGTGTGAAAGTCAATTGAAGCATTTAATTCAGATTATGCAGATGTTAGCTAGTGAGTGAGCTTGGATTTGAAGAGTGATGGAGTTCCCTAAAATTAAAAAAATAATCTTATTTATTGTATTTTAGATGCAACCGATTAATAAATGCAGGACCTATTTATATATATTTGTAAGAGAAAGAGGTAAGAACTACAGACAAAAGACGTAAAATGGAGTTGTGGAATGTGGTGTTTGTGTGGTGTGTTTTGTGTTTGGGTTTTCTTCATCACACTGAAGCCATTGTTAAGCTACGAGGAAATGAAACAATTCCAGCACTGATTTTATTTGGAGATTCGATCGTGGACACAGGGACTAACAACAACTTAATCACCGCGTTTAAGAGCAATTTTCCTCCTTATGGAAGGGATTTTCATGCTGCTCAACCAACAGGAAGATTCAGCAATGGCAAGGTTCCTTCGGATTTCGTCGGTAGGTATCATTCATGCAACGCCTTCATTTTCATTGTTCTGCTTATCGCTTCTGATTTTGGATTATTATTCTGAAACGAACGTGCTTATTCAGCTGAAGAATTGGGAATCAACGAATATTCAGTTGCATACACGAGTCCAAATTTGCAGCCTGATGATCTGTTGAAGGGAATCAACTTCGCTTCGGGTGGCGCAGGATATGATCCTTTCACCGCACAACTTGCCGTACACCCTTTTTCATCACATACATTTTTGTTTTCTCTTTCATTTCTCATACATTTCTATTGCATCATCATCTGACGTATATTTATTTCTTTTGCTTTCTTTTTTCTATAAATAAAAATAAAATCGTTCTGCAATACAGTCAGTAATACCGTTATCTGAGCAACTGGAGCAGTTCAAAGAATATATAGGAAAGCTGAAAGCAAATTTTGGAGGAGCGAAAACGAACTTCATCTTGTCCAAAAGTTTAGTTCTTGTGGTATCAAGCAGCAACGACATTGCCAATAGCTATTTTGCATCTGGAATTAGAAAACTGGATTACGACGTTCCCAGTTACACAGATATGTTAGTACAACTCGCCTCTTCCTTTGTTAAGGTAGTAATCTCAAACTCGTTAAACAATAATAGTAAGATTAGATATATCATTGGGTTAAATAATTTAAAAATTAACTATAATTTTTGAATTTTTTGGTAGGAATTGTACGGTTTGGGGGTAAGGAGAATGGGAGTGTTTGGTGCACCTCCTCTGGGATGCTTGCCTTTCATGCGAACAATGTTTGGAGGTGTAGAAAGAGAGTGCAGAGAGGAAATAAACATGGCATCGAAACTGTTCAATTCTAAACTCTCTTCAGAGCTTCACAAGTTACATCAAAATTGGCCTCAAGCGAAGATTGTGTATATCAATATTTACGATCCTTTGCTCAATATCATCCAAAATCCAATGAAATATGGTAAAATTTAAGTCATTTTTGAACTTATGGAGGTTTGTGGAATCCTAAACATTTTGGTTGAATTTCAGGATTAGAAGTTGTTGACAGGGGATGCTGTGGCACAGGGTCTGTAGAGGCAGGAATTCTGTGTAACCCGTTGGATCTGCAAACCTGCACAGATGATTCTAAATATGTGTTTTGGGACAGTTACCATCCCACGCAGAGGACGTATCAGATTCTTGTTGGTGAAATCCTCAACAAATATATAAACAATTTCTCTTGAGAGATTTTCCACCTAATTCATGTTTATTGCCCTTAATACTTTGTCTTCCATTTAAAGAAAAGTGTCCCTTTCTTAGAGTTTCAACAAAACAAAATTGCTTAATTTGTTACAAGTCATATCTCTTCTCATATATGTATGGTCCCAATTCAAGATTACTGCTTCAATTTTAGATATTTAACATCACTCATGATTCCAATAAACAATATTAATTATATGTATATGTAAATTAAATTTACTAATTACTTTCTAAATTTTGGATTAGAAGGTATCCCACCACACTCGGGAAAGGATGTACTGATTTTTTTTTCTATATTTTATTTTTTGTTTTTGTATTGTTAATTATATCCAAATGGGTTGGTACAATCTATTTTGAGTTAAAGTTTAACGGGCAGATATATAAAAAAAGTTAAAAAAATTCAGAATCATGCATTTTGGTTAATCGATGTTATCTTTTTTTAGTATAAGTTAGTTGGTTAATGATATTATCACTTTTCTTCAGGCTTTGAGTTTATAGATTGATGCACTATGTATTTAGTGAATTGGTATTATTATATTATTAAGTAGGATAATGATACTTAAACAACATTTTTTTTTATAACATTTGAATATCATCTACGTGTCATTCTGTGATTGGTCATAATTATAAACATTATTATGGACCAATCACAGAATGACACGTAGATGATGTTCAAATGTTGTTAAAAAATATTGTCTAAGTATCATTATCCTATTAAGTATGACTAAATAATAAAATTATTATTACTATTATTATAAAATTAAATATAGATTATTTTATAGTTTTATTATAAATACTTTTTATTTACTTCATAAGTAATTTTTGAATTAAAAAATTTTAATTCTTAACAAATAATTCTATCGAATAAAACAATTAAATTTTTTAAAAAATCACTTAAACAATAAAATTAATAAAATAATTATTTTAATTTAAAATACTTTTACTTAAAGAATAAAATTTAAAATTAATTTAAAATAATAATTTTAATTTAAAATTAAATATCAGACTCAAAAAAGGAGAAATACTTTTACTTTTACTTTTTAATTTAAAATACTTTTACTTAAAGAATAAAACTAAAAATTAAATCAAGATCAATTTTACTTGTTTTTTCTATCTTAATCTGCATATATGTTAACTTAATTTAAATTAAATAGTATTTTTTTATAATTTTAATCAATGGACGAAACTTTGAATAAAATAAGTTCAATAATAAATTTTGTCCCTTAATATGTTTATAATACTCAATTAAGACTTTTAGTTTATTTAGAGTGTTGCATTACGCTTATCCATGGGCCTGTAGCTGAACAAATTAGGTTTTTGTTGGTTGAGTTCCGTGGATAGCAACAATGGAAGCAGTGATGGAGAAATTCAATGCCTTCACCAAATCCGGCCAAGACTTTGTTGACGGCGTTTTTCGCCGCCGCAATCCGGTATTCTCTCTCATGTTTTGGGTTTATGCAACTTCTTTAGCATTTATTCACTATGTTTAATGGTAATTTCAGATTGAAATCCTTAAACGGTTGCAGAGAGAGGCATTTTCTGATATTATGAAACTCAGAGACAGACAAGAGAAGGTTGAGCGAGTCCTCTCTTTCTATCAGTCCAGCAAAGAGGGACCCTTTCAAGAGACCTTCACTCACGTGAGAGGTCACCTGGACTATTTGGGTTCTGTGTTGGTGCTGAGTGATGTTAATCAGCAGAACATAGATGCTGTAGATAAGTGTGGAATCAGAACAGGGGTTGCTTCCAGGTTCATTTTTGAAACTACAATTGGGGAGAAGTGTTCCGGTGCTGTTGAGTTTGTGGCCACCACTAATGGAGACAGGGAAAATTGTGATGAAAAGCCTCTTTCTCTCACCAAGCTTAGTTTTACAGCAAATGTCAATGACTGGTTCTCTTTGGTGGCAATGCCTATTGGTGCCCGGGGCAGAGATGTTGCAATTGCTTCCGATTCTTTCGATCAGGTACTGTTTACTTTGGTATGTTTCTCTAATGAATATTCACTGTTAGAATCTTTGGTGGCTAGCTTTTATTTTGCCATTTGCTTTTCCCTTGAAATTAGAGGCGAGAAAGCCAGGAATGGTTTTTCAATATGAAGCCTATTCCTGAATTCTCACCTGAGGAAGGACAATGACCATAGAAGTTAAATAGTTAGAGACTGCAAGTTCAACAGATTGTCCCAATTGGGTAAAAATATTGAAAAGCATGAAAAAACCATACTAGTCGTTAGAAACACAAAGGCTAGCCTTGAAAATTTTTCAGCAAAGTGTCACCTTAAGTGTGGAAGTGGCTTATCGGAAAAACACGGGGTTCATTATTCAGGGGTCCAGTCATGTGTCTACGTAGACGAATTATGAATTGTTTACTTTGCCTGCCTTTTATCTGGATTTGCGTTTTTTTTTTTGCTGTAAATCGAACTCTATTGCTCACTTAATATATAGTTCTTTTAAACTGCAAATACTATATTGTTTGACTCTTTGGCTTGTTTGTTGATATATCCATTTTTACTGTACCCTTTCCTAATTTGGCTATTGATATGCTGACATGGTGTAGTGTTGCATTTAGGTTGGAGAAGGGTTTACAGCTTTTTCCTATTTTGGACCGCCTCTTCTCCACTTGCACAATGGTACTGCTATGGGCATAACTGTGAGAAAGTCAAATGTTATTGCCTCATTGACTCAACATGTAACTGCTTTGCAAATTCCACATACATCTAGCACCTTTGGGCAACTTTTGTATCAATTTTCTGGAGGAAGAAAACTGTCTATTTTGGGACTTCATCACATGCCTTTATCATTAAAGAGACTTGGAAATTTTGACGCTTTTACCTTTCCAATAGTATTGTCAAAGCAAAATGAAGTTTCTGAGGCAGCAACTGAAGTATCGTCATCAACGGGAATACGCACTTCTGGTGGTTCTATTGCCTTGATGGCGGAGTCCAAAATTGATGGTTTTGGAAAACTTGGGGGTTGGTTTCAGTTGAACAAATTAAATCCCCAATCTGTACAATTCGGTGTAAACTTATCTGATGATTCACAAGATTCATTAGGCTGGGGTATGAGTCTCAGAAGATTCATAGAAAATTCAGAAAATGAGGCTCATTTTCAGGCTGAATCCTACCTAAGATTTAACATGGGTAATAAATTTTGCTTGAAGCCAGGCGTTGTATTGGGAACAGACGGGAAATCTAAAATAGCTGCTTTAATGCTTGGATCTAATTGGTCCCTTTGATGACTATAGTGTACTTTCTTGATTAGTTGAGTTCTCAACTCTTTTTTTAATCAGATGACTTGTTAGTCTGTTATATACATTTATTTGGTTCAAAATTTTTGTTTTTTTATGCAAAATGTATATGGGAGTCAACTGATGATGTTTTATCATTAGTTATTCACAATGGCCTGATACAATTTTTGGTTTTACATCCAAATGTAATTTGCGAACAAACAGCATTGTTATTACAAAATATGAAATCTTCAGAACATTTTAAACTACTTTTTTTTTTTGTTACAAAATACATTTCAACTCGTAATAAACAATAATTTATATCAGTAAGGTGTCAACTTTGAAATAGATATAATTTGCTTGCTTGGAAAGGCATATCAGCTTTTAACTTCAATTGTCCTCGCTGATTGAAGGTGTGGTTGTATCTCTGTTTAAACAACGTTGAACAATCTAATCACTTTTCTCCGTTGTTTTTGAATGTGTGATAGTACAAACAAACACATACTAAGATGGTAGAAGACCAAACTAAACTAACATACTACTTGTCATATTTTTGGTCTGCTCACTACCTTTTGAAGCAAAGAAATTGATGTTGAATTACCAACCCGTGAAAAACACATTTCATTTTGACATTAAGCTGGAGACAAAAGCTGTGTGAACCAGTTGGAACTAATATTGAGTGTAAATAATAAGTCAGCCAGCTTATATATTTGCAAAAGAAAGTATATTTGAGAAGCTCAAGCAGTATTTAATTAAACTATATAAAGGGCAAATAAATAACAAGAATTACGACTATAGAGTGGGCATCATGCATGAAGAACTTAGCTTGCATTTATTCATTCCTATTTTTGTCTTACTATTTTGTTAATACAAAAGGAATTCGAACTGCATGTTTGTCGTTGGTCCAAGTAATGGATCCAAACAAGTCGTTCTCTAAGGATTTCAAAGCTGAGAAAATAACTTTGTAGCTTAGTTTTTTACTACTCTTTGTAAAGTGGAGTTTATCTGGAGTTACAGTGACAATAACATTACTTGGAGCGTGCACAGTGGGAAAGTACACTGTTTCAGCTTGTTCACCAACATTTGTGGCAGTTCTAATGACGCTCACATTTCCTTTTCCAGTGAGGTTTACTGCAATGGAAGGGTAGTTGATGTTGGAGATGAGATCAAAAGTCGAATCCTTAGGACAACTGAAATTGTGAGGAACAGATCTGGAGATGATCTTAATCGTGCTCATGTTTAATCCAGCGTAACACAAAAAGTTCAAGTAGTCAACGGTGCTGGTTTCGTAAACCAGCCCTGGTTTTAATGGTTCAGATGTTGTTATTTCCCCTGCCCCATAGTCATAAGGTGTGGCTACCACTCCCGAATCATTTCTTATGGGCTTCTTGAGGTTGTCGTTTTGAATTGCTGCATATGTATAGAATGACGAAAATTATACATTGTGATATCACTTTAATTGTTACCTTTGTGGAATCTTAAGAAATCACCTGAAGTCATTATGGCAGATTTGATTGCAGAGGAACTCCAAGTGGGGTTGTGTATTTTAACAGAGGCTGCAAGCCCTGAAACATGTGGACAGGCCATGGAAGTCCCTGAGATTATGTTGTAAGGTGAGGGCTGTCTTCCTTTCGGAACATTCTCTATGGCTTTTTTACTCCATGCAGCGAAAATGTTAACTCCTGGTGCTGCAATATCAGGCTACAGAGAAAGAACAAAAGTTTTGTTTAGTGTTTAAGCATGGAGCCTAATGTGTAATCATATCATCATATGATACCTTGAGAATATTGCTTGAAAGGCTGGAAGGTCCTCTTGATGAAAAATCTGGCACCGTAGGAGAAGGTTTATAACCAAGAACTGTCTTTGTGCTTAGAATCGTTGCCACTGGTTTGCTACATAAACAATTAAACTAACCTGTGATAAAAGCAAATTCTAAAGTTGACCAACAACGTTTGCTTATTATTCTTACCTGGTTGATGTGATATAGTTGCGGATTGATTTGCTATATCTTGCATATATCACCGTCTGTGGGAAGTCACCATAATTATATGCGTCTGACCCATTTTCATCGGTAACCATAACCAGACCTATTCCTCCCAATTTTTTAATTCTCGAACCTTTGTCATTAGGTGGCATATCGTCTTCCGCACCATCACAAACCACTATTTTCCCTTTCACTTTTTTTCCATCTAATGAACCTGCCGTGCATTCCCTGCATGTAACAAATCATTTACTTTTGTCGCCAATCAGTGGTTTTGAATCTTAAATATATACCTGATGAAAATGCACTTTTTTTAGGTTTCAAATTCCGAACTTCGATTATTTTGGAGTTTATAATTTATGAGTATCGACTATTTTTATGTTTGAGGCATAACATAACGTTTAAGATAATTATAAAATGGCTAAATCACAGGATAGGAATGAGATGTGTTTTAGAATAGGATTCTGATAAAGACAATTCATATTGTTTAAATTCAGAAACATATTTTAAAAAATATCCATTTTGCTAAATTTTCCAAAAAATGTATCCAGAAATGTAAAAATTCCATTGGCATTTCTTACGTTTTCATCTATACGTACCTGGCGTCAGCTAAGGCGCTCTTTTTCGACTTGGCTAGCTCACCAGATATGATTGGATACTTGGGAGAACTTGAGAGTGGAGAGAAATTTATAGCTCTACCCTATA
The DNA here is from genome assembly GCA_027742785.1 of Vigna reflexopilosa. NCBI lineage: Eukaryota > Viridiplantae > Streptophyta > Magnoliopsida > Fabales > Fabaceae > Vigna > Vigna reflexopilosa. The sequence continues at coordinate 1,786,719 of CM050918.1, read as the reverse complement.
GTTTAATAATCATCAATAGCCAACAAAAAAATGATATTAGTTTCACCCAAATAAATAAAAGTTCAAAATTTGATGAAAATATAAAACATAAAATTAATGGCGATTTTTTAAAGTAATTATAAACGCGAATATTCTTTAACTAATAATACTTTTAAAATATTTATTATCAAAATTTTAAAATGAGTTATGCTTCACTGATTTTAAAATGAATTATAAACATGCATTTTTTTAATATTTAATAAAAAAATATTTTTTTTTCTTTTGACTTATTTATCTCAATTATTTTATATTTTAAAATGAAAGTGTTCTTTTATTTATTATGTGTAAAGCAGAAAAATGTGATCTTTGTATTATCATCATAATTTTAATATGTACAAAAAGGAAAAAGTTTAACTTTCATTATCTTAATAATCTATTAATTTATTTTATAGGTGCAGTTGAAGGATATAAAGTTGGAGTTTTGAAATGAACAGAAAAACGTACCTTGATGGTTTTGTTATCACCCAACACGAGGTCCGATTGGAAATCCCGGTCGATGGTAGAGGCTGCAACCGTAAAAATCCAAGGCGCGTCGTTCACAACCGTGTACGGATCCGGTCCCGAATTTCCGGCGGAGCAGACCACCAGGATGCCACGCTCCACGGCGTGGAATGCTCCGATGGCGACGGGATCATGGAGCAAGTCTTTTATGTCCCCCCCGGGGTTCCCACCCAGCGACAGCGACAGCACATCCACTCCGTCGGCAATGGCATCGTCAAACGCCGCCATAATGGCCGACCCACTACATCCCTGGCCAAAACACACTTTGTAAATCGCCAACCTAGATTCTGGGGACCCACCCTTTGCGTTCCCCGCCGCCAGACCATAGAACGACGCGTTTTTCACGACGGAACCCACCGCCGTCGACGCCGTGTGGGTCCCATGGCCCACTTCATCCCTTGGCGAGTCTTCGACACCAGAAGCAGCATAAGACCTCGCCCCGATTAGCTTCCTAATTAAATAACCAAAACGATACAAAACTAGTCTTTTAGTAATAACACCAAAATCTCACTTTATTGATTTTCATTTCCAGTCTTTATGGTGTACTCGTGTGTGCCTCCTGGAATCACCAGGTGCTGCTGTAACATCATATCCAACTACTGGTGTTTTTCTTTTTTATTATATAAATTTTAAAATTTAAATACGTGAATTTTAGAAATATAGAAGAGTATAGCAGGTGCAGTTTCATGAGTTTTTTTTAACATCATATCCAATTACTGGTGTTTTTTTTTTTTCTTATTTTGTTACTCAGATAGTATAAACTCAAAATATTTTCCAACTTTTTTTTTAAACTCATGAAATTCACCTTATATTTTTCAAATGTAGTAAAAGATAATTTATGTGCGAATGAGATTTCAGTATCCTACCTGTTGCAGCGGGAGGAATTGAAGTCGTGTGATGTCACGCACTTGCCTTTCCAACGGGACGGAATCGGACCCATTCCCTCGCCGCTAAAGCTCTCAGCCTCTGGCCATATACCTGAAAAATTTCCTTTTTTAATATGCTAACTTCTTCATTAAATTATTTAACAAATATATTTACAGTACATATATATATATACTTAGTAGGTACGAGGATATATAACTATTGGTGATATCGATAGTAACATCTACATATAGTTTCATGTCATTTGTCAATTGTTAATAACCTGTGTCTAACATGCCAACGATAACGTCTGAGGAAGAAGAAACACCGGAGAGCATGTTTGGTTTGGTGTCAACTTTGACACGTGTTTGGTGTGCGAGAAAATCCCAGGAATGTGTTGTGTGGAGCTGAAGAATGGGGTCAGGAAAAACAGACACAACACCAGATTCCTTAGCAATTGAATTTGCCTCCTCTTTTGATAAACGAGCTGCAAACCCTGAGAAACCATGCTTGTAGTTTCGTACCAGAGCATTCTCATCCCTTCATTCGCATTAAATATTAAATATGTAAACATATCATCAAATTAATGAAATACTTGTTATTAATTAAGGTACCTCCTTAGCACTGAATTAAGAATCTGAGCATGGTCGTTCCGAAGAGAATCATTTGTTGAATCCGCAGCTCCCATATACACGATATAAACCTGTTTAGCGTTGGCACCATCGTTATTACCATGCCTTGCTGATGACCTTGACGCTCCAAAAAACAGCAACAGAATGCAGAATAAATGCAACAAAAACGTCTTCCCTTTCATTTTTAATCAGTTGGTATTCTTTGAACACATACGTTGTTGCACTCAGTGTGCTTTGCATCACCCTCGCATGTTGCTATATATAATGCAATGGGTTTAGTTCATTGGGTGCTCAGTTTTTGTCAGCATTTGCGATCTACTGTTGGACAAAAAGTAGAATGTTTGCATGCTTATTCCTTACACGCATTGCAATTACCCGTTAAGCACTCAGTCCATGCAAAGTGTTTGATAGAGGAAAATAATTCTGAAAACAATATGTTTCTTATTAAGGGATACGTCAAATCAAAATTTTAATTCAATATAAGTTTATGAAAACCTTAGTTCAATTTGGTTTGGATGAGTAAACAAAACGTCGTTTAAATCTTAATTTTAGTTCTAAATTTATTTTTAAATGCCCAATAGAATATTATTAGTTTTTTAAAATCAAAGTTTCCCGCACTGGTCAAATCCTATCCATGTTGAAATTGATTATTTATTACAACATTTTCAGAACATAATTCTTCTATTCTAAAATTGATTATTTACCAAATGGAATAGATTTCATCAAAGTGGAATTATTTCTTTCTCTATTTTTTAGCTTACACAAGATTTTTATGCTTAAGTTAATTTCTTTTAAATTTAGTCTTTATAAATAGTTTATATTTATATATTTTTACTTACAAAACAAAATTTATATATTTATCACTCTGTTGTTTAAATCTGAGTCAAACGTAAGATTAAAAAAATCTAACTAGGATTTTAGGTTTCTAACTTCTGTCTTTGTTAAGGTCTTCATGTTATGGTTTTGCTTTCATCAAAATTATTATGTCTCAGTGGCAAGAGATAATATCAATGTAAAAAAAATAATAAATAGAGGAATCATTATATTATAAACGTGAAGCAGAATATTTTCACTTAACTACATTTTTGTTTTTGTTTTAACAAGTTTCAAAGCAGAATTACCTTGAGAAATATAAGTTTAATTTTACTTTTATCAATGAAATTGATAGTGGTAAATTAAAATGAATATTATAACCATGGTTTATTCATTCAATTTATTAATCATTTTAAAGATTAAAGTATTCATAATTCCAATAGCTGATTTTCTTGAACTTGAATATTGACTTCACCAAATCCATTTTAAAACAATATCTGTAATTACAGATTATAGATTATTTATTCAAGAGTAAATATTTGTCACCTCTAAAGCTTTTCTTTTTTTAATTATACGTACTGACATTCTAAAATTTTTTTAAATCTAACGTACCTATTATTTACCTTGAAATAGTTAGGTATGCATTTTTCCACATCATTTATTAAATGTTTAAAAAATACACTTATACTCTATAAACTACTCTAAATTAAATATATATATATATATATATATATATATATATATATATATAAGTGTAATTCAGGATAATACAAAAAAATGTTTACCTTATTTCTTCTTTATTCAATTATGAGTGGCTTAAACTTTTGTGACTGGATTATCACATTATTAGTTATAAAAAAACTTGGATTCACAATACATAATATGGCCTTAATTGCTATTGGATTTTTAAAACAAACCTGCAATATCCAGACCCTTAACTAAATTATAAATAAGCAAACGTATTTTTTTAATACTTATATAATAGATAACCAATATAATAATATTAATATGTAAATGTTTTTAATCTCTAAAACATAATATTTCTTCCTTTATCATTTTCTATTTTAAAATTTCAACACTTTTTAACCGTAAGCTTTTTGTCATTATCATTAACTATTATTAATTATAATGAATTCAATATTAAAAATAAAAAAAAATTATAAGTGCAAAATAAAATTAAGTGGAATATTTAAATATTTTTATAAATAAGATAATCACATATAATCTTTTATTTGTAATAACTAATGTCTATTTATAAAGTATTATTAAATTAAAAATCATTACATAAAATTTATTTTATAGTTATATGTATATATATTGTGAGTAAATAATGATTAGTTACAAAATATAGTAATGTGTTATGAGTAATATTATTTTACATTAGTTTAAATAATGTAAAGAAGAAAAAAGAAAAATACTTAATTTTAAATATATATATTATTTTATCTTCAGGGATAAACTTTCTATTGGCATGTTATAGAATATATATATATATAAAATAAAGCATAGGTGTTTAAGTAAATTATAATTATTTTAAATAAAAATAAATTTTGAAAATCATTATACCAAAAAGAATAAAAGTTAATTGATTATAATATAAAATAGGTCTCAAAATGGAAGTAATGATGGCGAATGGCCTAGGTATATTTTGTGGACAATAGAGCCTTAAAAGATGGTGATGGAATGTTACGGATGTTTACACTCTTCCTTCAATAATAAACTCCTACAGATTTAAGAATTATTCTTAAAATAACTTTTAACGAATTAATGGCATAAAATCTTATATCAATTAACATAGAAATTAAACTTGCAGTGTTTATACAAAGGGATGAAAGAGAGAATGAAATTAGGAATTAATGATTATGCGACTGAGCTGTTTACTTCATTCTGGTGAAATTCTTGTCGTATTAGGCAACTTAATTATAGATATTCATTTTGCAATCACGTGGATATTTTCATTTTATTTGTTTTCTTTTTCTGATATAATTAATCAGAACTATACATACCTCTGGTGTTATTGTTCCAGCTGATTGATTAATCAATTAATTAATAGAAAATAAAATGTCCCAAATGAGTTCACTGTGAAATATCAATGGCGTTGGCGTGTCAATGTTTTAAGTGTATGTTAAGGAATTCCACCGTAATAGTTATAAAAAGATGGTAACTCATTTGCTTAAGAAGCTTCTTGTGGGATATTTTTGGTATGGGGAATAACGAGACAAGAAATATATATGCATTATTTATTTATGTCAGAAAAAGGCAAAGCATGATTTTTAATATGATACTTCGGTTGAACTGTTATTGCACAAAGTTAACCAGAGAGACTAAATAAGAAATATATAGATGATTTTATTAATTATTAATAAATAGCCATAATATAGGTAGGATAATTTTTCATAAAACCAATTACAGAGGAGTTACTTTATTCTTAAGAAAAGCCAAAGCTTAGGCGATTATAATAGCCTCTAAAAGATAAAATATCATGTTACAATCCAATTATAAATAATAATAATAATAATAATAATGACGATAATAATTTACCAAATATGGAAAAATATCATTCGAATAAATTATTTTTATTTAATGGTTAGATCATTGTTTGATTGTTGAAACTTCTTATTATTTGTACAAATAGACTTCTCAATTGAACCACTTTAAGAATTTGAGGAATAAATTTTCAAGAGTAGACTCTTGAGTGATAAAAATCACTTTATAATTGAAAGTCCTATTTTTACTCTTTATGTCACTTCAATAATATATATATATATATATATATATATATATATAATTATATTCAAATCTACCAATACACACTAATACATCCAATATCATTCGAAACAAAAATATGAAATTAATAAAATACTTTGACAACTAAAGTTGTATATATCTTTATTATTAAATTTTGTTCATTCCATCATCATTCTTAGTTAAAATCAAAGAATTTTCTAAAACCACAACTTTATATACTTCCCTCTGTTTTAAATTTTAAAACTATTTGAGATTTGATTAAGAAGCTCCGTTACAATATTTTACCAATTTAACTAAGAACAATAGATCAAGATGCTAATTCAACTTCTTAAAGGAAAAAACAATAAACCTAAAACTTCAATTCTAGTTTCCACTATGTAGGAATTCTCTAATTTTAGACTAAAATCACAAATTCATTCTTACACGCAAAACTTTAACCTAGACTATCAACTCAACTCATTGAACCTAAAATCAACATCGGATTCGATAAAAATTAACAAAAATAGAAATATAATTAAACCTTAATTATAAAGTAGAAGGCAATGAATGAATGCTAAATAGTCAATAATCAAGCATCAAAGCATACACACCACGAAAAACTTGGCTTGCATTTATTCATCAATACTTTAAATTTGGTTACTTAGTTAATACGAAAGGACTTCGAACCATATATTTGGCGTTACTCCAAGTGATAGATCCAAACAGATCTTCCTTGAGGGAAGTCAAAGTTGTGGAGAAAATAACTTTGTAACTTAGTTTTTTACTAGTTTTCGTAAATTGTAATTTATCTGGAGTTAATGTGACTTTTACTCCACTGGGAGCCTCAACCACTGGGGAGTACACTGTTTCATCTTCTTCACCAACATTTGTGACAGTTCTACTCACACTGACAGTTCCTTTGCCAGTGAAGTTTACTGCTATGGAAGGGTAGTTGATGTTGGAGACAAGATCAGAACTTGAATCCTTGGGGCAACTGAAATTGTCAGGAACAGTTCTGGAGATGACCTTAACCGTGGCTATGTCAAGTCCAATGTAACACAAGAAGTTTAAGTAGTCGATAGTGTCGGTTTCATAAATTAGCCCTGGCTGCAATGATTCAGATGTTGTCATCTCCCCTGCTCCATAGTCATAAGGTGTGGCTACTGACCCTGAATCGGTTGTTATAGCTGTCTTCGTGTTGTCACTTTGAATTGCTGCATTTATGCAGAAAGATAGGAGTTGATACATTGGTAGATCACATTGATTACAAATACAGCACGAGAATAAAATGCGCTTCTGACCTGAAGTCATGATGGCAGATTTGATTGCAGAGGGACCCCAAGTGGGGTTGCGTGCTTTGACAGTGCTAGCAAGTCCTGAAACATGTGGACAGGCCATGGAAGTCCCTGAGATTATGTTGTACTGTGAGGGCATTCTTCCTTTGGGAACTTCGTCTGAGCTACTTTCAATCCATGCGGCCAGAATATTAACTCCTGGTGCTGCAATATCAGGCTAGGAAGAAACCAGAATATGTTTAGTGTTGAGCATTGAGATTGGTTTATCGTAATTCTATTCATGTCACCACATCTTCGTATCATATGTACCTTTAGAATATTGCTTGATAGAGTTGAAGGTCCTCTTGATGAAAAGTCTGGCACAAGGGGAGCAGGTTTATAATCAAGAACTGTAGTTGTTGGTAGAATTGTTGCTGCTGGATTGCTTCAATATTATTATATGCATGGTTAGATGGTACGTTCAATTTTGGTCTCAAACAAGATTCAAAAGCAATTTCTAAAACTGTAGTGTTTTCTTCTACTGAGTGCACTTACTTGGATGAATTGACGTATTGCAGTATTGTGGCACCATCTTTTGAGCTAATAACCGTTGCAGGGAAGTCCCCGTAATGTGAAGCTATTGCTCCATTTGAGTCCGTAATATGAACTAGGCCTATTCCTCCCAGGGTTTTCACTGTGTCTATTATTTCAATAGTTGAGTATTCATCATTTCTGCCATCACATAGCACAATCTTCCCTTTGACTTTGCTTGCATCTAATGAATCGGGGTGACATTGTCTGCATTTAAAAATTCATTCAATATTTTGCTGATCAGAGGCTTTTAATTATCAAACCAACATTTATCATTCCTTTGTTCATTTTATGCTGTCCAATTCCAAACCCCCGAGGCTTTTGAGCACCCAACCAATTGCGAGTTTTTTACAAAAGCTTGAGAGATTTTGCTTACCTTGCTTCAGTTAAACTACTCTCGTTCGTCTTGGAAGACTCGCCGTATACCAATGGATACTGAGCCGAATTTGAAAGAGGGGAGAAATTTATAGCCCTACCCTGAAGTTTAATAATAATTATCAATATGGGCCAATCTTAGATTACTCGCACATAAAAAAAAAATAATAATGTGATAGAATATAAAATTATTCAATAGTATTTTTAAGTAACTGAAAGGCATAATATGATTGATGCATTGAACACGTACTTTGATGGTTTTGTTACCACCCAAGACCACGTTGGACTGAAAATCTCGGTCGATGGTGGAAGCTGCAACGGTTAAAATCCAAGGCGCATCGTTCACAACCGTGTTCGAGCTCGGTCCATCGTTCCCAGCGGAGCAGGCCACCACGATGCCGCGCTCCACGGCGTGGAACGCTCCGATCGCAATCGGGTCGCTTGTCAAGTCGGGTCGAAATCCGGGTGATGCACCGAGCGAAAGCGACAGAACATCGACTCCGTCAGCAATGGCATCGTCAAACGCCCCGAGAATGGCGGACCCACTGCACCCAAAGTTAGAACACACTCTGTAAACCGCCAATCTTGATTCTGGGGACCCACCCTTGGCGCTCCCCGCCGCCAGACCGTAGTACGATGCGTTGGTCACGGCGGCTCCCACCGCCGTGGAGGCCACATGGGTCCCGTGGCCAAGCGAGTCCCGTGGCGTGTTGTCGCCGTCTTCCCCATTAGGGTCAGTGTAAAATCTTGCCCCAATTAGTTTCCTATTCAAAGAAGAAAAAAAACAAACTATAAGCTAACAGTTACATAATTGTTTAGATGTTTATCATTGCTTCCATTGGTAGAATTTGGGTTAGGGCACTGTACAACCTGTTGCAATTAGATGCATTAAAGTCTGATGATTTCACGCACGTGCCTTTCCAACGTGATGGAACAGGACCCATTCCTTCCTCACTAAAACTCGCCGCCTCTGGCCATATACCTGAAAAATACTTCCTTTTTCTTCACACTAATACTTTCTTAAATCGTCAAACATTCATATATTTAGTACATCATTAGAACATACATGTGTAGTATACTAAGTAGTTATGTGTGATATCGACAATGATTAATGAAAACAATACGTTAGCATGCACGTATTACGCAAATATCATTCTTCTTGGTTATAAATAACCTGTGTCTAATATGCCAAGGATAACGTCTGAGGAGGAAGAAGAATTGGAGAGCGTTTTTGGGTTGGCGTCGATTTTGACGTGAGTTTGGTATTTTAGGAAATCCCAGGAACGAGTTGTGTGGAGCTTCAGAATGGGGTCAGGAAAAACAGACACAACACCAGGTTTCTGAGCAATTGAATTTGCCTCCTCTTTTGATAAACGAGCTGCGAACCCTGAGAAACCATGCTTGTAGTTCCGCACCAAAGCCTTGTCATTCCTTCAATTTATATTCACATTAATCTTTTGTCGGGTAAAAATCATGCAACATATAATAAAATTAATCGATTGAAGTCCACGTAACAAGGAATTACGTATACCTTCTTAGCACTGCATTGAGAAGCTGAGCATGGTCATTCCGAAGAGAAGCACTGGAAGAATCCGCAGCTCCCATATAGACGATATAAACTTGTTTACTGTTGCTATCATCGTTAACACCACTTTCTGGTGATGAACTTGTGGCTCCAAGAAACAGAAAAATAGTGAATATATGCAACAAAAGTTTATTGCCTTGCATGTTAATCAGTTGTAACTTAGTGTGCCTTGAAGCACCCTTGCAAGTTATGGTATATAAAGGCATGAATGGACGGGTGCTTAAATGTGTGTGAGCACTGAATCAGCAATTGTGATTTGATTTGCGGTGGAAGAAAAAGTGCAATCTGCGATGGTGGAATTATGGCATGCTTATTCCTTATGCGCACTGCAATTACTTGTCAAGCACTGTGTCCACGGAAAGTGCGCCATTTGAAGATAGAGTTACCATATAGTAAAATTTTGTAGTTGGTGCTACCCACCGTATATTTCATAACTATGAGTGGAGGTGTAGCCTAACATTTAATGTGGCATGCCAACATTACATATAAAGAACATCATCTTATTTTAGCAGTTAAAGCTGGACAATGTATGGTATCACTCAAAGTCATTGTAAAGGAATTAGGGTTGGGGAAAGAAGATGAACAATTATTTTGACAAAATTAGTTAAAATAAGCATACCTAACCAATGAACTCAGTAGCCAGGACAGTGAAAAAGTTTCCTAGTTAAAATGAAGTTTTCAATTTTGAAAAAGAAATTTATGGGTAGTGTAATCAAAAGGTAAAACTAGTTGTTATTTCCAGAATCTTAAGTGTGGATTTTCGAACAAAAAGTAAAATCTGAATGGATTGATGATTTCTAATGTAAGTTCTTGAGGATTGAGACACGGGATAAATTTAGTTAAAAAACTTTCTAACATTTGAATCAATAAAAGAGTTTTTAATATTTATATGAAGGTACGAGAATACGAGAGAGGGTATGTATTTCTTTTCAAATACCATATATATTTATATGGTTTATACGTTCTATGGTTATAAGGTTTGTTATTGTTTTGTATTACATGTGAGTATTTTTCTATTTGTGTTTGAGTTTTCTTTTACTTGTACATGTCTTTTTAATCTATACTAATGAATGATTATAATGATATATTATTATTGTTTTTGTGATGTGTCTATGTGTAGATAAAATATTTTATAAAAATAGAAATATCTTAATTGTCTAGAGTCGTTTGAGTTGTCCTAATAAGTGAAAAAAGTTAATTTTAATTATTTTATGTTTCAAATTATTGAATTTATTGATTGAGTGATTGTATTATGAATGCATAAATTATCAAGTTATATGGAGAGTATGATTTATTGAATTGTGATTTAGGTTCTTAATTCTGTATGATTTAATTGTATGCTGAATTTTGAAGTAGATTAAGAAGTAATATTGCAATTGTAATGATTTGGACAAAGGTATGCTTGTGATGTGTATATGTTTAATTTAGTTTGGAAAGATTTCTTTTAATTATCTTCTTTTGTTTGTTTGTCGATGTGTTTTTTTTTTTCAATGATAATTTTATTGATGTAAGTAGATAAAAATATAAGTATAAAATAATAAAGAAATCAATATTGTCTTAAAGATTGAATAATAGTGAAATTAGTTCTGTAATATAATCATAATTTAATAACTTGTATAGGAATGATATTACTATAGTCATATATTGTAATATTATGTTAATATATAATATATATTAGATTATCTCTTTTCATAATATTTATAATAAAATGTTTTATTTTAATATATTATATTATTAAATGAGATGTTAACAATACAAAATATTTTTTATAAATAATAATACAAAATATTTTTTCTAAACATAATAATGGCAAAAAGAAAGGTAAGTATTAAAATATTGTTCTATAGAATGTTATATTTTTATTAAATATTATTCATTTATAATTGAATATATAAAACAATTATATGATTTAATATTTTATGCATTTAAAAAAAATATATTTTACTAATTTATAATATAATGTCAGCGAAACACTATATAATTTAGAATTAGCGTAAAATGTGATTAATAGAAGATGGAGTTTGAATTAAATATATGAGTGGATTCTGACACAAATTAAAAAGATTATCAAACTGGAAAATAATGATGTGGTGTGGGAATGGCAAGTTCGGCATTTGTGGGGGAAAGCTTATCTTGTTTATCCATTATACAGAAGAACAGAAAGAAAGAGTATTGAGTTTATTTTAATGGTTTCTCAAATCTCAAGTCTTCCAGTGATTGAGCTGAATGCGTATTCCCACTTATTTTAATTTGTTGTCTGTCTCTGTATATGTGAGAGAGTGAGTCATCAGAATTGTAGTAGTGCGCCATTATTTAATTTTCTCCATTTATCATATTTCTTTCTGATATTCAAATTGCTCAACCCCGTGAGTTAGTGAACAACATTAATTAATTAATTAATTAATTAATTAATAAATAGGTAGCAAAATGTTCCAATTCGGTGCAATATCAAGTCTCAGTGAATATTTCAACTTTTGAGAGAATTCCAACTCAATGATTACAATGATGATGATGATGATGAAGGTGAAACATTGCTGCTGAGAGTTTTTCCATGATTTAGAGATTCATTTTTCTGCTTCTGATCTTCTCGTGTTAAACTCAAGTGAAAGGGGTCTGAATTCCTTGTGAAGATTTGTGATTTATCATAAATTTTTTAACATCTGTGTTACTTTTTATAATATTAGTAATTTGACAATTTTATATCTGAATCACATTCTATAACATTTTTATGTCACTATTACGATAGATGTGACGTGAAAAAGACTTAATGACAAAGACCATTTAAAAAACTGTTGAGAAAGAAAAAACAAATTTAAGAACGAAAACTTATAATATCCAAATTTTCTTAACTAAGTTTATTAAATTTTTCATGAAAAATCTCATAAACTACTTGTGACTAGATTTTTAGGATACCTCAAATCATTTTATATATTTTAGAAAAAAAAAAATCAAAGATGATTTTGAGATATTCTTCTTAATTATTAAATATATATTTTTTAAATTAAATTATAGTAGAATTTTAAACTCTAAAACGAATAATACTTTATATATTTGGTGTTTAAAATGACTTTTATTATGTTATAACTTAAACTTTGAAACATTATTATCATATATGTCTGAGTCTTAAAATGAACAATTATTATTAGCTTTAATAATATTGACCTTTTTAACGAATACAAGTACAAATATAAACCAGTGTAAATATTATACTTTCTCTAACCCAAAATTCTTTACGGGCATCTATACTTATGTTTTATACGTTAAATTATTGATTCTCAGCTATTAAAAGATTAAAAAAATGTTTGAAAAAGTAGTATCAAAATGTATATCCTTTCCATTTTAAATTTTTAAGTATACAAAAAATACATATAAAGAAATTAAAACATAAAATAATTTTTAGACGGACATTATAATCTCTTTGTTTGTAGAAAATTTTCAGAAACTCAAACAACACACATGTTATATTTTTATATAAGATATAGTGAAATGCTCACATATTGACAAATATTGGGTTTCATTTGTTCATAGTTCCTTCTAATTTAGCTCTTAGTTAATACAAATGGACTTCGAACAGAATATTTACCATTACTCCAAGGAATTGATCCAAATAAATGGTCCATCGACATGTTCGACGTGAATGATAAGATAACTCTGTATCTTAGTTTTCTACTATTTTTCGTAAATTGAAGTTTATTTGGAATCAAGTTGACCTTTATCCCTGTAGGAGCATCGATAACAGGAGAGTAAATTGTTTCATTCTCTTCACCAACATTTGTCACAGTTCTAGTAACTTGTACAACATTTTTCCCTTCGAGGCCGGAGATTGCTATGGAAGGATAGTTGATATTGGATACATGATGAGAACTAGAATCTTTGGGGCAGCTGAAATTATTAGGAACAGATCTGGATATAATCTTAACCATGGTTATATTATATCCAATATAACATAAGTAGTTCAAATAGTCAACTGTGTTGGTTTCATAAACTAGCCCTGGGTGGAATGGTCCATACAGTGTCATTTGCCCTGCTCCATAGTCATAAGGTGTGGCTGTTGATCCTGTCTCCGTTCTTATGGGAGCCTTCAAATTGTTCTCTTGAGTTGCTACATTGACAAACATACAAACAAGGGTGATTATGGTTTCGAAAAATGAAAAAAAAAAGGTTTAAATGATTAAAATTTATAATGAAAGAAAGGTCAAACCAGTGATCATTATTGCTGATTTGATTGCAGAAGCACTCCAAGAGGGGTTTTGAGATTTGATGGTAGCTGCAAGTCCTGAAATATGTGGACATGCCATAGAAGTACCCGAGAGGATATTGAACTGGGAGGGCGTTTTATGTTTAGGAACGCCTTCTCTGTGATTTCCGATCCATGCTGCAAGAATGTTAACCCCCGGTGCTGCAATATCAGGCTACAAAGAAACCCAGTTCTATTTTTAGTTAAGAATTAATTGCTGGTAATTAATCTTAATTGTTAGTAATCTATCTATAATGTAGTCCTACCTTGAGAATATTCTTGGAAAGGTCTGAAGGCCCTCTTCCTGAAAAGGATGGGATGATGGGTGCAGGCTTAAAATCAAGGATTGAAACTGTTGGGAGAATTGTTGCCACTGGATTACTTCAGTTTAAATTATGCACATACAATTAAATTAGCTTGTGAATTCTAAAGTTGTCGATGTTTCTAAATATTGAGCTCATCCACGATTCAACCTTACCTGGTTGAATTAACATACTGAAAGATTATGTCAGCATCTTTAGAAGTTATCTCTGTTGCTGGGAAGTCTCCAAAATCTTCTCTTCTGCTCCTACTATTGGGTCAGAAATGTGAACCACACCTACTCCACTTACCTCCCGCACAGCATCAACTTTCAAACTAGTTCTATATGAATGATCTTTACCGTCACATATGACAATCTTCCCTTTTACTAGACGTTTAGCGAATGCATCTGGGAAGCATTGCCTGCATTTCATAGTTGATATAGTTAATTTTCTCTGAAAATTGTACACATACTTGATCAAATGTGTGTTTCTCATTCTTTCGTTAGTTCACACTATTGGCAAATAAAACGTTCTAGAATTTTAGACTTGCTAAGTTAGTGTGCGACCAATTAACGAATAGTTTGTGTGCATACCTTGCGTCAGCTGACCTGGCTTTCTTTGCTTTGGCAGACTCACCATATACAAGTGGATATTTTGGTAAATTTGAAAGGGGGGAGAAATTAAGACTTTCACCCTGAAATTTAACCTTTATGTGCCTAAACAATTTAGAACAGATTATTTTGTTGGATAAATTCGTTTTTAGTTCAACTGTAATTATTTTAATTTTTAATCAATTGATAGGGGAACGTTTCTATACTTATATAGAAATGACATTTGTATTACATTAACAAATACAATTAAAAAAAATTATATTAATATAAAAATTGAAATAGGCTTAACGGTAAAATACATTGATGACTTTGTTATCACCAAAGGCAAGGTTGGACTTAAAATCCCTGTCTATCGAAGAGGCAGCAACGCTAAAAATCCAAGGTGCGTCATTCACCACCGTGTTTAAGGTTGGTCCGCCGTTTCCCGCGGAGGCAACCACCAAAATGCCGCGCTCCACGGCGTGGAATGCCCCGATGGCGATTGGGTCGTGTTTCAACTCGGATCGTAACCCGGGGATGGAACCAATCGACACCGAAATCACATAGACCCCATCAGCAATGGCATCGTCAAACGCCGCAAGAATCACCGAGCCAGGACATTCGTACTTGAAGCACACTTGGTAAATCGCCAACCGTGATTCCGGGGACCCACCCTGGGCAGTCCCCGCCGCCACTCCGTAGTATGAGACACCGGGCACGGTGACTCCCGTCGCTGTGGCTGCTACGTGGGTTCCGTGCCCGTCTACATCCCTTGGTGTCTCAAACTCTTTGTCCCCATTAGGGTCACGGTAATACCTTGCTCCAATTATCTTCCTAAGCAAAATAAAAATGATGATATTTATTATATAAACAAGGTTAAAGATGATGCGATTTACATTTAAGCTTGACTTACGGTATTTTTTACCTGTTACAGTTTGATGAATTGAAGTTAAAGGAGTTCATACTAGTGCCTTTCCAACGGGATGGAACGGGACCCATTCCCTTGTCGCTAAAGCTTGCTGACTCTGGCCATATACCTGAACAAAATTCCATTTTTGTATCAGTTAGTTAACTTGTGAAACATATAATTCGTCATAACATCAAATAATTAGGGTTTAGACAATGAACCTGAGTCCAAAATGCCAATGACGACGTCTGATGAGGGAGCAGAGTTGGAGGCCCTGTTTGGGCTGTGGGTTTTGGGCAGTGGGCTTTGGTCCTTAAGGAAATCCCAAGAACGGGTTGTGTGGAGCTTCAGAATTGGATCCCGGAAGACAGAGATCACACCAGGTCTGTGAGCAATTGAGTTTGCCTCCTCTTTAGTTAAACGAACAGCAAGCCCAGAAAAACCATGCCTGTAGTTGCGAACGAGAGCATTCTTGTTCTTTCGAATTAACGAAATGTAGTCGATTTCAGGAGTTGGTACTTGGCAGAGAAATATAACAATTTTTTGTACAACGTTATCTTTCCTTTGATTATGAGTTGTGTTAACTAATTTACCTCGCTAGCACTGAATTCAGAAGATAAGCATGATCATCCCGAAGAGAATCTTTGGCGGCTCCCATATACACGATATATACTTCACGGTTAGTCTGGTTGTCACTTCCATTCCCTGCTTCTGCAGATGATGATGATGTTGATTCTCCAAGAAACACCAAATGAACATAGAATAATAGCAAGAAAATTGAGTTGGCTTTCATGTTCCTATGCTCTCGTAGATTGCAGGAGCCAATGGGAGCATGCGTGGTTGGTAGCATTAGTCATTGTAGTAAAAATACATGTTTATATTAATATGAGACAGTCAAACTTTTGTAATATCAAAATGAATATTTTATATTACTGGGCTCTCATTTCCAAACTATCTCCTTCTCTGGACAACTTCTTCCTGCAAATGTTTTCCACCTGCACCTCCGTGAGGTAAGAAAATGTGAACTTTACCCAAATGAAAAAGTAAATAAAAATCTAAATTTTATTCTTTCCCGCTTTATCTTAATCTTCTCCATCAGCGCCGCACCCCTTTCGATGACCTACCCCATTTTCCCCTCACTGCATAATATACTAGCATCTGCAACCTCCCTATCTGTTGTTAACTGTTGTTGTATCGAGTTCGGCATCTCCGATTCTCACACATTTTAGTAACAGACCTCAAAACAGGAAAATAAAATATTAGAAAGCTTGCAGCATGATTGCACTCAGATTTCATCTGCTTACTGCTTTTCTCAGTTTACTACATTTTCATCCCACCGGCGTGAGAGGACGTTGAAGAACATCATCAAAATGTGGTGCAGACGTTGTTCACGGCGGTGGTTTGACTGGTTTTCATGGCATGTTATATTCCTGAATACAAAATTTATATTTGGGATTTTATATTATACAATCCGGAAAATGCAATTAAGATCTGAAACGTAAATGAAAACTTGCTGAAAATATAATGCATAGACACCACCACCAGAACTACTTCTACAAACTTCAAAACACTCCAACACACCATGGTCTAAATTTACTGTCCGAAGGGTAATATTGGTATTTTCAAAAGTATGGGGTGCAGGAAGAATTTGCCTCTTTGGGTCAAGCCCAAAACATTTTTTCTTTACCATGTTTTGGTGTTTGTTTCTGAAGATCATAAATAAAAATCCATTTAAACCCCAACAAACGCACTCCACGGATTCAGACAATTGGGTGATTTTTTTGTCATGCTCCATTTTCTCAAACTTTGTGGATTATTTTTATTTATGACAGAAAATTTAATTAAAATCCGAATATTAATGTATATTAACATGACAACTTGTTATAAAACATTTATTTTAATAAAGGACAATCAACCTCGATATCAACTAATTGATTACTAAATATTTAAATTTAATTTAGATTGGATAAAATGAGTTAACTAAAATGTGATATTATGTCTAACTTCGTTTTTTTTTATATATCTAAGTTATGGAACCACAGTTTTTTATTTTTCTCTTTTAAATGATAATACATGACTTGTGGCAACTTGTTTAGTTTAATAAATTTTGATTGAGATATTTAAGTTATGGCAACGCAGTTTTGAGATATTTTGTTTGAGTTATTTAAATAAAAGAGATTTATTTTACAATGTTTTGGAAGTAGAATTTCTTTGTAAGATGTTGAAAACAGTGTTGTATTTTTTTCATGGTAACATGGATGTTGAGTTTTGTTTTTAATGCTGACAAAGGGACTGGTTCTGATTGAATATTTGAATCACTCCCTTACCCACCATGATGCTGTTTCAGGTTACTACAGCTATGACTTTCTAAAACTTTCATTGTCTTCTGTAAATACTAAATCAAATGTAAAATAATTACACGTCTTATCATGTCACATCACCCAAACCTAATAATTCAAACACACAGTAAGATTTATCTAATTTACAACCTCATTTGCTCCACCTCATTATTGATCTAAATCCAAAATAAATAAAAGTATAATTGGATTCATTTAACTGCATAATATAATATATCAATTTTATTATCGTGTATACTTAAACAGTAAATATTAAATTTCAATTACATTCAATAGGTAAAATTTAATATATAGTTAAAATGTTTATCTTTCGAAGAGAACAATCAATCTAAAAAAAAAATCATATTTTTAACTTTAATATGGGTAATATTAAACAGTGACTCATCTCACATGAAACAAGATAAAGTTTGATCATTGTTAAACTATTTTATCTTACACCTTCAAATATTTTATTTTACATTTTTTATTTTTAAAAGTAGTTTTAAAGACAATAAATTTCGAAATTTGTATGAAGAATTTTTTTTATTAGATTTTAAAATTTGATAAAAAATAATTATTCATTAAATTCTGAAATCCCTTAAAATTTTGAGAATTGTTTACCAAATTTTGAAATATGTTAAATTTCAATCAATTTCAAAATTTATTGAATGATATT
Organism: Vigna reflexopilosa; assembly: GCA_027742785.1. NCBI lineage: Eukaryota > Viridiplantae > Streptophyta > Magnoliopsida > Fabales > Fabaceae > Vigna > Vigna reflexopilosa. Next base: position 1,768,270 of record CM050918.1, on the reverse strand, counting down.
TTTTAATGGATTTAAAAAATTATAATGAACGATTTTAAAATTTGTTAGAATAATTTTTTAAAAACTTTATTAAATTTCAAAATTCAAGAAAGAAAAACTCTTTTATTAAATTTTGAAATCTATTAAAATATTTTGAAACCTTGTTAAAATATATAAGATGAGATATAAAGATTTTTGAATTATAAAATGATTGGAGATAAAGGTGAAACAGCCTAGTGTCATCCATTATTTCGTTTGCGTAATTTTGTTTTTGAACTTCGCTATTTTAACTTTTTCGATATTTACAATATTTTATTTACTCAAATATGTAAGATGATAAACGAAACATTGATCAGAAAAATTTTGTGCGTACACTAATTACTACGTAGTTTTCTGTGGTGTTGACAAAGTTGTCGATGTGACGTTCAGGCTAATCACTTGGTTAAATGAGTTTAATGATCATCTATTGATAGTTTAAATCAGTTTTATTTTGTCGTTTAATTATAAAGTATTTATTAGTATAACTTTAATGTTGTTACTTTTAAAACCAACAATTTAATCGTATTTATATTGTTCATGCATAATTTTTTATTTTAAAGAATTAAAAATAAATAAAATTATTAAAAATAGAACAAATTTAGGAAAACTAAAAATATATTAAATTTTGTAGATAATTAACTTTTAATAAAAAATTATCTTTCAAAGATTATTTTATTTACAAGAGTCGTCGATTCTTACACCAGCGCAATCTTGATTTATTTTCCAATTTATATTTATGATGGGAAAGATAGTTTTGTTTTCTTCGATGACCGGCTGAACCTTAACCCTGGCATCATTGTAGCTAATAGTCACGTGTTCTAATTATTTGAGGTCGAAGTCTCACATGACCATGTCCTTGAGATTTATTTCAGCAAAATCCTAGGAAACAAGATTTTGTTTCCTCTCCCAAATCTAAGAACATGTGAAGACACCCTCTTCCGTATATAAAAACGCGAACATGATTAGATCAGTTTTTTGTTTTGTTTTTTTTGTTTTTGTATAATAGAGTAATAAATAAAATTAAAAAAAAATCATTTGGCTTTCCATTAGTTTATTTCTAACAAAACATATTTTTCACTTACTTTTATCACATATTCTTTCTTTACCAGTGTGGAATCACCGAGATAGATGTAATTTCTCTATGAACAATAACATGATAAAATGCAGAAGAAGACAAAAGTTGAGGATTTGATTGTCCTTTTACAAAAGAAAAAGAAAAGAGTAGGAAACATCAGACAGCATTGGGCCATCCAGTTTCATTGGTGGGTTTTCAGAAACATAATTGTAACCTAAAATAACAGAAAAGTGTGGTAAGGAGGTAAATAAAAGAAAGTGTGGGGATGGTTCAGAAATATTTTCTTTATAGAGGGAGTACGGAGAAAGGGTCCAATAAAGTAGATGTCGTTGTCGCATGTTTGGACCACTTTGCAAGCAAATTGCAGGGATGCTTCTCAAAATGGAGAAGTTGATGTTCTGTAGAGAGTGTGCTTTTTCGGAGGTGCACCACCACATTTCAATCGAATTTTCATCTGTACCAAAACAAACCAAAACTTCAAAAAACTCCAAAATTTTCAACTCAGCAATTAAAAGCCGCAGAAACTGGTCCAAATCTCTTCCTTGTGATATTTGTCTGTGCCGTGCAGATGAAAACGGAAAGGATAGCATAGAGGAGAAAATGGTGAAAATTACAAGTTTCAAAAGATAAGAGTACACAGAGAAAAAAAAAAACATCAAAATTTCCGAAAGTTCGTTATTAAAAATTCAATGATCTTAATTTAAGTATAATTAACTAGTAATTCTTTTAACGCAATATATTAAATTATACATAATATTAATGGTTTTACGTAATATTAAAAACTCAACTTTACTAATAAATGTCATTATTTATAACATCCAAAAATTACAAATCAAAATAAATACATGTATCAAAATATTAATTTTAACATCGATAATTAAAACTAATCAAACATAGTTAATTATAACTATCAAAGTATATTATGTATTTTCTTTTATTTACAAATTTATAACCATTATTCTTTTTAACGGACTGATTACGATCAATACGACACTAGTTCTGCACAACCACCAGTTGACCGAAGAGGTAAACGACAGTATTTTAGCAGGTTGTCGTTGTATTCTTGCAGTAAAAGTTTGCAATTACAGTATGCGTGTGCCATGTTTTTTAAAAGGGAAAAACAGTACAATCTTACCTGAGGTAGGTAGAATTAGGTTAAAAAAATTATAACAGGTTTTAAAGATTAATACTTGCAAAGGATGAGAATCATACGGACTAAGTCAAGAAATTAAGTTTTGGGAGATTTAGTTTTTTATTGTTGAGAAGCTTGACAAGGAAAATAATTTATTGAGAGAGAAAGAGATTGAAATAGCTGACCTCTTCTACCCGGCTTCTGAGTGTGGAATTTTCTTGTATTAAAAGGGCAAGTTTAGTTTCCAACTGGTTTTGATAAGCCTGAGGAAAGAGCGTTAATGGTGTTATAACGAAGTAAAGAAGAAAAGAAAAGAAAAGAAAAAGAGAGAATAGATGAATTCCTGTTGTTTGGCTCTTGAGCGAGCAGCACAGTCTCGACTCTTGATTAGGCGCTTAAACCGTTCATCGGAGTGTGCAGAGTGAGAAGTGCATGCTTTGGATTTCAAGATCTGTTCAGTTTCGGAAAGCGATGATGAATGAAGGGGCAAAAACTGGTGAAGGGTGATGCTGCGAGTAGAAGAATAAGAAGAAGAAGAAGAAGAAGAAGAAGGAAGAAGAATTTGCGGAAGAGATGAAGTTGGAATTGGAGGTGACGATGGTGAGTTTGAGACATGCTTCCTTTTGCAACAGTTACACGCTGACGCTAACGCCATTATCGATTCACTCACTTAGTGCTGTTGCTACTACGAGTATTAAGGACTTTTTGTAATACTTAAATAGAGACATGGATGTTAGAAATATATTTATATTATCGAGTGATTAAAAGGAAAAATGTATTTTTTTTATTTTTTTAAATAATTATTTTACTTTTGTTCACTTACAATGGATAAAAGTAAGTGAATTATATAAATAATGCATTGTTAGTATTTCATTTTTAAGTGAAGTTTAATGTTTTTGATACTTGAATCTTTTTAAGATATTGTTTATAATTTTAAAATATTATACGATTCTTATAATATAAAAATATAGTTAAACTGTATTTTTTTTTTGTAATCGGTGAACGATTTAAATTAAAATAATCTTTTTAGCTATCCTTCCAACCATTACCTCCAACAACCCCATGATTTCGACATCATTTATTCATTCTTTATATCATTTTCTTTATGTTTTAAAATACCCCCCAACACAAACTAAAAAAATTGTTTAATTTTAAACAAAGTGCTTTAAAAAAATGAGAGTTGAAAGAAAAGAAAAGAAAAATTAATAATTTTTAAATTAAGGTTTATATAATAAAATAAATTTTCGGTACACGTATTTTATTTTTAACATGATTAATTATAATTTTTATAAATAATGTAACGTTCAATATTTTTTCCTTTTTTTTGTTTTACATGTATTTTCAAATAAATCTCATCAACTAAATATTACACCACCCAAACACAGTTAGCAATTAATGTGATGTGATGGAGATGTCTTAGTTGGCAAATAAAGATATTTGACATATTACCATAAAAGAAAGTACTCTGTAAGATAAAAATGCAGTGAACTTTAGATACCACATTTAAAAACAATGACCTAACCACAAAATATTAGCTTTGCCCTAATAAATGACATGTTTTTATTTAAGTTGGTATCGGTGAAAAGTAGGACAAAAGCACCAAAATCCCATAACAAAACCGATAAAATATTATTTGGTTTATGCCTTTGCTAAATCACTTGTTTGATAGGAGAAATAGAAATAAAATGGAGAAAATATTAGATATCACATTATTATTTTTAAGAACAAAGTTAAAAAATAAAGCTTCTTTTCTAATCATATACATATGTTCTACTCCAAAGTTTAGATGAGGCCGATATTAAAGTATTCAGTGTTGATTGAGTTTCTGTTTTTTTTTTTTCTTATTATAAATAAAATGTGAAACACCTTTTTCTTTTGTGCGTAGTTGGCTCTAAAATTTGTATGAACTATTTTTAGAATATCAATATATGTTGAAAATGACTTTTCCTTTCACACTATTATGTAACATTAAAAAAAATTATTCTTAAAAAAAATATTAAAGTCTTTAAAAAAAATAAAAAATTATTTGAAATTAAACTTTTTATTCTATTTTTAGCTTCACATTTTTCTAGTATATGTTCACTACTGAAATCTTCCTAAACTCGTACCATCAAGGTAATCATTGCAAGAGAGAAAATAAATACAAAAACAAGAATAATTTTGTAAAAAGGTCAAATCATCCAATTATAACTAAACATATAATACATTTCACTTTAAAATCAAACAAAAACCTAAGCATTATTTATTCTAAATTTGACAAATTTGGATAGATTAACTATAAAAGAGATTTAAAAACACAATTTTTCCATTTGATCATTACCTCATCTTCTCACCTATAAAAACTTTTCTTTTAAACAAAAAACCAACATATAACTCAGTCTACTCTCTGCTTCCTAATACTACATCAATTTTATACCATTGATACTTCATAGCAGCAACATTCACAAGTTTATTTAAGTCTAATTCAAAATCATCAATGTCATCATGCATCAAATAACCAAGAACACTCATCAAAACACAATCACCACTAAAACAATAATTTCAATTATAACTAAATCAACATAACATTATTCCTTACAACATAATAAACATAAATCCATGCATCATAACACAAATTAAGGACAATATTAATTTTCTTTACGGTTCCCTCTTCTCTTCACGCACGCCATCATAATCTTACCCCCAAATTGCAATTTGGAGCAATAATCACTACATCTTTTTTATAAAAGTTTACTTGAATAATAGGAGATTATAATATTTTAAAATATTTATGTTTGTGTAAGTTTTATAAAGTTGAATTTAACTTAAAATTTATATATGAAATATCGTATGATAGAGTTTATGAAATATCGTATGATAGAGTTTATGGTTACAAAATTTGTATTTGTCATATCATTTTGTCATTGGCTTTCTCATCGACATCCAGGTTTTCTTTTTCCTATGAGCTCGCTTGTTAGTCCCTTTCATTATTTTTTTCATTTTTGTTTAAGTTTTTTGATTGGTGTTATGAAGGGGTGGGGAATGTAAATGAAGAATGAAGAATGAAAATTGGCGCATCTACCTCTGCGTGTTGTGCGTTTGGTTGTATGATTTGCGCTAGTTGTTCATGAATGGAGGATGAAATTGGGGCTGTGAAATTTTGTTGATGAATTGAATGGAGTTTGATCAAATTTTGTTAATTTCTACATGTATATTATAAGTTTATTTTCTTTTAATTGATGTGAAATTTTCAGCATAACAATTTTGTGATTAGCTTGTTTAAACATTTTAGTTTAATTTTATATTTTTATTTTATCGTCTATGATTGTTTTGGCCGGTTAGTTTAAGTACCTTAAAATATGTATGTTGAAATTAAGAACTATATAGTATGTTAATTTTTTATTATACTTCAATCTTGATTTGATAAATTTTTAAAGTGAATTTTACTATAATGTATTTATGAAAGCATGGTAATTAATTGATAAGATTTTTTTATTGCACATCTAGTTTTACCGGCTTATCTAATATTTGTGAGATGTTGTAAAAGGATCAAGTTCAATTATCTAATTATCGAGAATTTTACGTGGGTGTTGGAGATGGGGTAAAACAAGTTTTTGGTATTATATTAAAACAAGCTTGTTTCAATTGTCCAATGATGTGGCCATTAATCTAAAAGTTATTTCTAGAATGGGAGATTGACTTATTTTCTAATATGTTGCAGATAAGTTGTCTACTTACAAACTCAGGTTAGATGGCTACGCTCTTAATAATGATTATGAATATGATGAAGTTGTTTTAATTAAGTCTGATTATGAGTTGTTAACTAGAAAACTGTTACAAAATTCTTTCACAAAAAGTGTTGGTTATAATTCTAGCGTGTGATAATATTTGGAATTTTTGCATCTCTTTTTGGACGTTTGGCTTTGGAAGCTTTTTGCAATACGCTTTTAGTGGATGTTAATTTACAAAATATAGGAATTCTATTAATGTTTAAAGTAATTGGAAATTAACTATTATCTTCTTTTATTGTTGGATTACTTTATAACTTTGAGATTAGTTTCAAGATATTTTTAATTGTATTATAGATTGCATTTCTATGTGTGTTTTTTTCTTGGAGATGTTTCGTAATACTAGAAGTACTTAAATACAAGATATTCGTCTAAAGCACGATAATCCTCTGATCTGAAATGCAAGGCTTGAAATTCTATCTGATGATTGTTTCGTGTTTAAAACCCCAAAAAAAAAGTTATATATACAAAAGAGAAGTTTCAGTGTTTTTAAATTTGATTTTAAATCTCCAAAGTTAAATGAATATTTTACGTTGGAAGTGAGGGAGGTAACCACACGAAGAAATACCGAAACAAAAGGACAACTCGTGTCAGGATATTCGAGAGATGGAGACTAATCATGGTTTTAGCAACAGCAACGAGGTTACATGACAAGAATGAGTACTGATAATGTGGAAAAAAAAAAAACCCTGAAGACAAAAATAGGCAAAAATACTAACTTATATTTGAGCCATTTACAACCTCAAAATACGAAGACTGAGCACACAGGTTTGTTCTCAGAATGGAGACGACATGGTTCTACAGGGAGCACTGGTTCTCTGAGGGCTATTCTCTGAGGAAGATAAAGAGAACTGCAACTGAAGCAAAACATAATTTCAGGCATTAATTCTCTTACTCCGTTGTTAATTAATTTCCGTACACATCCAACATCAACCACAAATAAGTTGGATTAATATCTAACCAACTCAACCCTCTTTATTTCTACTTTCACCTTTCGTTTCACATTAATTTTAACCAAAAATATCTCACTCATTTTAAATTCACATTCATACTCTTTAAACTTATTAATATATTTATAGACTCTTTAAAGAGTCTCAAAATTTGTTAGTATCTCTAAAAAAAAGTTTCAATTTTTTTTAATATTAATTACTTTAGACTTCTAAATCAAAAAATAAGTTTTAAATAAAATTATAATAAAAGAATCCGTGTTTTAAATTTATTTTAGATCTCTCAAACTTTTCAACGGCTCATGTTAGATTTTGAGTTTGGCAAGTCACGACAATAAATTAAACATAAATTAAACTTTTAATGTATTTTGTTAAAAAATATTACAAAACCAAGAAATTTATTATTTATTTTACATGTGTGTTTATACCGGGATTACATATAAGTCTCCGTTTATATGTAAACCTGGAAAGATGTAAGAAGGATTAGTTAAAAAATACAAAAAAAATTAATAGTTAAACTGCTCACATAATATTATAGAAATTTTTAAAAACAAATATATGATTAAAAATATAATAAAATATTTACAATATAAAAATATTAATATAACAAATTATATCATGAATATTTTATTATGTTTGCATAGATAATTAACTGACCTAACTGAGTATTTTTAAATTTGATTGATTAATATTCATATTAATAACTTTATTATTCTAAAATAAAAAATTGAATTAAATTATTTCATAAAATTTTAATTATATTAAAATGTATTATTTCATGTCAATTAAATCATTTCACAAATTTTCACTCTTTTGTTTTTACTTCCTTTTAATAGGAATAATTGAACTTCTTATTCCATAGTTTTTTTTTTCCTTTCCATCTTCTCCTAAATGTGAACACAGCCTAGAATAGAAGTTAAATTAAAAGGGGCATTTCAACGTGAATTCATTATCTGCGGGATGGTTTGGGTGTTGGTTACTGAGCTACGGATTCCAATTATTAATTTTATTTTAGTTTAAAAATTTTCTATGGAGAAAAAGTTACCCAGAGATATGACTTTATTCTTTTCCTTAAAAGGCTGCTTATAGAATAGGGAATATTTGAAAGCAGACATTACTGAAAGGGCTAAGATCCAATGTTTAATATCTAACCTGTTTCAATTCTTTTCTCAGTCTCGAATTCTCTTCCGTCAACCGAGCAATTTCATCTTCCAAACCTTTTTTATAAGCCTGCTCGAAACAAATAGAGAAAATAACAGATTTGAATTTCGAGCATTAACAAAGATTCATTAAGAAAGATTCAAACACACACACATACACGTATAACGAAGGAGAGTGAGTACCTGTTTTCTGGCTCTGGAGCGAACCGCGGATTCTCGATTCTTCATGATGCGATTATGGTGTTGATCTTTGTGGCGTGCGGTGTGGTTGGAATGGAAGGAAGCGTTGGAGAGAGAGAGAAGAGAGTGGTGGTTGTGAGAGGGAGAGAGAGAGAGGAGAGAAGAATGAGAAGAGGAGTGGTTGAAGTCAACGGGGGAGTTGGAGAGGGAGGAGAGTTTGAGGTCGTTCCAGACATGTTCAACGGAAGGAGGAGGAGGAGGAAGGAGGGTTTGAGAGAGAGGAGAAGAAGAAGGAGAAGAAGGAGAAGGAGAAGAGAGTGAGTGAGAAAGATGGGGCCAACAGTCACATGGAGATGATGATGCCATCGCTTTCTCTCTCACAGAAAAAAAAATTGGTTGGCGGTGAGGCCATGCTTCCCAAACCCTTTGTTTCTCTTTTTACCGAGTTTGGTAATGAGAAGGCTATTGCCACATTTGGGGTCGACAAGGGGACCCACACCATTAAACCCACAAACCCTTTTTTATCCTCTTTTTCCACAATTTTTCTTTCTTTCCTTCAAAATTCAAGATATCTCATACCAAGAAATGTTAGTTAGTAATCACAAAGTTGGTGAGTGCTCTCCTTTGATCCAATTCATCCACAGGAGATTCTCTTTTTTGTCTTCATTTAAATTTAATTGATTTTTTAAATTTAATAAATAAAAAATATTTATTAAATAAATAAAAATCATCTATAAAATAAATAAAATTTTATTTACAATTAAATTGTAAAAATGATTTATATTTTTTTTTAATTATAATTTTTTTATTTTTTATTAGGAAAAAAATATGAAGACATATACATATGTGTTTTCACTCATTGTTAAGAAAAGTTAGTTTCTTGTAATAAAGCACATCATTTTTTTATCTATTTCGCTAAAAGAGAGACTAATAGGTCGTTATTTTTATTTTGAACTTTTTTATTTAAAATTTGTTATATATATATATATATATATATATATATTAAAAATATGTCCGATCGTATAAACATTTTAAAATTTTCAATTATTTCATGTCTTGGAGTGAATAACTTAAAATAATTATTATTTTGGTGTCTTAGATCCTTTCTTATATAATAAATAATTAAAATATAAGCTGTAAGTATTAATTATTTAGCTAAAATGTTATTACATAACATATAAAAATTAATTTTTTTATTTTTATATAAAAAAGACTAAAAAGAAAAACATTATGATAAAGATTAAAAAATTCAATTCGATACATCAAATTTTAACAGGTAGGACGATATGTGAGTCAATACCCACTTTGTCACTCTTATAAATCGTATCTCATTTATTAATATACCATTTACACTTTAACCTAAAAATACTTATTATTATAAAATATTTTTTTGAAATTAAATCAATTTTAAATATAAAAGAATTATTATTTTTATTTCTATAGGATCTTAAATTTATTATCAACATGCTTCAATATATGGGTCTTAACAAATAAGAAGGAGTATAACTTATAATGGAAATACCTTCTATCCATTCTACTTTAAAAATACATATTAAGGATCAACAATAAATATTTAAGATATTACGTACTCTTCCAACCCCAAACAAATTCACCAGCAAAGACTAAATCTTTATCTTATGCCATAAAATTATAATGACCCGTAATTCTATATAATCCACCCCTTTATATTTAAACAATGGAATTTTCACTATATTAAAAGAACAATTTGTCCACTAATTTTATTAATTATTAACTTATATAAAAAAAAATATAGTTAAATTTGATGCGCTTAATAAAATCTGAAGAAGTCCTTTTAAGACAAAAATTATACGTTAGTACAATTTTCCTTTTTATAAAAATAGGATTATTGAAAGTTTCTTTAGACCAATTTTGTTATATCAACTTGATTCTTTTGCACATTCAGGTAGGGATGGGAGGGTGAGATAAGGTGGTTTGAACAAGTTGCAAGGATTATGAAATTTATTAATCTCTTAATACATCCAGTATTTTATTCAACCCTTAATTGTTCCGTAGTCATAGAACACAAGAGCCGTTGTTTTTATAATAAACAATTTCTTAATTATATCCTTTAATTAAATTTCATTGCCAGTACACTAACTCCTTTGAAAAAATTTATCTGTAATATTGCTTTAAGGTTTTCAAAAGTTAACTATTTTTTATTTATTTCGATGTATATTTATGTATTATTATAATTTTTTATTTTTATTTTCATGAATAAATTAAGAAATAATTAGGATAAGGTAACACTATTTTAAAATTTAAAAATAAGTAAATATTTACTAAGAAAAGTAACGTATAGAAAGGAATAGAAGGGACATTAGTGTTTTTAAAGTGTTTCGTCGTCAAATTAGTAAAATTCCCAAAAACTCTAAAATAAAGTATTCAAGTGGTAAAAGAGTTTTAAAAACTATTTTGATGAGAATTTTCAGAACCTTAAAAGGCGGATAAAAGAATTTAACTCACTCATTCAGTAACTTAATTTTTGAAGAAATATGATGTATATAAAATGAAGAAAATATTAAACAGTCAATCCTATTCTTTTATCTTAATGGTTCCTTTTGTCATAATACATTACTAGATAATATATAAAATGAAGAAAATATTAAATAAAAGTATAGGATGAAATTGACATTTAGTTGTCAACTGTATGTGAAAATTATCACTTTATTAACATTATTTATTTTAATATTTGATTAATATTTTGAATATTTGACCGCATTTGATAAATTCAGAGATAAAAGTCACTGTTTAGTAGTATAGAGAGACATTTATTTATTGACATATGTATGTATATAGTTATTTATAAATGTTATTGCATAAATTATGAGATTAGTTTAATTTATATTAAAAGATTAATGTGAATTTTACTTGTTTTCGCTCAGATATTTAGCTTGTTATTAGTGGACAACATAGCGAACCTATCATCTTACGTGTGAATGCACAACACCTGAAACGCTTTGGAATTGTTGAGTACAAGTGATTTATAATATATTCTAAAATATTCCATAAATGTCATTTTAATATTCTGAGCAAATGGCTACTTGTGGTTAATTTACGAAAAGTCGTGTTTTCAGCTTTATCGCACACCTTTTTACACTTTGCATTTTCATTTGTACATTTAAAAAGGCAAAGGCAAGCAATGTGGATTCTAATCCTGCAATCACGGTACAAAGGATTCCCTTTGTTTTCATTTTTAAACTTAAACCCATTTTGCTCTAAATGTCATAACAAAGATTTTAATATGAATATGTTATCATATAAGAACTTAATCATTTTGCAGTTGGAGATTTAGTTTTTCTTTTGTTATGACTTTAATATTGTTTTTAATTTAATAATAAACAATGTACATCAAATTGACATTTTAAGCCTACATCAATATTGAACGATTATATATTACAAGATAATAAAACTAATAAAAATACATTCAAGTTTTTTGATTTATAAACCTATGCAAATGAAACCAGGACATTAAAGAAAAATGAAGCATTTTTAATTTAACCAGCTTGAAAAAAAAAGGTGACGAGGTAGATAAAATATTTGATTTCACAGCATGGATATGATTTTCCCGGTCTCAGAATATTGTTTTAAACTAAAAAGTTATTACATTTCACAATTTCCTCTTCTCTTTTAAGTTTTTAAATGTGCTATAAGACCTTTGCAAATAAATTATACTCCTTTAATTTCATTGATATTTACATGCTTTCGAGTTTTAAAATAAAAATTCACAATGGTTTAAATTTTTACCCATATCAAAATGACACGAATATATAACAATAATATCATAAAGTTTACTGTTATATAACAATTTATCATTTAGCATTAAACAAAGTTATTATAAGAAGTTGTCTGTATATTTTCTAAGACAGTTCACATTTACATAATAGCATAATTCTGCGTCATCATATATACGTAACATATCTACTAAATCATAGTTTTTATATTGCAAAAGATTCTTTAACTTTTAATAATTGTAAATAAAATAAAAGATGTAAATATTACTTTATTAAAAAATACATGTTTCAAAAATAAATTAAAAAATTGTAAAATTTATCTAGCAACATCTCCCAACATAAAGTTCAATTTCTCCTACGAAAAATATTTACATCAAAGTCCATGCGAAACTATAAAGAAATGCCAAACACTAAAAGTGCGTGAAAAGGCAAACAAAAAAAATTGTCACCCATTTGCGCGAGCACATAAAAGAGGCAGAACAAACATCAATTAAATAAGGGCAACATAATAGCACGATTTCAAGTCAATTCAGTTCAATTCATTAAAAAGCATAAATACCCACATATACCACCAGAAAATAAAAAATAATTCAGCAGCAACAAATATGAAGTTGTACAAACCGAAATAAAAAATTCGTTCAAGTTACCTCCATCAAAATTCTTGATTTCTTGTCCCATTAACTTTCTTTTCTTCTCGGTAAGACCATAATAATAATTCCGAATAATTCATATTTCTCTCCCTGTTTCATTCAATTGCTACCAAAATCTACCTGTCACTGTAGAAAAGGAATCAAACTTCCAAACAACCTACCCTATCATCCCTCTAAAAAACAAACCCTTTCAAAATAAAGAGTCACACTAATAGACTTGGCCCAGTATTTTGGGATGGTGTGGATAAACTGAGCTTAGTTTTTAATTGATGCTCATTGCCATTTGGGACTTTTGAACTGAGTAGGGGAATCTCCATAATCATCATTTGCGGTAGGCTCAACATTAACTTTACCTGTAATAGCTTCATCTACTGTAATCTTTTCAAAATTACATTCTAGGTTATTAGAACTGGATATGCTGGGGGACATTGAACCAGAGTTGGTTCAAAGTTTAGTAGAGGTACGTCACTTGGTCCACTCATTACGCCTCCTCAACTTGTCACCCTACAGCAAATTTGAAGGGCAATAATTTCATTAAAAAAACAAAACAAATTGAATAAGCTTTAATTAAAGCAAGTCATTTGGTCCATTCACTAATCCTCCTCAACTTGTCAGCCTACAGCAAATTTGAAGGGCAGAAATAACATGCTAATATAGAAATGAACAGAAATGACGTGTGTAGAAAGTGTTTTCAGTGAAAGCTGAAGGAGTGACACCATAAAATAAAATCAGAACTCACCTGCACTTCGACGACAGTGGAAGCTCTCAATGATTCCAGTATCAACTTAATGTTGCTTGTCAAACTTCTAACCTGCACAAAAGATAATATTTATTTAGACCAATAAAAACCTTAGGATACCTATCATTCATGAGAGCTTACTGCTATTACTCCAAAACATATAGATCAATCTTAGAAGTAGAAAATCTTTGCAAGTTCACCAAAGCTAAAACCTCTTTATGTATGTTTGTGAGCAATATATACACTGACATGAGTTGTAAGAATAAACGTGAGATTGGCTTTTGAATTGAGCTGTAGACTTGACCTACTCCATGGAAACTTCCAATCAAACAATAGACTAATATCATAATTTACCATTAGTGAAAACTACTAAACGTGTGAGATTCCTAAGAGTGACACAGACCAACGGGGCAGGTAGTTTGGCTTTAAGGGCATAAGTGAGCAAATAGTACTCCAACAAACCATTCAAGCCCACAGCTGTTTATGAGATCATGAAACTTTCGAAAGCATAGGTGTAAGTCTAGGTGGTCAGAGCATTTTTCAGTTCTACTGATCAAATCTATGCCACAAAGAAAAGGAACAATTTTAAATTCTATCAGTACTATTAAAAACGCGAGAGCGACATTTATATGCTTCCAGATGGGATTTAGTTTATAACAAAAGAAAACTGCCAGACAATTTTCATCCCACCGTAATCATAATATAGCTCTACATCAAATAATTATCCCATTCAATAAAATCAAACAACAATTTTGCCCCACCCAATATCCATTCAATCAAAGAACCAATGACAGCTGAAAGCTAAATGCAGGCTCTTTCAATTAGATATATACTGCGCAACAATGAATGCACGAAGTTTCAAGGCTGCATTAATAGCATCTAACTTCCACGCACTGTCATCTACATAGCGTTGTATATGCTGACAATGAAAATTTCTGGAAAAGAGCAATAAAATTGACACCAATAATAATAACCAAATAAACTATTCATCAATAAACAAATTTCAAAACAATATTCAGAGCTTTAAGAAATCCAAAACCAGTCATTACCAGTTCCTTTCCATCATTTATAGAGATGAACTGTGCATGTTCAGTATGATTTCAAGCAAACCGCCATAATTTGTAGCAACAGGTTGCACTGACAATGGTGATTATTGAAAAAATATTTAACCCCAGCGGAGGTGGATCTTCACTTGTGAGATGTAGATCTCAGAGCATAGTCAACAAGGTATTAAAAAGAGCAGCATAGTGTGAAAGCCAAATTTACCAAACAAAAAGCTAGTAAATTTGGACATGATAAAAACAGATTGCTTTAATGTAAGCAACACGTAAATCCATTTTTTCATCTTCATTATTCTGTTATATTTTATCTTCGAGTTCAATTGCCTAAAGTGCTCCTAGGGTAACAAACATTACCATCAACCATGAAAGCCAAAATTTCCTTAAAGGTAAAATAACAATCTATCAAGAAAAAATCCATAACAGATAGATTATTTAGTTTGTGTCTAAAACATTGAACCATATTATCAAGATCATAAAAATTATGAAACTGTAGTTTATGCATATGTATCATACATTCTATTAAGAGTTAGCAGCAAAGTATGTTCAAAATATTACTTGATAGAGAATTATCAACTTACACGTGGGAAGCTTGCAATCAAAGAAATAGGAACCCATCCTTGTTCATCCATGTTGGACCTTAAATACTCATCCCTCACTAAATTAGCATCACTGCATAAACAAAAACAGCAGTGAAGATAATACTCAACAGCCAGGATTTGTTAGGAAATAAAATAGTAAATAACGAAGAACAGAAAAATTACCTAAAATAATAATCAATTTGGTTGACTATTGTACTGGCGAGAGGGGTTTCGGCAACCGGGAAGAACATTGCAGGAGGAGGTGCATGTGTTAAAAACGGCATTCCCCCAAAGGGTTCAAATTGTAGTGTTGGGAAATAATAGAATTCTATAAAGGAAGAGATGGTGCATTAGGTTTGTTTTGTTGGACTAGTATAATCAAATAAAAGAAGAAAAAACTGACCAGGAAACCCGGGAGGGTTTGCAAAGGGTCGCATAGGCTGAGGCCCCATAAATGAAGCAGGATTTGGCGGCGGAGGCCTCATTAATCCCCTTGGAGGCATCCTCTGATGATTTACATGAGTATCTCTGGTATTTGCATAACCTCCACGATCCTGATCACGCCTGTTGACATAACTGTTGTGATAGGATCCATCTCCACGTGGATGATGTCCAGCATTACCCCGGCGAGAGGGACTCCGATTCTCATTCATTGGCGGGATAAACCCTCCAATCGGAGGCCTCGTATCCCAGTTTTTGTTCCTGTAAGGTTCTCTCGGAGAAGGAACTGGAACCCCGGGTACTCCATGTGCAAATGAATTTGGAGGAATCTGAAGCACGGGAAAGGGTGGCGGTGGAGGAAAATGAGGGGAAGCGCCAGAGAAGTTGTTCTGAACAGGACCATAGCCAACATTATTGCCATTTGCCCCTCCACGCTTCATTGACCTTTGTCTATTACCCATACCATGGTTTATTGCAGGACTAGGCTTCACATTATCAGAAGCTTGTTTCTGAGGAGAGTCTGAAACAACAGGACCCTGAAAGGAGACAACAATTTTCAGTAAACACACGTCCTTCCTAAAAAACCATTAACTGGTTACAATGCCTACATCCGAGAAACTACATTACCAAAATGTGAACCTAAACTACCAATATCAATAATTCTATTTGTTTCTTCCGTCAAATTAATAGAACCTCAAGTGTATGTAAACCAAACAAAGAACTATGTTTTGATACAGTAACGAACCTTAGGAGGGGTGAGTGATTCATCGTCGATGGAGTCAGATATCGATTTAGGAGTGGGCTTGGTGGACTCGGATAAAGCGGGCCAAGATATTGCGCCCATTACAGGCCCAATTTCCGCGGCGTCATTAGACGGTCTCTTCCACACAGGTTTCACGGCGGCATCAACGGCATCGGCAGCAGGACCGCTAGAATTAACAGAATCGAGAGAAGATGAAGAGGAAGAAGAAGGCGGTGATTGATGGTTAGGTTCAGAGTCGACACCGCGAACGACCTGGGCCCACGGAGATGGCAGATTTTTTCGCGGGAAGTTATAGGTATCGGCAGCACCAGAAGGTGTGTGATGATTAGAGGATGAATCAACGGTGGTAGTAACCATTGCCGATTAGGGTTTGCAGTTTCAGAGAGAGAGACAGACAGATGAATGATCAGTGTATAAGAATAAACGTAGATAAGTAAATCCACGGATAAATTAACAACACAGTGAAGATTATCGACGAAAATTGATTCAAAAAATAAAAATTAAAGAACCTAGAAAATGAGATTAAAAAAGAAAATAATGAGTTAGGGTTTGTGATTGTGGAATGAGGATAGCAGATAGCATAACCCTCTCTTCAGCCTCTCGTTTTGCGTGCGGTTTCTCTTTCGCTTTGGCTCTCGGCGGCGCGCACCTGCGATTTCTTCCGCCTCTCTCCTCTTCTCTGTTTTACGACTCGGTGGTAATGGAGACAAAGTGTAGCACAGCAGCTTGCCCAGCTGTTACGAAACCTAATTCCCATCTCTCATTTTATTTTTAAATTAATATATACTTAGTAAAAAATATTCGTTTACTGTATTACCCTCTCTTAGGAACAAAACGCTATTTATTTTTTTGTACTACATAGTAAATCCAGTTTCCTTTTCTCTCTCACTCTTTCTGTAAGTTTGTATCTTTAGCATTTTTACACACGAGATTTGAGTAAAAGTATAGGTAAAAATTATTTTACCTTCTAAATTTGATTTTATCAGAAGGAAGATTTTAATAAAAATTACAAAGAATAAGGAGTGAATTTTTTCATAATTAAAAGAAATATACTAAATTGATATCTCGTATTATTATTTTCACAATTATATGGTTTTAATGATTTTTCAACGTATATTTTAAAAAATTGTTTCCAAAACATTGTTTTGGATATTTCAATAATGTCGTTGTTCTAAATTGTTGTGCTGGACTTTTAAAAGTGTTTTGAGATTAAATCTTAAACATAGAAAAACAATAATATTAGAAGACGGACTTGTTGAAATAATGTACACGATAGAGAGGTATGATAAAAAAAATATATGAATAAAATAAAATTTTATACTAACAATTTGATTAAATATGAAATAAAATTTTCCCAAAAAACGTACAGGTTTTTTTCTTATATTTAACCGTTAATGTTCACGAGTGTGAATTTTCTTTAGTCACGTATTATTTTCAAACCAAATTATTATATCTAGTATGTTTGTCTTATTGAGAATGAAGTTCCGTGTCAAGTAGTATATTGAAATGTTGTTCCTTTTTCATTTTGTGTGGTCGTATACATTATATTCAATTTTCCATTTTTCTGGATTTATTTTGGTAGTTTTGACTTTATAAATCAAATAGTTTTTAGAATTATTGAAAGTATTGCTATTTTTTTTTGTTATGTACCTATGTTTTAGGGTTATCCAAATTATATTAGATTTTTGAAGTGATATAGTGTAAGATTATTTGTTATGTTTTATTGTGTTTTTTACTTCAGTATTTGAGTGGCACGTGACCTTTTATGTCATACTGTGTATGGTCTTTAATATTTCTTATATACTATTTTAGTGGATTTGTACTTTAAGTATCTCTCCCATGTGATTAGCTTAACTTTTTATTGTTTAATTAAACAAGAGTTAGAGTTATTAATGTTTTCGAGGGATGAAAATCATTAATGGTATAAATGATCAAGTATTTATGTGTTGTGGTTCAATATTTGATAAATGATATTTGTTTCCCAATCATATTAAAATTTTTATCAAGCGTTCAGAGATCAATTTTAGTATGTAATGTATTAACTTTGGATCGTTTGGAGAAATTAAAGATACTGCAAAATTATTGGACCCAAGATTTAGGTCCAAACTATTAGGAGGTTTAAATTTCATTAAAAGATTTTCGTATTCTAAAAAATATTCTAGTAAAATATAGGAGTTATAGTTATTATATTTTTGAATAATTATTATATTTTCGGATTTAGAAATATATAATGTAAAATTTTAGAGCTATAAATAAGGAAGTTGTATCAAAACTTATTAATTTTTAGACAAATTGGTAACATATTGTGGTGGAAAGGTATGAGGTGGTACAATTTTATAGTAATAAGGATGTTGGTGTTATAAGCAACTATGTTGAAATGAAAAAAGAGTAAATTGATTATTTTGTTTTGCTACGGCACGAGTTAATGCAAAATTGAGCACAAGTGAATAAGATAAAAGGGATTGTTAATGACCCTAATAAAGCACTGATACTAAATGAAGCCTGTGAATATGAAACTGGTGATGAATTTTGATAACAGTGAAGAAAATAAGCGACCTGGGATTGACGATGGATTTGCGTTGAAAGATATTGAGAATACTAAAGAAATACTGATAAATCAAATTGGTGATATGACGACAAAAATTAGGAAAAAACTGACAAGAACATCTGTCATACTTCTTCGATTTGGAGGATAAAGATTACTAATTTTGGTTTGACTTTTGATTCATGGACGTACAACTTCAATTATTTATCATTGGTAAAATTATTCCAGACTTGTTTATTTCAAATTTTAAAAAAGTTCATCTCCATTCTCTTCCTTCTATATTGTTTTAGGAAACATACTTCAAATATCTCAATCCTGTACTTTAACAGTAATTATCATTAAAAAATGGTGGGAAAGTGGTCAGGAGTCATATCATCATCATTGTTTTGTATTAATTTAAATTGTTCAAAAAAATTATATAAAAATGACAGAAAAACCTATGAAAGGTCGCCGAGTAGCTCCAATATCATGAGATTCCTGGTTGGTCGTGGAGTTGAGAGATTTATGTAATCATCCAGCCACTTGGTAAGCACCAATGCCACGGATTAAGAGTGTAAGAGGTTTCTCACCGTCTTCTGCATCTAAACAATGTTTCAATTTCATCTAGTTTGTGGCATTTGGAACCTCTCTAATGAAACATCATGCGAGGAAATCATGCAAGCCCTTTCAATATGACACTATTCTTAGTGGGTAAGCTACTTATTCAACTAAGTTCTTTCAATTTCTTGTACTCCTGAAGGCTAAGAAGGGAAGCCTTGACCTTGAGCCAATCCGCAGGTTTTGGCATGATAATAGCAATATATCCTTCTCTGTCAGCCTGATGTGTTTGATGAAAAGAAATTCATAAAAAGGGAAACAAGAAAAAAAAACGTAAAGGAAAAACTGGTAATTATTCACATAATTAGCACGTCGCATTAGGATGAAGACAAGATTACAACAGAGTCATTTACGCCCTAATGTCACAAGTATTTAGCAGTAGCAACAATTGTTATGATATTCTGGATACGAATCAAGATGAAAAAAGGATGGTTACAAACACGGTCCTAGTAAGTATCAAAACAATACGGAATCAGAGACAAGAACAGCACAATAAAAGTAAACCTCTTCTAGCACAAACACATAAAAGGGGTCTTACACATTTGTTTTGGTGAATGACAAAAAAAACCCAGCGGGCTAGAGGCCTCCAGGGAGCCCAATATGAGCCATATCAGCTCTCATAAACAATATAAGTACGAGGAACAATTAGAAAAGGCAACAACAATAAACATATTTGATAACGGAGAAGGTTAATGTTGGCAATGAAACACAGTTTGGACTTGTCATAAAATATAATATACGATGAAAAGATCAGGTTGAAAAAGCGCAAAGTTACTCTTACCGAAACATTAAGCAGTTCTGGTTGCTTGATCAATTGTTGATTCACTTCCAAGAGGGAGCCTTTAACGCAACATCTAAAAAATCACAAGTTATGTATCAGAGAGTATAAAAGAGACCCCGGAAAAAGAGAATTTGGATAAGCACACAACCACAAACAGATATAGAAATAATCTTTAGATCATATTGATGTGTTATAATAGAGAATTTACCTTACAATATAGGTATCATTTTTGGTAGAAATTTTACACAGAGCAGTGTTGGACTCAAAGTGTTGTGCATTCTGCACGAAAACACCTCTCAATTTAATAACGGAAGGATAAGAAGCTAATTCCATAAAGTAAAACATTTTGAAACGCACAAAATTTCACGAAATAGTGCCATTCTTCTTCTTCTGCTGCTTTCAAGAAACAGACAGCAAGAAAGTGTGAAAATTCAAAATTGGGAAAATGTACCTTCTTCCGCTTTCCAGTGACTTTCATCTCGCTGCGATCAGACTTCCCAACATTGAAATCAACGGCCGTGATTCCACCTTCGTCCTTGAAAGCAACGTGGGAAGGAGCCAACCCAATCACACACAAGCTTAAAGGTGACAACAACAATCACAGAGAATGAACATATTTTTAAGAAAATACCAACATAATCCAATTTGAAGCAACCTCAGAGGAATGAAAAGCATACCCATTGGCGTGCCGGTAAACGTACTGATCGTGAGCTGGTTTCATGAAATCTGAAGTTCAAATTAACTAAATAGTTCGTTATAGAGGTTTAGGGTTTATAAAAAGAATGTAATGTGAGTGTGAATAGGATTACCTATGGTGAAGAAAGTGGCAAAGTTGGACTCAACGGCGGAAGGAGGAGTCATGGGAAGATTCTGCACGTCAGGGATTAGAAGCTTCTGTAAGTCTTCCTCTTCCTCCTCTTCTTTATTCGCATCCAGTACTTTGGTTTCTGAACAGTTCGATTCATCCATGATCTGGTCCTTGTTTATGGTTGACATTTTAATTATTATTCAAATTCAAATGAGAAAAAGTACTGCGCAATCTCCTTGCACTTGCAGACTTAGATAAAGAGGGCAACACTGTCGTAATTCTGAACAACGGTCACAGAACCACCTCGTCGTCATACAGTACTTACAACAAACAACAAAATGACTACATAGGATCCCAGATTCTGTGCGGTTCCGCCACCAAAATCTTATTGGGCCTCGTACACTTTAATTTGTTGGGAATGCTATTGACACCCCCAAGTTGCTTTTTAAGCCTCCCATTTTTATTTTATCTACAAATACAACTTATTTTTTTAAGTTTCTTTTTAACTAATTAAAACATTTATCAAATAACTTGTTTTTAAATCAAAATTAAATCAATTATATATAATGTATCAGTTATAATTGTAATTAATCAACTGCGGTGAAAATTTATTCTTTAATCAAAATTGAATTAATTATGACAAAAGTTAACATTTATAATAATAACAATTAAAATCATAACTTGTGTGTAACATTTTTTTAATTATTATTTTCATTTATTCTGATATAGTTTAAAAAATAAAAATTCCTTCCATTATTTTTCTTCCCTTTTTACTGAAATCATAAATGTTAACAACGATAATGAGAATCACATTATATATACGCATAAATATTTTTATCCTTAATTCAGAAATAATCTGCATTAATTAAAATAGTATTACGGAAATAACATGATAAAAAATAAAAAGAAAAGTCTTAAGGCATCAATATAAAAAATAGTATTATAATAAAAACTAAACATTATAACATTTTATGCATAAAAATAAATTTCGTATAAATATTTTGTTTTACAATAAAAAATTGCAGTGTGTGTGATGAAACTGAAGAACAAATTCGCAAAAGCAATACATTGCTTCTAGACTTACAAATATATAGAAATTCAGGGAATTAGAGTGTTCCCATTTCCGAATTCTCTGAATAGAGCAGCACTTTATAGTTCATAGTATGATTCAAACTCAGAAGAAGTTCATTTCTACAGAATTCACACTACAACTAACAATGATTCTCTGTAATAACTCAGGCGATTGGAATGTGTATTTAGGGTTCTTCATCATAGGCATCAAGTTGATGGGTTCGATCGTACCATATTTACCAAATTCAAAAGCAGAAGAGAAGGGTGGCGGGCTGCTCCGGCAAAATAACAGGCACGCCTCTGCCGTTTCGTTCATCGGAAACTCCAAAACCCACAACTCAATAGCCCTTGTGACCTTAAAACTGAACACTGGTAGAGAAACTCTGGCCAAAAGCCCAATTGGATGGAACAACATCTTGAAAAAGTTTGGTGACACCATCGGTTGTTGTGACTCTGAAAGACAGAGATTGACCATTCAAATAGGCATTGGATTGCCAATTAGCACCCCAATTTCTTGACATAGTCATCCACCCAGTTTTTGAGCCTTTGATGGACACAGATCGAATAGATCCAGCTCTTCCCACGTTGTTGATCAGCACAAGCTCAAAGTAGTCTCTCCCATTCACACTGAACCTAACCCCTCCCTTCTTCATGCATGCAACCCTGCACAGTAAGTTTTGGCTTGATTAATTACAACTTATTACGGAAATGAAGCTTCAACTTTGAATAAAGAATAAGATATTGAGTAAAGTTCAAACCTTTGGAACAAAACGGGCACGATCCCTCCTCTATAGATACCAATCTTTTCCCATGCGGGTTGAGCCATATCAAAGTGTTTGAGAGGAGGGTTGCACCAGCCACCGTTGTTGCTTGGCAGAGCGAAATTGGGAGGGCAGAAGTTTGTGGCAGTTATGGTTACCGATGTTCCTTTCAAGCACCATTTCGGATCTGCTTGATAATCGCACATGATTCTGTAACACTCCCCACACGAAGCTCCATCGTTAAATAATGCAGTACTCAGTGCTGCTGTATCAGTCCCATACCCTGTTGAATACAGATTCCCATACCCACAAGCTCCTCCTGTATCTCACGCATGCAAACTTTCAGTAAAAGGGAAAATTCAATTGGGATTCTTTTGAAATGTTTAGTGACTCGTCAAAACACAGTTTTTATCAAATACATTTTACTGAGCTTTTCAGTTGTTTATATCTTCTGAAACATCTTAAACATGAGATTAAACACTAAATGATCTAGTTAATAAGTGGAACTATAAACTAATAAACTACAAATTCGTCATACATTATCCTTAATTAGTTCGTACGAGATATGCAAGCAATAAGAAGTAAGGGAATAAAAGACAGAAGAAGGAAACTACATGGATAATGTTTGAAGGTACATTGACTCACCCATTGTCCCAGAGGCATCACTTCCTCCATAAAAGGTGGCATGTGCATTTGTCCATCCAGAAGGTGAGAAGGCAAAACTGTGAACTGAGAAACAACAAAATATGAGGTAGCTTACGAAAACAAACATGACAGAGGCCATTAGTATATTGCCTCAAGCTAAGAATGTTGGAGACTAAATTGAAAGAGTAGTATGCAGTGAGTGAGAGAATTTGTATTTGTTTTCGTTACATTTATTGTCATTTCTCAGCAGCAAATCAGTAGTCTTTAAATAAGGGACCAGAATGGCTTTGGCAAAGATGGCTTATGTGAATTATCATTTATTGCATTATTAAATTCATGTGTGTGAACAGTACAATTCTAGATGTCATTCAATTATTCCCACGTTCTCTTATCTGACAATTTCCTCTTTGCTCACATGCATTTCTCAGCACAAGAGCTGTGAAGGCATCTAAAAACACCAACGTTTAATCACCCATCAAAATCTGGTCGTGTTTTTTATTTTAGTTCACAAACTTTTTCCCAATTTTAGTTCCTTGGTTTCGTTTGACTTGTTGTTTTGTAGCTATTTGTGGATGAAACGACAGATAGTATTTTTATGCGATGGAGCAAATGTCTCTGATCATCACATGCAGATGCTTCGCAATGTCATAATTAATGTTACTGTAACCTCGTCTCCTATTTTGACTACTTCAGATTGTCACGGCTGTGATGTAGGGCAACAATAGAGGCCGCATCACCGTCGATTCGATCAGATAATAAAGAAAATGTTACGTTGATACCGTTATATATTTTGTTTTGACATTCATATAATAACAATAAAATGTATTAACATAATAAATTAAATTACTTAATTTAAATATAAATTAAAATTTTAAATATAAAAGCAATAAAATAAGTTGTAATGTGGAGGGGAAACTTTATAAAGTGTCAAGATCTAAGGATGTCATGTAAAATTAATGGAGTAACCTCACTTGTGAAATGGAATGCTTTGTTTTATACATGATAAATAAGTTTGTTTAGTAAGTAATTTTGAAAAGTTACATGATCACTGTTATAATATTTTTTTGACAACATTTGAACATCGTCTATGTGTCTGTGATTGGTCTAAAATTACTCCATAATGAATAACAATAATTATAAATACTATCATGAACCAATCACAAAATGACACGTAAATGATGTTCAAATGTTGTCTAACTATCAATATATATATATATATATATATATATATTTGGAATTATAAATTTTATTCATTCTTGCCGTGAAAAGTATTAAAAATATTGATAAGGATATTTTAGTCCAAATAAACTAATATTTTACTCTTATGAAGTATTTCTTGATTCAATGCATTGACATTGAGGATCTATGAATACTAGAAAAAGTATTGGTTAATACCAGCACACAGTTTTAAGTTATAATTCAGTCTATAGTTTATAACTTGTAATTTCCAACTAATCTAAAAACTTTTACCTATTGAATAAGCTAATTTTATCAGATACAATACAACCTGTAAGTATAAATATGTATATTATTAACTAATAAAATTGTAATGATTAATTTAAAAATAATTGTAATAAATAATAATAAATCCATTACAATTTTGACATGTAAAAGTAAGAAAACTTAGAAAAAAAATATTATTTTTCTTAGTAAATTATTGAAAACCTACGGCTGATCATTAATTGGTCTAATTTAGTTTTGGCATATATAGGTCGGTGGCACCGTCATGCAAAGCCAGCCACGTTGAAGTTCATGGTAGGACCAATTGAGAAATTCTTCTTCACCAAACTCTTTCAATTCCTTATATAACTAATTTTAGAATAATGTTACTCCTATATATATCTTTTTCATATACTTTTTACTGTTTTTTACATTTTTCCTTTAATTATAGAAATTAATATTTATTATATATGAATTAATAAAAATAAATCTTTCATTTTAATTGTCATTTTACTATGTCAATGAAATATTAGTATTTTCTATTATATCCATAATTATTTATTATGCAATGAGAAAAAGAAAAGTACATATTAATTTTTACAAAATTTAAAATATTAATTATATCTTTTAAATTTGTTTGTCGAAATCTTAAAATAAAACAAGGAGAGAGTATTACCTTAAAAATTACGATAGGTAGCATTAAATTAACTCTATTATGCATTCTGTTCTAAATGTGATACTAATCTTCTTATAGATATGAATTTCTAAAACAACATGCAAATGAAGGAGACATGGAAACACACCCTCCAACTTTATTTTTTCTTGAATACACATTATTTGTAACACATGTGAACATTCCCCTACTAAAGTGGACCAATTAATGTGAATAATTAGATTTATTATTATAATATTAGAGTGTCAAGATGAGTTATGTAAAACTTGATGTAATGTAATAGTTATTATTATTTATTTTTATATTGATTTAGCTAAGTTTTATATATCTTATAATTTTATTTTTTTGATATTGAATATTTAAAATTAATATATTTTTCAATTAAATTTTTTATTTAATTTTATTATTAACTGTAATAATGTGCATGTTAGTTTGAATCAGTTGATAATGTGTTTTTATAAAAAAAAAATGCATGAAACTATAACAAAATATACAACTATGCTAATTAGTATTAAACTACTAATCTAATCTACTTAAAACTATAACAAAATATACAACTATCCTAATTAGTATTAAACTACCAATCTAATCATAACATAATTGGTATTAAACAGTACAACAAGAAGGAACAAAAATATATGAAAAATATTATACAGTCCTCCTTAAAATTTTAAAACTAAATAAATATAAAAAGTACATTTTAAAATTCAAGACATACAATATAGATATATACATGATTTTTATCTCCTTTTCAAAATTATCTCTGTTGCTGGACTCCACGGCGGATCTTGGGACACAGGATATCATGGTCCTCCCAAATCTTTTTGAAATTTTTTAAATTTATATATTAGGAATTTGTAAAGTTTAAAAAAAAACAAATTATATGTAATATATATTGGGGATGAATGAAAATTATATTAAGTATTTTTTTTTTATTTTATAAAGCACAACATTTAATATTAATCAATAATAAAACACAAAATCAAATATAATAAAGAATAAAAATATTTATTAAGATATTTTTTTCTATTGTTTTTTGAGTTTCCCACCTATCATACTCATATCTGACTCTCGCTTCTTTTCTTTGTGTCTGAAGAAAGAAATTAGACACAAAGTAGCTCTCAATTCTTATCTATTCTCTTATATTATTGGTCAAAATATCTTGATCCTACTGCCTCCTACAAAACTAAAACGTTATATTATCCTAATTGATGACAAAGATTCAACTAAAAGATATAAAAGTTTTATAGAAGAAAACATTTTAAGTACTCAATTTAGAAGAACTTTAAATTAAATAAACCATTTTATTATTTTACATGTAGAGACATAGACGTAAAAAAAATAATGCTGCTAGATACATTACTCCAATCAGTAACAATCAAATAGCCGAAGCTAAGTTAAAAAATTTTAAAATTTTAAAAATCTCATCTATTAAATAAAATAACATTTTAATAAAAACTTAACCATAAATATCCATATTTATGAATATTTTAAAATTTGACCAATTGGAATTTTTTATAGGATGTCTTCAACCTCAATGATAAAAGTGGAGAAAATAGGTATCCTTATTGTGTAGATCAATTGAGAAAATAGGTATACCCACTGTATACTGTTATGCATTTAAAATTTTAAAAATTTGTATTCTTTATTATATTATTTTAAATCAGTTTCTTTTTAAAACCAAAATTTTTCCTTTTCTTTTATATATAATTGATATTGTCTTCTTTATTTATTTAACTTTCGAATAAAATAAAAAAGTAACATTTCACTCCTTAGTTTCATTCTTATTTACTGTCGTGCGTATGTGAACCGAACACTTACAATCGTACGTTAAAGTGGCTACACGTGCGAAAAAATCAAGCACGCTTTTAGCTTGTGAAACAAATATACACAACGATACATTCTAGTAAAAAGATAAGAAAAAAAAAGACAATGTTTTCTCTTTGTTTTTTATACTCCTTCAAAATTATTATCTCTAGTTTTTATAATGCTCCTTCAAAAATTTTGATTTTCATAAAATGTTTAGACATCTACACTCGTTCATAACACACTAAGTGACTACCGAGAATATTAAGCAGCGAAGATTTGCATGATTGAAAAAGGAACAGGAGGTGGTCCTTCCCCGAATTGAAAGTGCAGAACAGGATAGAGAAAAGAAAAGAAAACAAACTGATTTAAAGAGAGAAAAGAACCTAATCCAATTGTTACAGCAGGTTTCAACCACATGAATCATCATTTATTGGTGTACTCACGTATTATTTGGACTGCATGATCTACATGAACCTAAGTGATGTCTTATTCTTATTTGTAACAAATAAAATATAACTCCTAGTATCTCTCCTTCTGTTACTATATTTTCCTATCATATAGGACTTAGTTATTATCCACTATTGTGTATAAATAGGATCCCTGTTCATGATGTAAATTATTTGAAGCATTTCAATATACATTTGAAACTTCTATATAATTTGACTTTGTTATGCACTGTAGCATCACATATAAACCACCTTGCCCAATTTCATCCAATCCAATCTGCAGTGGCTTACAATCACATGATCATAACCGTAAAAAGTTGTTTTACATATAAAAACACGTAATTAAGATTAAAAAAAAAAACATGTTTTCTGAACTGAAGGAAATCGATTAGATCTTCGTAGATTTGAATCTTTAGTGGATCCACCCACAGCCCTGTAGGGAACCTTTGACTCATCTCTTTAAAGGAATGTTTACCTAAAGCACAACACCTTAGTCTACCCCCTCGATCTCTTCCACACCAGGTTTTAGATCTCTCCTTTGAAACACCCAAAGGAAAAAATTATACCCAACCCAAAGAAAAAAGTTATAAGCCACCCCTCCTTTCCTTTCTTGCAATTCCTCATGCTTTAACAAAGCTCTAATGTATTCCAAACCAATACCCAGCTACACGCAAATGGAAGGATTTTATCTCAAGGACCCTAGAAAATATAATGTTATTGATGGAAAACTAGGTTTGTCAAAATATAATTAATACATCCTTCAGACCAACAGTTTCAAACCCTAGCTTCTTAACAGAATTGATATGATAACTAACAATTGATTTTTTTCTTCAGGTCCTAAAACATAATTCTCCGGATAAGAAACAAAACATAGCACTCATAATGGATGTGAATAAAAACAGAACATATTTAATGTGTTAAACTGACTTTCTGATATCTTCCACATTGAAAATTAAAAAAATCACCTCTAGAGAAGGAAAGGATAGTGGAGGTTCTTCAAAAGAAAAGCATCAGCAAAGGTTAGACATGAAGGTGCCCTGATAGCATTTGGTAGGGTGAAAAAAGATATTTCTCAGAAATCGTCGTCATCCTCCTCTGCAATATGCTTAGCCAGCTCCTGCTCTTGTTGTTGTCTCTCTCTCCTCTTTTCAGCACTCTCCTTCTCTTTGTGTGTGTTTGGTGGAAAACGAAGTGCTCGTACTGCCTCATTGTGCATGTTAAGACAGAATGCAATTCGAGAATTAAAGGCCAACTGAGGCTCATTTGTCGAGTAAATATCTCCGGTTTCCTTGGAGACCATCCACCCGTTGGCATGATCCAATGTAGCATCAATTGCACCATCACGAATAGCCTTTGCAACAATGCTCTCGGCATCAGCAATAGGATTTGGAGAGTTCAACCTCAGCTTTTTAGCTACATCAGCTAGAGAGATGCGGGAATAGGAGATGCTGATGTTACGTAAACCAGTCCTGATAACATTATGCCGCAATCGAACAATCAAATTATGGGTTCCATCTGCATTAAAGGTAGTGGCAAACTTGTCTGCAATATTCCTAAACAGTTCCAAGTCTCCAATCCGTACAGCCTGAAATTTTTACAACATAAGCTAACAATATCACAAAAGAATTATATATATATATATATATATATATATATATATATATATAGAGAGAGAGAGAGAGAGAGTTCAGAATATGTATAAAACTGAACCAGTTATAGTGGAGTGAATTTATAATTCAACTAACAGAAAATTTACTTGTCATGATTAAAAAAGAGAGGGAAAACGAGCTAACTAATCTCATGATATCAGAACCAGCCTACAGTGATATTATCACGATAAATTTAGGATAATAATGTAGACTTACATTTGTAAGCTCAAAGTAAGGCCTTAAAGCTTTTTCCATTCCTTTCTGCATAAAGACAGTGCGCTCAGGTATTTCTCCCAACAGTAACCGAACTATCACAGCCCACTTGTTACATTGAATACGAAAACCCCGTGCAGCAACTGGAGCTTTCCGGGCAGCCTGCAGGAGAGACTCTTTTGCATCTGTATACTCCAATTGAATTGTCCGAATTTTCCCAAGGTAGAAGAGGTAACGACAGAACTGAAAGGGTGTACCACAAATGTGGACAAGTGAAGGAAAATGAATCAAAAAGGATAAAAAAAAATTAACAACAATAAATTAGACTACATAAACAACAATAACACCATTATCGAGGACCTCCACAAGGTCTTTATCACCACATTGATGAGCAATAGATAGGTTTGTCTACCCAAATTTATAAAAAAAAAATTAAAAAAAAAAACATCAAAACTTAGATGTTGAGGATAACGGAACCTCCATACCTGTTGGTTTGAATGCGCTTCAAATCGAGGAGCCTTAGACCTCAACTTTTCAGCTTGATCATATAGATTGTAGTGAAGATAGTTACGGAGTAACAAATTAAGAAGTGTTTCCTGTAATGAATCAACAGTTAACAGATAAATTTAAAATAAAACACTTTGCATAAATTGTGAGACTAGTCAGTTTATGCAGGTAACATTTATTGTATGTACATGATTAGATACAACAGAATTTTTAAGTAAAAACTAAAAACCCTAACTACTTGCATATCAATGTGCATATCAATTGAGAATCTATAATAACTATCAAATGTGCCAGGTTGAGTTTGTTGTAACAACAACTACTGAACTATAGCAAAGATAATAAGCACATGGCATAAATTGTGTGACTGATCAGTTTATGCAGGGAAGATTTATTTTGCTACATGATTAAATACAACAGAATTTTGTATTTTAAAAAAACTAATTATTTGCATATCAATGCGCATATTAATTGAGAATTTATAATGTATAATAACTATCAAATATGTGCTTGGTTGAGTTTGTGGTAACAACAGCTACCGAACTCTAGTAAGGATCATAAGCCCTTACGTAAAAAAACTAAAGTGAAAACAAACCTGGCCCAACTCGTCATGGCGAAGGGTGGCAATTCGGTGCAATGCAAGGAGGTTGCTGAAAACAAATTTCAAAATTTAAAATCACTTAAAATATAATTCAGTCTTCAACCTCTCTCAAATATTACATAAATTAGCACCTAACTCACCCACGGATTTCAGCAAGATCTCCCGTAAGCTCATAGCTATATGAATAGTAAAAATACAGTCTGGATGCAATAACATCAACAGTTCTCCGGTTTGTGTTCTTCAGCCAAACAATGCTAGCTGAGGAACAAGCTTTGGCCTAAATAGGTAGAAGAATCATCAACATATAATCAGTTTCACTTGTCAATTCGCAAAATTGAAAGAGGGGGGACTGACCTCATTGTATTTTTTTTTATCAATCAGAAAAAGTAGTACAAGAAGGTAACAGTAGATTTCTAGCTCGGGCAACAAGTGTTTAGCTGGAGTTTGAATTGCAGAAGTTGCAGCATCCACTTCCATCTCGTGATCATCCTCCTACACAATCAGTGCTAACATTGTGACTCAAAAAATCATTGGAATACACTAACTGACCCAAATCCACTATCCAGTTAAATAGAAGTTAAATTATGCAAAACTTTCAACCATGCAATTAAATCAACAGATGCCTTCTTAGAGGGATCATCAACTTCGTCGGCATCATAATTTAGATTTAGAATTAAATGGACCAAAAAATACTACTCAGAATCGTCCACCTCATAATTCAAATTAGGTTAATATGAACAAAATATATAAGTCCTTTTCAACATGAACAACCCCTAAATCTAACTTGAAGTTCACCTTCGGAAGATACGCAGACAATTTGGCATGAGCATCAGAACCAGGAGTGAGGACATGATCAAGAAAAGACGAGATAATCGACGATGTTAATTTACGCCTCAACACAATTGTAAGGCGAACAGCACGAGCAATTCTACGGACTTCCTTCGAGTACGAACCGGTCTCGATAAGCGACGCTATCTCCCTCAAATCTGCGAGCCAAACCACAATGCAAAAAAATGAAAAACCGAAACGGCTTTGAAGAACTGCAAAATCGGAACAGAGGAAGTTGTTAGAGAAAAATTGCTTACGCTGCAGAGTAGACGGAGCAGGTGAAGAAACGGAGTTGGAAGGCATTGAGCGATCCTTCATCTCGAGATCTTGAGTCATGTTGAACAAAATCTAGTGAAAGCGCATGCACAAGCAAAAATTGGGGGAATCAGAAGCAAACCCTAAGAAGGTGAAAAGGAAGGGTGAAGAAGACCCAAGAAGAAGCAATCTGGTGGCACAGTTGTCAAATGTCCCCTACAGTCACCTCACTTCACCTTCACCTTAGTCAAACTTGTTGACAAAAAACGGGCCTTCTGTGTATGGGCCGATTCAAGACAGATACCAGAGGAGGGTTTCTTTCTGCACCCCATAGCTTTCTTCTTACACGCCAACTTTTTTCTCCGCATTCCGATTTTGCCCCCTCGTTATTATATATTAAATATTTAAATAAATAACCTGTTTATTCTTCTTCCTCTCTCCCCGAAAACTCTTCTTCCTTCACCCTCAGACTCCCCCAGTCTGACACCCTTATCTCCTCAACCAAAAGAGAACAAACAAATATCACTAACATGAAAATTTGAAAATCAAACGGAGAAGAAATTAACATAAAAATTTCAAAATACACACCGAAATATGTATTCCGGTTCCGCTCGCTGAAATCGGACAATACAAATCAGATTTCGTAATTCGGTATGCACCACATTTTGTCATCCAAAAACCATAACATTATTATTATATATTTAACTATTCACAAAACATTTTATAATTAAATATTTTGATATATGTTGTATTGATTAATCATTTTAGGTTCGTGTAGAAAATCAAAATCTAACTATTTTACTAAAACTAGTAAAATGAACTAAGGAAACTGCACTACGGCTAATTTCTACCTGAAACAAATTTTAGCAGCAAATTAACTCTTCATACAACTTCATGTGCGCGTTTCATTTTCAATAAGGATGAACATTTCATATTTCAATTATTATTCATGCATTTGTTTATGTAATTTTGTCAGTGACACATCTGCTCCACTCTGTATTAATTTACTACTGCTCCTACAGAATGCATACTATGATTTCGATAATTGTTACTTGTCATTCATCTTTTGTTTGCAATGGCTTAATCGTAAATGATAACTTATATATTTGTGTTTTCATGAGTATGATATTAGATATTCTTCCTCTGTATTTCAATTGTGAAAACCTTTAGTTTTTTTATAATGGACTTTTATTTTTGGGTTCCAGAAATGTTGAGGTGGGTAGTTTGAGCATTGCTCCCACCAATTCATTTTGGGTATAATTTATGTCCAAGGAATTATTGAAGTCTTATAAGAATATTTAGCCTACACTTTCATTTATGAACAAGATTATTTCCATTTAAATACACAGCAAAAAAATTTAAATGCTTACTTAACTATTGCTTTTCTCAAAATTATAGATTTATTTGTTTATTTTTTAAATATTTTATATGTAAAAAGTTGTTTGTTTTATAATAATTTATAAAAGAAACATTTCCTGTTTTAAAAGATAGATGAACTTAGTTTCTTCATAAGCTACTCAACAAAATTCCTAAAAAAAAATTAAACTTTCACATTTGTCATTATTATATCTATCCGTCGCATAAAAATGAAGATAAATTAATACACGATTTATTCATTTAATTTCATTCCTTACAGCGTTAAAATTAAAATTTACTAAGTTTTATAACATTTTAATATATCCCCTTTAATCCTATATCTTTTAATACATTAACATAGGATAAGGAATATTACACAATCATCACCTGTGTATCACATATTGCAACCAATGCCACATCGTAAGGACTGAGGAATGTTTTGTAACATTTTATTTCCTTATTGCATTCTTCGTACTAGCACCCGTAATAAGTCGGCATACACATTCTTTAGATTCCTTTACTTATACAGTGCCAACGCAACTGTACTTCATGTACATACAATTTTTACAAGAAGAAATGAAGAGACTCTGTATTTTGGATACTCTTCTTGGTACCAACCAATGGGTCAATGACCTTCCTCCAAGCCTTGTAGTCAATGGCATCTCCAATATCCGGCAGCAAGAATCCATTGACATAGAAAAAAGGTGTTCCATACACCCCTCTCGAAGTAGCATACTGCAATAGCAAAGAAACATAAACATAGGAAATGTATTTGATTGAAAGGTGAGCTATATTTATGCGTTTTTCCAAGTCTTAAAGAGTCAAAATATGAAAATATCAGTTTCGAACTCAAAATTTCAAATCCAAATATCTTCTAATAAGTAGAATTAATCTGAACGAAACCTAAAAGATTAAAAGAGTTTGTCTTGCCTTAAAAGAAACTCTGGTCTGATAATCAGTTTTTGTGTCATTGAAGCCATTCTTTATAGCTTTATAGTAAGATCTCCCAAGTACTTGTGTTGCAGACTTCACTATCTCCTCCACAATAGAAGCCCTAGACAAGTTCCGTGTGTTAGGCCCATAGAATTTCTCCTGTTAAAGGGTATGCATCAGTTTTGGTGAATAAAAAACTTGAATAACTTTATAGAAATATTATCCGAGATGCGAAATACACAATGTCTCAATCATAGCACGTAACATACATAGCACAGAGGCATCATCGTAAACAACTTTAAGCCAGATAACTATGATTTTACAAATGGTCATATTACTGTTCCTTAAACAATTATGACATTATTGTCACATTTACAATTTCAACGATTAACTTTCATTGTGCGAATCCACTACAATCTCTCCATGAATCAGATGCAACACTCAATCACCAGATGATCAATATGTAAGGCTATATTTGAAAATTAAAACAGAATAAGCAGAAAGAGAAGGGAAATTAGAAAAGAACATGCAGAAAGAAAAGGGAAATTCAATACAAGAAAACAATTTTCCATCTCAATGATTGGATAGAATAAAAACACGAGTAAAAATTTTCCACTGTCCGGGAACAATCCATTCTGAATATGAATGCCACTAATAGTGCAGTATATGACCAACTGGGGATTTGAATCTAAAACAGATATGATGTTCTAAAGTTTCTCGAACAGGATTGTCTCAGAAGAAAAGTACCTGTATGGAAAAAAAAATTACAAGGACCGGAAAGAACAAAGTCCCAAATTTCACTAAACCGTGAGAGGCACTAGCAAATCGAAAGCACTAGGAAAAATGGAATTCCAATTCACAATGGCCAAAGCTATGAGTAAATATGATAACATCTTCAACGAATGCATGCATCAGACACATTGATTTTGAAACTCGAATACAAACCTGATGCTTGAAGAACCACTCCAGCAAGGGGAAAGTCGCAGATGCGTTCAAATTGCTCGCTATGTGCAAAGCACGAGACGCAACAAAAGCATTGTCGTGATATCTGTGATTTGGAGAACATAAAAACCAAATTTCTAAATCAATATTCCACACAGAAGGAAAGATAATTTAGGTCAGCGCACAAACAACGTTGAAAAAAGCAACCGATCACATTCGTTTTTGATCTTTGCTGAATTTGAACCCAGTTCATAATAAAATCTAAAGACGAGTGAGGCAATTGCAGAAAAGTCAATTCCTTAAAGGGGAAGAAAATTAAAAAGGGCACGAGAAAGTATTGGGTGTGACTTACGGAAGAGGTAGTAGATGGAGAAGAAGTGAAACCCGAGAACCGTAGTGATGAAGAGCTTGTTTGAGTGAGGGCCATGAATCCCTGCTGTCTGGGCACACTGGATCATAAAACGCTTCGATCAAAACCGTATCCAATAAATTCAACGACCCTTTTCCGTAGACGAAGCCGTCAAATCTTGAAGGCGGTATGTAATCGGCACCAGCACTCAACAGAGTAACCAAAACCTGAAAACCAACCAATACCAATGTTGTCGTCCGCACCATTTTCACTCTCAATGAACCAACCAACCAACCAACCAAACCAAGCCCCTGTTGTTATGCCTACTATTCCACTCCCGAGTTCAAGAATAAGATATTAATTTATATTAAATTTTATTAATTTCTTAATATAGTTATTGTTTAAACTAAGCTCAGATATTAATTGAAGTTAAGGTATTTTAAGAAAAATATTACTCGTCTAAATACGATAATTTATAATCTGTGGTCCAACAATAGTCGAAACACAGCCTTATGTGAACGAGGTACATTGTATGTGGCCGGTTTATGGTTGTCAAAAGATTGCGAAAGAAAGAAATATCAGACCAAGGTGAGTATTGGAGTGGGAGCGGCACTATCAAACCAGTCAAATAAAAAGCGTTTTCGAAAGGGTGATTAATGGAAGAGAATGAGTGGCAGAAAGTAGAGGGAACCATGATGGGAATTGTGGTCAAGCTTTTATCTCCTTTCTCCTGTGTGCATTTAAATATTTAGATTGTGTTTATTTAAATCTGGAGAGAAAACGAGAAAGAGTGAGTAGATCAATTTAAAAAATTGAAAAAATATTGTGGTGTTGTTTAGATTAAAAAAAATGGTGTAATTTAATTTGATTGGAGATGAATCCTTGACATTCAATGAATAACTGTTATTATCTGTCGAAAATATTAGTTAATTTTTTTAAAACATCGATTTTTTTTCTTTAAAGTACAATTATGTTTATGATTTTGACAGTTAAGTTTTTAAACAAGATTAAGTCGTTTTCTCTAATATTTTTAATAAATACAAAAACTCAATTGTATTATGTTTCAGTTTAAATTAAAATATCTTGAAGTCAGAGAATTTTTAATTCTACGTGATTTTTTTATCATTCTCTCTTATTTACAGTGAGTTTGGTTATAGATTAAAAAAAATACTTAAATTTGTTGCGACAAAAAGTAATGGAAAATTAACTTAATTAATTTTGATCTTATGCATTTCTTACAAAATTGTCCTTTTTAATAATATTGGGATTTTATGTTTATACTGAATTTTATTGGATTGGCCTAGGATAGATAAAAATCATTGGTTCTTTCAGATAATTGGAGTTCGTCCAAACGATAATGGTACACAGTCCCAACTTTAATCTAATTTAATTAGATGTGAAGACTCATATACTTTTAAATTATTTGAAGTTAAAAATACATTTATTTCTATCTCAAGTTTATTAAACAATGTTGTTAGTATCCATCACAGTACATTTGAAGTATTATTTGTTTTGAAAATTGAAATTACATTCTAATTTTATTTTTTAAAAATATTTTGATAAATAAAAGGAATAAAAAGTATTTAAATTATTTTAAATTTTATTTTTTTAATAAGATTATTAAGCGTAACATTAAAATATAATTAATATGATATTGAATTTTATAAATAATAAACTGATAAAAATAAAAATAGGACACTAAAATAGAAACTCAAATAAGTATAAATTTAAAATACAAATTGATTTTTTCTTCCCTATGTAAAGCATGAATTAGAAATTGCAAGCTATGCACCGTGTAAACCCCTAAATATTGCAATGATGAATCGTGATTGACGCGGCATGCATCCACTAACGTAAAAGCAATGTGTGGTATCAAGAAGAATTATGGAAAAAGTTTCTTTGACACGGCTTAAGAAAAAAACGTTCATTTTGACACGATATTTAATAATATAATAATATAACTATGGTTTTAAATTAAAAATATAATATAATTATAATTAAAATATTATTATTTATCCGTTAACATGAATGTTTTTGTCGTTTTCTCCGTGTCAAAGTACCGCTGCCCAAGAATTATATCTTCTTCCTGCCTGACCGTGAACGACAGTCAATCATTTATTTAAGATATTTGTTTTTTTAATTTTTCATAAAATACTATATTTACATTTTTTAATTAAGAAAACCACCTCTTGTAAGTTTAATATAATGGTATTTTTTTTTACATTTCTAACAAAATAATATTTATATCTCTTATTTTATCAAAATATAAAATTTATAAAGTTAAAAAATTAAAGTTTTAAAATACAAATTAAGAATGTTTTAATTCAAAAGTTTAACTAGTCGTAAGAATTCTTTGACTTTATAATTTAAGATCTATATTTATTTAAAATTTCATTAGCTTTTAGTCAAAAATTTAATTTTAAGAAATATAATGATAAAATCTATTCAAATACTTAATTTTAAGAAAATTTATTTCAAGATTTTAAAACATTGATTACTTTTCATAATTTTTTACTTACTTCTTAGTTAACATGTTTTTCAATAAAATAAAAGATGTCAACCCAAGATTATTAAAAAAAATGATGTCTTTTCAAAAGAAAAAAAAAATGTAAATATGTTTTATTAAAAGTGGAATCTAAATACATATTATCTCATCTACATTGTCTTGTCTTGTATTTTTTCGGATAATAAATTGAGATAGATCATTCTACATCAAAAGTGTGAATTAAATTTGTTGGTTCATCTCACACAATCATACATCAAAATTGTAAATTAAAATTGTTGGTTGACTTTACCCAAGGATTTACGTGAGTTCATGCATTAACCCGTATAAATAAAATCTTAAAAAATAATATTGTTCAAATATTATAACAAACAGTATTGTTTTAATGTTTTAAATATTTGCTGTTCCATAAATTTACCGTGACAACAAAATTGAAATAAATTAAACATAATATTAAAACATGTGTTAAAGTTAATCTTTGAAACATAAAAATAAATTATCTAAGTCGTGAAAATACTATATCAAATATTAAATGTAGGTAATAGAATTGACTTAGAAATTTAAACATAAAATGAAGAAATAATACAATAAAAAAATTATTTAATTTTAAAATATAGTAAAAAATTTGAATTATGTGAACCATTCCACCTCACCCTTTCATTAACAAACAGTAAACTATACAAATAAACTTAAACTAATCAGCAAACTAAAATCCTCAATTTTTCTACACTTATTCTTACGCATTAGCAAAGTGTTCATATAATCCACCCCTATTTCTATCTCTAATTAAAAAGTGAAAAGAAATCTCCATTTATTCAAAAGTCTATACATCTTTTAGCATAATTTCAAACGAGGCTTACTTTCTTCTTATTATTATTATCTTGATATCACTATTTATAAATTAAAACCCATTGATTATTTGTTCTCAATTTTATTAAAATACTATATCTTTGTATAAAAAAAGAAAGATATAATTTTTTTTAATTGATTATAAAATTCATATCTAAATTTTTTTGTAACGTCTTTCTAAAACGTATAATTTCTAGCAAATGAAACAGCTCATTATAAATAATATATACCTAGATCACTAATATTAGGTATACGATATCTAAAACAAATGGATTACAAATAAAAAGAAAAGTGATATAAATATGTAAAAGAAGAGTCGCCCAACATAATAATAAATAATTAAAATATTGACATGTAAGAACCAAATAAACAGCCAGTTATATACAAACTTCATCATAATTTAAAAGCACAAAAAATAAAGTTTTACTATTTATTTCATGAAACTTTGGTCAACAAATAAATATTTGTATTCATCTTTAATTAATAAAAACATAAATTGAATCTGCTCACTAAAACCACGTGACTGAACATTTGAACTTACTCTTCATAAGATAACTCACTAACGCTCAAAATAGTTGATTGCATGTAATCAAAATACACTCGTTTGTTTCTTAAATCAAAATAAAACTATAAATATCAAATTATTTTAAGAAAATATAAAAAATAATAATAGTAAGTAAAATTAAATTGTATGTAATTTAAACCACGTATTGGAGATAGCCGTGAAAGTCTTGCTTAATTGATATCTTTAGATTACAAGGATTGTAGCCGCCATGAGGTGTCGTCATATCATTACATGTTTGTTTCTTATTGACTATGAAGTGAGTCCTATGGACACGTTTATTGTTTTCAAAAAATGACAATGAATAAAGTACACCCATTCCCTTTCCCGTTTATATCTGTTTAAAAGGAAGAATAAAATAGATAAAAAATAATTATGATAGGAAAAGAATAAACGCAATGAAAAGATCGAAGTGAAATATCAAATGAGGAGGATAGGAGTCTTTAATTTAAGAAAAACGAAAAAGAAGAAAAAATAATAAATACAATATTGATTTTTTAAGAAATAATTAATTATTATTATATTGTATTTTTTTTAAGGGCCGCCCTTGAAAAACAAAAAAATTTGTATAATGAGAAAAAGAAGAAGGTTGAAGACATAAATCTATGGCATGTTTATCTTTTGATGGAACCTACCAAATTCGAATTAAACTCAAACTTTATGTTTTAATTAATCAATTAAAATTTATTTATATTTAAATTGTTCCAATTGAAAAATAAATATGTTGTTAGAGACTTGGCTGACTCAGAAAGCATATTTTAAGGTTCAGAAACCTAAATTTAGTCAATTGTGCTCCACTCTGTCCACTGCTTCAAAGGCAGTGTTCCAATTTTCAAATAATCAATCAATGTTTTTTTTTTTTTTATTCTGGGTACTTCTTCTTCTGTAATTTCGTTACTAAACCAGATGTAATTATTATAATAAGAATTATCTACAAAAATAAACATAATCTACAATAAAATTGTAAAGAATATTTCAATTTACTTTTATAAATATAATGATAATAATTTTATTGTTTTCTATTAAAAATTAATGCACAAAATGATGATAAATAAACTCTTGTTATAAGTATTCTTCAAACTTATTTTTGTTTTTGTTTTAATAAAACCTGGATATGAATACCAATAATATTCGATTTTTTTTAAAAGGTACTATGTGTGAATATATATATTGTTTTTATTTCGTTTTCATCTCCAACTCTAATACCCATCATTATCCTAATTTCTGATTCCATTTAAATAATTAAAATACTTATAATTTAGTAATATATATCTATATATATAACCATGATACATGAAAAGTTAAACTTTTGCAATTACAAAATCTTTCCTTAATTGTAATCTCATGACGAAAAGAAGAAACATACTAAATACTTACCTTAATATGCTTGTTAATCTCACATGAGATCGTATTTTA
This sequence comes from Vigna reflexopilosa, assembly GCA_027742785.1. Taxonomy (NCBI): domain Eukaryota; kingdom Viridiplantae; phylum Streptophyta; class Magnoliopsida; order Fabales; family Fabaceae; genus Vigna; species Vigna reflexopilosa. Next base: position 1,727,471 of record CM050918.1, on the reverse strand, counting down.
TTAACTAAACATCTTCTTATAATCTAAAAGACAATTTAAGGAGTTATGATGAAATAAAGAAAAGAAAAGTTTATAACCTATTTATACCTTACTTTTTTTTATGCATTTAAAAAAATCTTTAGTAAAATTTGTAATATTATCCGAATAATTTATTTAAAAAAAACTGAGAAGATATTCTTAATGAGTGAATTATTTGAAAGATATATATGTACATTAATTGTAGCGTGAATAAATGAAAGGAAAAAAAGTGGAAACACGCAACCTCGGGTGGTGTGGTCAAGTTGAAGGGTCCTTATGTTATGTGTTTGGTGGTGAATGGGTTGAAGCATTAACGAAGGGGCTTTCTTTTTGAAGAGGAACCAGATTGGTCCCACTTTAACATTGTCTCCTCATTTCAATCTAATATATTACATTAATAATATCATATGCAAATCTTTCTTTTCCCTTTTTTTTTTTCCTTGCTACTCCACAAATCCAACCTCGCCCACAGGTACACACGTACGGCCCAATCGTCGTTTCCTTCTTACGTATACTTTATCCTAATTTATTATTCTTTTTACTTTAAAGTTTAGAAAATATGCTATTACTAAATGTATCACAGTAATCATAGTCAAAAACATCATTTTAATCACAAAAACTAATTCATTTTATGTGCATAATTCATCACAGACTACTATCAGTAATTCTTATGACAATGTGGATTTGATCATAAAATTTCTATAATGTTAGTACATTCTATTTAAATTCAATATATATATATATATAAGGCACAAAATGCGATGGAATCTAAGTTTAATTGGGAAAAAAGACACATTATTCCTCACTTTACTAACAAATGTGACAAAATTACGACACTGTAAAATAGTTATCAATATATGAAAAAACGTGAATAATGTGTGATGAATATAAGAAACTCATATTTAATTGTCCAATTATGTGTGATAAATGTCATAGATGTTACTTTTCAATGTTTGAACTAACATTTATTTAAAAGCAATTAAGTTAACATGTTTTTATTTTTCTTTCTAAACACGTGGGATATGTACGGTGAAATGATTGAATACACATTAAATTTTATATATGTGATAGATATGAAATATGATTTATAAAAATGACACCGTAATGTTCATTTATTATCCAATTTGCAATAAAAAAAATATAACTTGTTATTTTTATGTTTTTCATCGCATACTTATTTAAAAAATATTTATAAATTTTTAAAACTCATGAATATTTATTATATCCATAAATATTAAAAAAAAATTTAAATAAAATATAAATAAATTACAAAATAATCTAAATTATATTAGATATAAATCATATTTTAATTATAACTAAATTTATCTTAATAAATGTAAAAAAATTTACTTGATGTTGTGTTTGAATACCTATGTATTATGGTAGTATGGTCAATTATGACCATTTTACAACAGTAATGTAAACTAATATACTAACTTCAATAATAACTTAAATCCCTCCACTAAATAAAGTTATAAATTGACCCAAAAAAAATTACTGTCTTTGTAAAATAATTTATGTAAAAAAACACCCTAATAATAAGAAGCTAAGATAATTACTAATATTCTTTAATTAAACCTATTCAATACACATATTTTAAAATAAATTACTTTACTACCATATTATATGTATTGAAATTATAGATATGATTCTTTAAATTGAGAATATATGTAATTACATTATTATCAATATTAAGAATATACAGTAAATATAAATCATAGACACGCGTTTATGTTTATGTATGTTGGTGACAAAAATATTTTGAGAGTTATATAATCATTTAAAACAATAGTTTACTTTTGTGTGGTGGAGAGTTATTCATTTCTATTTTAATACACAAGTGTTTAATTTTTTTTAAATACATAATCACTTAATGCAATAATTAAAAATTTTCATTTCGTGATAAATTATGGATCCAGCATAAATAATTTTTAATATAGAAGTTGCAAAGATTTACACAAGTGTTTACTAATTCTTTAATACATAAATGCTTAATCCAGCCTTTATAATTTGTCATATGATGATAAACTATCAATCCAATATTTAAAAATTTTAATATGTAGGCTATATTTTTCTTGTCATTGTGGTTTAGTATTGATTTTTTTTTAATATTAAAACCTAGTTAGAAATATAAGTATTAAAAATAACATTAAGAAAAAAAAACCATCGAGAAATATCTACTTAAAAGAAAACTTCAAACCTGTTGAGAAATAATAACTAAATTTGTGGTGGTTTAACATGTTCTATTTATACTTAAAGAATATAATTTTCAACCAAAACTATTTACATATTTAAAATATGTATTAATTATAAATTCAATTATATAAAACGAAATATTTATCACATACAGCACACAAATCAAAAGCTAGTTTCTCAAAAAATATTACAGTTCTTAAATTAATTCCGTAAAATATCAAAATAGTTGGTAAATAAAAGTACAAGAAAAAACATGTACGAGCTAAAGCATTAATTAAACACATGGAATGATATTATAATAGAAAAGATCAATACATAATTTGACCCATGATTTAATCTCATGGCAGAACATATGAGAAAATGTCAGCAATATTGATTGAATGTATTAATTTTAGTATAAGTTTTAAATAAAAATAATGAAATAATAAATGTTGAAGAGAATATTTGATATATGAATAATAAATAGGGTGAAAGAAAGTAACAAAGATGTGTGTTAAATATTTTAGGAGTGATGATGCAGAGATATTAACTCAAATACAGCTGTGCAGAGTCCATCCGTTTAGAAAGAAAAATCTTGTTGGCCACTCTTCTCATGTGTGTGTGTGTATATATATATATATATATATATATATATATTTACACGACTCATTCACTCACACAAACAAACCCCAAAAGCATTCATAACTCCTTCCTTTGTTTCTTCCGTCACCATTCGCGGTTTCATCATTTCGCCATACCGTAATCTTTGATTGGATCTTTGTTTTCTTGTGTTCTTGTTTTCCAAACAGGGCATAAGTCTGTGAGAAGAAAGTGCGATATGCAGGGTACATGGCGTGAATACCCGATTCCTTGGGTGCTGCTCTACCAACCCCCACCACCGCATTAGTTAAATTCTGTTTTGGAATCGGACAAAGGTTCGAGTGAGCGACTCAAAAGCCCAAAGCCAGAGAAAGCAAAATGATTGATTCGGTTCTGCTCGCGCTTTTCTTGCCCTGCCTCGGTATGAGTGCGGTTTTCATCGTTTACATGTGCCTTCTATGGTACGCCACCACCCGCCACCACCCCTCTGGCAACGGCTTACCGGTGAAGCAGGTCGCTGAGAAGGGTCTCTCTTCCCTAGAGTTAGAGAAGCTTCCTAAAATTACCGGCAAAGAACTGGTCTTGGGCACTGAATGCGCCGTCTGCCTCGACGAAATCGAAGGCGAGCAACCGGCCAGACTGGTTCCTGGTTGCAACCATGGCTTCCATGTCCATTGCGCTGATACCTGGCTCTCCAACCACCCACTTTGTCCTGTATGTAGGACGAAACTCGATCCTCAAATTTTCAGTTCCAATATTCCCTGAACATTCCGATCCTTCGCTATTATTCAATCAATAAATAAGAGAATTATTATTATTATTATTTTAGTTATTATTTTTTATTTTATTTTTGGTAGTGGTGTCTTTCTTCTTCGCATGTAGTGAAACATGAATTTAACTTTAATTTAATTCACATATTAATTTGTTGTTTAATTTTTGTTGCTATGATTTGAAAAAAATGTGTTTGCTTTTTCCATGGAAATTAACGCTGTCACGTAAATCCTAGACTGGTAGGTGAGGGTTCGTTTAAAGCATGAATGAATGGGCGTGAACTGAACCGTTTCGTTTGCTTTTTCCATGGATTTTGATTTTGATTCTATCACCGCAAAACACTACTGTACAGTTTGACGCCAGTACGCCAGTTTCATTTCATTTTTCATAAAACTTGAATATAATTTAGTTACTATTTTTTTTTCTAATTGAAAACCTGGAAATAATTTATCTACATTAAGTTACAATTTGAATTAAAATAAAAAATAAAAACTGCACCCAAAACGCCTAATAAATGCATCCAATTTGATTTGAACCATCTTCTTTGTCAATCGTTCTCAGTATGGTTTTGAGTTTTCAAACTGTTAATAATTGGAGAGTGCGTAAGAAAGAAGAACCATTCCAAATAAAAGCAAGAGTGTAATTATTGGGGGTAATGGAGATAATATTTGACAATATTTTCAGTTAACATGTCCCTTTAAACAAGTTTAGTAAAGTTTCTTGTTAACGTGTAGCTACTGATTTAAAACAATGCCTAAACTCGTAAGAAATAAACAACTTATTATTGTAAATGATTTCAAATATATATTAAAAGATAAATAAACTCCAGAAATACTTTTGATTTCTTCTACTAATTTGTCAAGTTTTAATTTATCAGGTAACTTTTACCTCATAATAACCGTTCGTCGTTGGTTATTAATGAGCTAGAAAAGTAATGATAACACACTTTTTGTCCTATTCTTTCAATACACATTTTTATTAATTAAATTTCTTTAAAATCATAAAGAATCCGTTCAATAAAATATAAGACATGAAATTTTATACAAACTTTTAATAAACAAAAGAAAATATACTTATTCCTGTCCTTGTATAAATCGCCTTCTATATGTTTTTTGTACGATCATTTTGGTAAATATTTTATATTTCTACATATACAACTTGCCTATGTATAACACTTTATATTTAAATATGTTTATGTTTATTTATAAGTTATTAAACTTAATATCCTTTACAATATATAGTAGTATAATGATATCATTCAGTATTTTTAGCAAAACGTGAAACTGTTATTTTAAACTTATATATGCATATTGAATATTTATTATTAAGGGTATAATAGGTAAGTGAGTATTTTTGAAAGAATTTATAAAGATAAATTATTGTTTTTTACCTAGATGGAAATTGGAAAGAATATATTCCTAGTGTTAATGTTTTGCATTATTTGCATGCTACGCTCCCAACAAGAATTAATGAGAGTAATCAATGATTGTGAGGAGTTTCATGAGTTAATTGGTTGCGAAAGAAATGGTGGGATGGGTCCCACCGGAAGCTGCATTGGTGGCTACTGTTGGGAAGGAAAGAAAGAAAGGCCTTCTTAACAGCTGTCATATCTTAAACTCTGTACAACATTCAGAATGAATTGATGATTATTTTTTTATAGTTTTAATATTGTATTTCATTTATTAAATATTGTTTTATATAAAAGTAAAAATATCAACAGTAAAATTATAAAAAAATTTATATTGATGCAAGTAATTATATTAGAAGTTTTTAATAATAATAATAACAATATAGCTATGTGTACATATGGTTTATTCATTCATCGATGTCTCATTGCAGTGCAAAACATGTAGTCTCAGATTTTTCTAAGATATTTTTCTTTCAGTCAAAAATATCTCCTATGTGACCTTTGATTTTAATGGTAAAGTACTTAATTATATTTTAAATATCATAACATACATTTTAGTTTTAGTTTCTATTTTAATTTTTGTTTTTATTAACTTTTTTTCTATTAAACTTAATTGATTATATTATTATAACATTGCTATGATATCAACTTGAGAAAAAAGTGTTACGTAAATATATAACATACCAGAAACTAAAATGAGAAAAATATTTTATCATAGTGGCTAGAATTATACATAGTGACTAAAGTAAAAATCACAGTTGAGTATTTTGAGTTTGGATTTTAAGTTAGTATTTAAAAATGTGAGGGCTTAGAGAAATATTCTTCTCGTGCAATAGAAACATATTTCTTAATGCAATGAGATTTAATATAGAAATTAAAAAATTAAACTTATTATTTACCATATAAATTATTTTATATTTTAAAAATAAATATAAAAATATTCAACAGCCTCCAATCAAGTAGATAAAGATTTGCGTTGGACAAAGTGATAGAAAAAAATATCCCAAGCATTTAAATCTGATGGAACTCTTGGTAAATATCTCACTTGTTATTTTCAGTTCTTCTCGTCCATATATTTCGGATAATTGCAAAATATAAATAGAAAATTTTCATCTTTAAATTTTAAAATCCATTATAGAGAAAATTACCCTCATGCAGCTATGGTTTGCCATGATTCATACGCAATTTTAATTTAACAAATTATTTTATTTAAATTTAATAATCAAAAAAATATTTTTTAATTTAATAAATATTTAATTAATTTAAAATTATTTATATAAATTTTTATACGATAATATTTTAATTTATAAATTATTATTTTTAAAATAAATAAATAAAACATATTAAAAAAAACATTTAAAAAAATAAAAATTTAATATTTGAAAATACGTTAACATATTCAATTTGAACGGTTAACATCAGTTTTTTTGTTTTTAATTTTTTAATATGTTTTATTTATTTTTGTTTAATAAATAATATTTTATAAATTTGAATATTAATATTTATTAAATTATATTAAAAATATTAAATTAATTAAACATTTATTAAATAATTTATTTATTATTATTATTAAACTAAAACAAATAAATTTTTCAATTTACTATTTTTTTATTTTGTCTTTTAATTTAAAATATTAAATTTTATTTTGTATTTTTTAATATATAATATTATTATGAAATAAAAAAATAAACCAAAGAAAAATTAAAAAAATGAAAATCTTAACTAGCTTTTACGGGTTAAGAAATTATTTTCATCCGTTTTCGAAAACGAGTTAAAGAACTTTTTTAGCCTAACTTTCAAAAACTAGTTAAGACATTGTCGATTTTTGAAAATTAATTAAAATTTTAACGACTTTCAATGTATAAAACTTTTTCGAAAATCGATTAATTATTAATGAAAAAGGATAAAAGAATAATTTTGTAGGAAAAATTGCTCGAAATTAAAACCATAACAATTAAGACATTTTTTCTATAACTTCTTTAAATAATAACGAATTTCAATAAATCCATAACATTTATTTAAATAATATGATAACCTGATGGGATTGCAATGATTACTTTTAAAGTACCATATTTCAATAAATTCTACAGTTTTATTAAATTTTATAATAATTTTAATATATCAAATAATTAATAAGGTGGCAGGTGAAATTATATATTGAATTAATTTTGATATTAATAAAAGTAACATTATTAAAAAATTATTAAATAATATCTAACTTTAGAGATAAAAAATGTTGAGTCACTGTATTAACTAATTTATATATTATTTATGAATTATTGATATTTAAAATAGTTATTTAAAAAGGTTTTTATTATAAATAAAATATATATAATTAATTTATGAAGTAAAATTTAAATTAGTTTCTAATATTATTTATCAGTCTTTTATTTATCAAAAATTAATTTTTAATTTAAAATTATAGAAACTAATTATTTTTTATTTAGAATTAATAATAATAAGTATTAGAAACTAGTTATTTTTTTATTTACAATAGAAATTATTTTAAAAATTAATAATTTTTATTTTATAAAACGATACATAATGTGACACCCGGACACTGACGAGGGCGGAGAGTGATCGTCGGTGCAAGAGGTACGGACAATGAGCGGCTTCTGACAGGCTTTCAGTGGAAAAGGCACATGGACGAATCGAACATACATCGGAATGAGAGAGATCTAGAGAGATTGTATATGTATGAGACTATACGGTTGAATGATAGCTTAAAGAAATTAATTTGACTACTCATATCAACAAATACACTTGTTTTTCGGTAGCCTAACTCATGCATTTACTGGGGCGTTACACATAACTTAGTCAATTCATGTCTAACTCTCTTACGTCTAAAAATTGTGGTTGTTTAATGATATAATTATTATTTAAAATATTATATTACTTATGAAAATTAATATTTATTTTGTGTAATAAATTGTTGTGATTTAAAATTAATAATATTTTAAACTATTTAATAATAGCATTATTAGATAATGAAAATTGAAATTTTAATTAATTTCTTGATTTAATATTAAAATTTATACTTATTTAACAAATTTTATTTCAAAATAATTTAAAATAAATTTTTAAAATGTCATTAATAAAAAGGAATATAAATTTAAAAATAAAAACAAATTAATAATATCTAAAAAATATATGAATCAATTGTTCAATCAATTGATAAGAAAATAACTATTAATTTATTTAATTGATATTACTTATTTAATAAATTAGTTAAAAATTATGAAAAATAATTCTATAATTTTAAGTTAAAAAAAATATAAGGACCTATAAAATAAAATATTAGAGGTGTTAGGTGTTTTTAAATTAATGAAATTATATTATTTTAATATTAAAAATTAAATAATATGAATAAAAATTTATAAATGATTTTATTATCTAAAATACGTATTATATTATTATTTTTTTAAGTTTTTTAATCCATAAATCATCTCTTTGAAGATTAAGAGATATCTATGTGATCATAAAATAAAATCTTCAACTTCATTTGATTTGTTTTCTTCATAGAGTAAGTTAACTTAATCATTTTTCCTTGTCTAGTTATTTTAAGACACATGCAAGTTAATCTTATCGTATTTGTCGCTCAATATTTTCTGTTAGTTCTTTGTCGATTAATGGTTTTAAGGGATATCCTGATAATAAGTTTGTGATATGTAGTTACAATTAGAGTTATCTAAGTTGAGGTAGAGATTGTTTAGTTTTAGAGTTGTTTGAGTTTTTCACAAGGTAAGAAAAACTAATAATTTTATTAATTTGTGGTAATAAGTATAAATTAGTATTATATGTTTAATATGATGTGAAATTGAGGTTTGGTTTGATGAATTGTTGATGGCATCCACTGTTTTTGTTGTTGAATGATCTATGTATTTGTAATTAAGTGTTTATATGACGAAAAACTTGCTAAATGGTGTTTGATTTTGATGATTTAAGATGGACAAGTTGTTATTTTAGTGGAACTATTGGTTGGTAAACTGTGGAGTGGACAAGAAGTTAGAACAGTGGTTTGTTTTAGTAAAAAAAAAAGGAGGGTTTCAGTAGGCAAAATTTTGAAGAAACGATTGGGTGAGTAAACCAGAAAACCTTATGCTTAGTATCTATTTTTGTGTCATTTAAGACTTTTTTAACTATTTAGTTCAATAAAATTTTGGTTGACAGTAGGTGAAATTTGATGTATGTGTTTCTGGATAGTTAGCTAGATCTAATAGACCAAGTTATTAACCAACTGAGCAAATTTGTATTAAATACGAAGGACAAACATGTTTGACAGATTAACCTTGTGTGGTAGTTTAGATGGTATGTTGTTTTACCACACATACACAAATCCTCCAATAGTTCACCAATACATGTATTCGGATAGTCAAAGTCTAGATATATGTATCTTTAATTGGATAATAGAGCTCTTATATTCTGAATTGACTGAATTGTATATTTTGATTCTTTTATAAATTAGCTTACCTTTTTGGTTCTTCTTGTTTGTTTTGTTTGAATCTTTTTTTTTGCACCTAATTAGTGTGAGTTGAAGAAAATATTTCAGTTAAACAGGTATTTAGTGTTGATGATGTTGAAGTTTAGATAACTAAAATAATATTGGTTTAATTTATGTTATTTTGAAAAACTATTAATTTATGTTTAGACAATCTTACAAACAGAATGTCTTATATATAAAATTTAAATTATAATTATATTTTAGATAATTGTAATTATTTAGATAAATATTATGAATAATATTTAAATGAAATGTTTTATTAATCGCTTAAAAAAAATCACTAAATTTTGACCATAAACGATAAATAATGTTCTTTAAATAATTATTGTAAAAAATAGTTATGTAAAAAAATATCGTGTAAATGTGTTACATTAGGGAAACAAAGTCTAAATATTATAGTTTCACTAAATATTGTCGTAATTTTTAAAGATACTTATTGAGGAATTAAATGAATTTGTTCTAACAAACGTTAAAAAAAACTACACGAGAACACGTTTCTTTTATGTCCCAATAAAAACTTTTCTATTTTATATTTTTAGGATCATAGGTAGCATTAAACAAAAAATAATCAACTACTCATAAAAAGTTATAAGGTTGAATCATATATATATATATATATATATATATATATATATATATATATATATATGCACCTATGTTAGCTTCTTTAAAGAAAGAATTTTGTCCTTATGGAATATGGTTCTATTCTGCATGAACACGATTGTTGTCTCCCACGGAGACAAGGATCATAGTTCCATTTAGATTTTTAGGTCAATATCGATTTGATGTCGGATACTTAAAAATTTCATGGGCTGAGTACACATATCCAATTCTCTTCCTACCAACACCTATCAATCTATATGGGCTGAGTACACTCTGCTAAATTAGTAATTTTAATAAAATATTTACCTTATGTAATAAAACTTATATTTTTTTTAATAAATTACTGTTATTGTAAAGTTAAAGAGAACTCGCTTAGGCAAAGCGTAAAATCCATAATTAAAATTAATTTAAACAAATATTTTGATTATATTCATTAACTTTATAAAAACAATTTTTTGTGTACCATATTTAAATTTCTATTTCACATCCAATTTTATTAGATGTGTAAGAAAATACTAGCATTCATGTTTCAATCATATTTTTATTAATGAAAAAAATATATCCAAAACTTTTTAAGAAAATTTAACTGAATTATACTTATATTTTAAAACAGTGAGTAACTTATTTAAGAATATAAAAATCAAATTTTTAATTTAAAATTACGTAATTGATTCACGATTTTATATCTCTGCTTTCGTAATTAGAACCAGAAAACAAACTACTTATAAAGAGTCACTGATAGAAAAGTATATGATTGTCAGAAAGAAAGTTAATTTTATAATTTCGTTATTAAAATATACTATTATTATTATTATATGGTATTTTCTGTTCAGTCAATAAGTTGACGAGATAATTAATCTATTAACGAGTAAAATGATATTTTTATTATATTAATCGAGTGAGGTAATATTTTTATATAAAAACCAAACTACCATGATAATATGATTTAAAACATAAAATCAATTTAATTAAATTCTTAAATAAGGTTAGTACTTGACAAGTACGTTTGATTTAATTATTTATACATCTACAAATTTTAATAACTTGGCCTATTCTTTCATTTAAAAATGACATCTTTTAGAGTGTTGGTAATAAATTTACTCTCTTAAAATTTTTTTGTCGAAAACAGTTTCAATTTCAACAAGAAGACATTTTCAACATTACTCACAACATTGAAACCAAGATTCAACTCCAATTTACCAACACTTCAAACTAGGGAATTTTAATTAGTCTTAAAATCATTAAAACCAAGATTCAACTCCAATTTACCAACATTTCAACAAGAAAATTTTAATTACTCTAAAAATCATCGAGTTCCAAAAATGGAAATTCCAGAATGTTAGTTAATAGAGGGGTTAAGAGCAAATAACGTAGGTTACGTCGTTGGTAAAGTAATAAAAGTTGCCATTTCCAGTAATGGCACAGAAAGTAATGTTGGTGGACCTACCACTGTTTTGTTTTTTCCTTGGTTGACAGCTGTAGGTATTTATACATCTACTATTCTCCATTTTTGGAGACTGGTTTGACATCTGTGCATTTTCTTTTCTTTTCCTTGCGCAGTCGTACCCAGCTATGTTTTCTTGCTCATAAAGAATTGCAAGAAACTGGAAATTATGTAATAACTTCTAAATTTCTCATTGCTTTATATGAGTACTTCAAATTGATTTAGGTACCATCACATTTTAATTTAATTAAAGTGTAAAATAAGGTGTTTATTATTATTTTTTTTCAATTCCTAAATGTACCGAAACGATCGGACGATCAGAACAGACGTTCTTTCAACAATCATGTGACCGGACGGTGATAAACGACAACGCGAGCTCGATAGTTGTATTAGCGAATGTGATTAAGGTAAGTTGAAATTAAAGGTTATTGGACTATGATTTGGTCCTGATTAAGGTTTCCCTAATTCAAGACCCATAATCAACCCTATATATACAGGTCAAAGATAGGAGGTAGATGAGTTAATTAATTACGCATTTAATATTATTCTCTTATTACTGAAGGGACATTTCACTGACTTTAGTATCAGAGGACCTTTGGCAGGTATCCTTCCGCACGAACATTGGATAGTAACAAACGGAAAAGACAACCGAAAATAAAAAAGAGACCGAAATTGAGGTAGAAAACAATCGACTGGCCGACATAAAGAAAAATTGTGAAAAAAATAATTAACTCGACTCATACCATAATACTAAACATTTTGGATAATATAATTTGCCTGCTACTATAAATTTTTGACCGATCGAAGTTTTCTATTATCATTTGTTATTTTTATTGTAAAACAACAATGGTAATTGATGACGTAAAAACAATACTGGTAACTTATATCATATGCTTATATTATCTAGAAGCTTACATACAGTATGCATGATTTTTAATAAAATATTGTGAATCTCTCATGTATGTATATTAATTGTTGACGTAAGACTAGTTATTGGCTATCTTCTCTTCTTCACTGTTCAAGCTGAGTTTTCCAACAAATTAAATATGTAGGACCAAACAATTAAGGACGAATATAAACACAAACTTTAAACTTAGGAAAAAAAAAGCAAGTTCATTAAAGAGGAATAGTAGTGTTACATAGACGTTTAAATTCATAAAACACGCATATTTAATTTTTTAAGATAATTTTGAAGTTTGGTTGATATCAAAATGTTGTTTTAAATTGACATAGAATATTCAAATTTAATAAATATGTATTTATTATTTTCAATTTAGTCTTATTGTTGTTAATTTTTTTTTTAATTTGGTTTGATATTTTCCTTTCCATTCACGACGTTTAAAAAGTATAATATCATTATCGACATGTTAGTTTAAAATTAATTAAGTGGCACGGAACGTTTTGAAAAAATTAAATGTATTTATTATGCAAATAAAAAATTATGAAAATATAATTAAAATTTAATATTAATTATTTTATTTTATAATATTATATAATAATATTTCATCATTTGATTGTAAAAATGCATCTAAGCTTGTATATTTTCTTATTAGAATGTACTTTAATATAGAATTGTTTCAAAAAAATAATATGTTATAATTGAACCAATCAAAATAAATAATTTAAATATAAATCAAACAACGATTAATAGTTTCACGTGTTTTGAAAATAATTAATTAAATATTATATTTTTGTACACAAAAGTAAAATAAGTTTTACAGTCTTAAAATAAATCTAGTAGTAAATTGAAAAATATAAATATAGATATTCGTGGGTACGTTATGAGTATTGTTTTTGATAATAGTTATATATATATGGTACAAATATATAATTAAAATAATTAAAAGCTTTGTTATTTTTTTATTTTTTATATGAAATTATATAAAAAAAATGTAAGAGGAGATAATATAAGAATACAAATGTGAAACATTTCCAAAATAATAGAAAGAGTAGATGATCTAAAAATATAAATGTGTGATAACTTTGAAAAATATAAAAAATACACTCTTTAAAATTATAGAATAAATTTTATAAAGAAGGACACCCTCTAAAATAAAAAAGATAGAAAATATAAAAATATAAATTTTAGATTATGTAAAAATATAAAAATAAATAAATAAACGATAGACAAATACAAAAGATAAATCATATAGAAAAATGTAATTAGTGGACTTTATGAAAATAAAGATGCGTAACGATACAACAAGATGTAGATAGTATACGATATAAAACTATAAAGTATAGATCATGCAGAAAAATTGTGCTTGTTGGTAACACTAGTCTCGATTTGGTACCATTCTTGTGACATGCATCGAAAGAGTGCTTTATTCTTAGATATATAGTAAATTACCGTTTCTCAATGTATTATTTGAGACGAAAAAAATAACTTTTTTTTCTAATTTTCACTTTTTCTATCCTAAGAGAGAATTGGGATCATAAATCAAATAAAAAAAATCTCAAACTCGTTTAATATGCATATCAACACACTTGTTTAATCAATAGTATCTAATAAATTTTGGTAGAGATTTCAAAATAAATGTACAAATTTTTTAGAAATGTTAAATACTAAATATAGACTAAAATTAAAAAAAAAAATAGATGTAAAAAATTTGAAAAATAAACTTATAGTTATACGTATTATTAGACTCGTCAACATTTATATATTACATATTGTTAAACTTGTACAACAATAATAAAATGATATTAGATGTTATAAATAACAAGTAAACGTATTTTCTTTTACTTGGACTGTTAAAAAATAAATAATATAATAATAAATTAATGTATTTGATTCATTTAATTTTTTAAAATATTTATTTTCATTAAACTTCATTCAGTAATTGCATGGTTGGAGTAGTAATTTCCGTTTTGGTGTGGTTGAAAGGAAAAGACAGCAGAAAATGCGTGACAGCTGAACCAACGTTGGAAAGGGTTTTCTGGGCCAATGATGGATAGCCATGAGAAGAAGCTTGAAGAAAGTGAAACAGAGGAGAAGGAAGAAAATAGAGAATGCGTGCAAAAGAAACCATGGTTTCTGATGACGCTTTTACTATGAGGTGTGACACGAGTCTCCCTCTTGGGAATTGCATCGAGCTGCACTTCACGGACATGTATTTAGCTAATCTATCTCTACCTAGTTTAGGACTAAGAACAAGGGAAAAGAAGAAACACGGGTGTTGTGCCTTTTTGACCTTTCCAAGGACACGTGACCTTCAACTATTATTGTCTGGGCCCAACCACTACAATTATTTACAAATTACGAGGGAAGACAACAACTTCCATACCTCCAGCACGTGACACTTGTCCCTTTACTTTCATACGTGTCATTATCCCTACGCATTCCCCTTCTCTTCCATCTCTCTCTCTCATTAATTCCACACTATACATTAGTCGCACTCGCAATCACAATCACGCTCCTAACCCTTCTAATATCTTTTTTTTTTCATTAAAAATACGTTTTTCTTCATTTTTCGCAAAGTTTGATTTTAGTTTCTTAGTTATACATTTTATTATGTGATATTATTTATTATTTAACACTTTCTTACCATCTATTTTATTGTTATAGTTAAGAATCTCATCCACTAAAAATAAAATTAATTAAAATATATAAATAAATGTAAATATCATTTCACAAATCAAATTTATGAGATCAATTTATATTTAAAATCTATTTACTAATATTATCGTTTTTAAATTTTATCTTAATAAAATTTATTAAAATATATAAATGGATACTTAACATTTTAAATTGTTTTTATAAATTAAATTAAACTTGAAATCTATTCATTATTAATTACAACAATATATTTTTTCATAAAATTTATAATAAAACATTACTGTTTTATTTTTAGTATATCTTTATAGAAAATGTGAGAATGATGAAGCAATAATTGAACAATAAAATTTATTATTTAACTCAGTTTTAAAATTCACATATTTGAATTTCGAAATATATTATTTCTAGCCTAAACATGTTTCTTTAATTATACATTACTATAGAAAATCAATGAGCCCTTTTTAGCTACACCTAATTCCTACGGTATTCTCCAGAACTTCATTGACGAAATGGCGGGAATCACCCCTACTTTGCATGGAAAATGTGGGATATGCGCGGAGATAATGTTTGTTTCTCTCTTGTCCTTATGTTGTTAATTAATTCCGGTTGTTAACAAATAACTAAACTAGTATCGGTTGTTAAAAAAAAAAATCACCTTGAAATTAACTATAATATTCTATAGTTTAATTTTTTTAAATTAAATTCTTAATACACTCAATTTTGTAAAGGAGTAGATTCTCCTGTGTTAATGTTCGCACGTATTTAAAAGAAAAATAATGATAATTTAGTACGATTAAAGATTTATTGGTCCTTCCAAATAAAATCTATAACTTGAAACACAATAGAATAACAGATATCATAGACGGAATATCACAATTCGGATATTGGGTGTCCATATATCCTATCCAATACACATAGATCCAGAATAATAAAAAAAAAATAGACTCGTTTGATAGGTAATTAGATAAATGCACTTTAAGGTTGGTAGACCTAGTGCTAACTCGGTTAAATAAGCCTGATTTATCACATATGGGTCATTTAATGAGCTAATCCAACTCAACTTATTTATTAATGAACCAAAAGAACTCGAATCCGGTCCAACCCACCACTGGTTGATGGGTCAAACAGATTGGCTCATTAACTCACTTAATTACAAATTTTTTTTAAATCTAAATATATTTTTTTGTAATTCAAAGCTAAATAAATTTCACTCTAAAATTATGTTAAATTCCAAAGACAATTCAAAATAAAAACAAATACCAAACAATCCAAATGTAATCAAAAGTAAGCACAAAAAACAAACAAATAAGTTTTTAAAATTGATCAATTTTGTGTAACTTATCCATTTATAATATTAGAGTATTAAATAGATAAATCTATAATATTTTTGTCTCTTGGAAACATATTTTTATTTATTTCCATCTACAACATAATAAAAAAGTGTTAACTAATAATATTGAAACATAAATAAATAAATAAATAAATAATTAAATTAAATCAGGAGTTGATGAGCCGGTTCTATTTAATCGTGAAAGAACAAATTAAAAAAAACCGTAACATTATGAGTATATATATATATATATATATAACATTAGTGATAATTTATGGTTAACTTATGTATTAATTGAAATTTAATCTAAAAGCCAAAACATTTGTAAAAATCATTTATGTATTTCGAGTATCGCAGGAGGAACACAGAGTAATGAAAACAAATACTGATTAATGAAAAAAACAACGCGTGGAATTGTAGAGTATATTTAATCGTGAAAGAACAAATTAAAACAAATCGTGACAGTATATATATATATATATATATATATATATATATATATATATATTCATAATAATCAATTAATCATATACATATCATTAATATAATATTAAATACATTTCTTTCAATTTATGGAATCGATGTTAAGACTCCTTGTACGAATAACTTCCAAACTTAGCTTAACTTCTATGTCTTCGATTGAATGTTCCTCCTTGCACCTTTCCCTTTTTTTCCTGTACCTTCAAATTTATCTTTTTATCCTTCATTTAATAAAGTTAAAACATAATTAATGAATAATTAATGAGATCTTAACTCTTAATAGTCAACAATCCTAACCTTTGTCTGATAGTATAAACCCTAAACCCCCTCACCCCTTCCTCGTTCCACGAGTATTTTATTCAGTTGTGTTACCTTCACTTAAGCTTTCACTGTTTTATTGTTTTGATTTGTGTTTGTAAACAAAACAATACTTTGTGTTTCTGACCTGTGCTGCTGATTGTGCTAGTTGCGGATCTTGGTGCTGCTATGTAACAAAATAAAATTTACGGATAGGGATAATAATAATTATTTAATTAATAAATAATTTAATAAAATTTGTAAATTCATAAACAAAAATAAAAAAGTTAACTAAAATTATATACATAATAAATAATATAAAAAAATATTTAAGAAACAAATAAACCAATTTACGAAAATATAGTTTACTAATAATAAAAATAATTTAATTCAATAAATTAATTAATACTTAATCTAAATTCATAATTAATGCTTAATCTAAATTACATTAATAATAAATAATATATAAAATTTTATAAACTTAAAAAAAATAACTAAAATTAACAAACAAACTAAAATTAAAAAAAACAACAATTTGAAAAAAACTTAACAAACAAAAAAACATTGAACTGAAACCGCAGTGTGATCTGCGTTTCCCTAAAGTTGCAGTATGATCTGCGTTTCCCCCAGCAGCATTGCGATATACGGACAACGAAGACGTGCACCCCCAAAACCAAACCAGCCGCATATCCACCAGCGATTGCCTTCTGATCCAGCTGCGGCGCGACTAGATCCTCGTTCGTACTGCGGTAGGCGTTAACCGCATTGCCATTTGCGGTTCGAAATGCGGACAATGCACCCCCCAAAACCAATCTGTCGTTCGTACTGCGACAGGGGTTAACCGTAGTGCCATTTGCGGTTCGATATGCGGCACCCCCAAAACCAATCTGCCCTTCGTACTGCGGTAGGCGTTAACCGCAGTGCCATTTGCAGTTAACCCTCCCTGCCGATCCCATTCGCACAGTTCATATGCACACATTTTGATACACAAAACAGTTCATATACAGAGCAAAAAATGCGACCACAGATCAAGCAACAAAACAGGATTCTCACACCCACAACATCAACAAGATCTACGAGAGGAAAAATACTAACCTGGACACTAGAAAAACTTGAAACACGATCTCTCTAGGAAAAAGAACTGCTATCCAGCTACGCTAACAACACACTCCACACGAACGCCAACGGACAGATAGCAGCTGCACTTTAAAAAATTGGTCAAAAATAGGTTGGAGGGGAGGAGAGGAAGACGAGTAAAGGGTAGAATGAGGAAGGTGTAGGGTTTCTTTTGGTGTGAGTTGCGGCAGACTCATTTAACATTTTATAAAACCAATGAATAAGTTGAGAGAAGTAGGCTTATAGGGGTTAGGGGTACAGTGTGAATTAAAGTAAAACTGGGAGGTGCAGGACAAGGTCATGGAGGTGTAGGGAGGAACACTCTCTTCGATTCTCTCTCTTCTATTCGGTATGATTGGATTCACTGGAGAGCTACCTACAAAAAGCACTCACATGTCAACATCAATATTGGTCGAAACATTGTGATAATAAATGCCTAATAAAAAGTAACCAATCACATGAATCTAGAATATGTATTTATATATTTTGAGATAAATTCTGTAGTATCGATCTAACTATCATTCAATTTGATAGTAATCGAAATTAAAATTAATATTATTATTATTTTTTTGTTAATCTTATCCTGGTTTGACCTTCCAACAAACGAAATATCTATCTAGTAATAAATGAAGGTATGTAAAGCTTGATCCATAGCTCACCAAGGAGTCATAGTATATAACATCTATAAAAGTATATAACATAAAAATAAAATTATTACTTCTCAACATACAATTCTTTAAGCCATCTCTTATAAGCAAAAACTGTTTATCTAAACACAACTTTTTCACTTAAGCAAAGTGTAACATGAGAACACTACTATTTGGTCTTAAGTTTTTCTAGTTCCAATGACTACTTTATCGTTTAAGCACCTATCATTTGAGTGTTTATCACTCTTAACTGACAACACTTGCAAGAAATATCCTAACAAATTTGAAACTCACGTTCACATCTAAAGTACAGGCAGAAAAGTTTGACACGCGAAATCGTTCTTGGAGATTGGAGAATTAGTTCCCACCTGCTAGGTTTTGGAACGTGTAATGTAATAAGTTCCTATTAATGATTTCAAGATGTGAACTGTTTCGTTAATGACAGCTCAACTAAAATAAATGTTTTACTTGCAAATGTTGTAATAACTTCTGTAAATTATTGTTATCAATATAGACATGTTAGTTTTCTGCATTTCAGTTATCTTTTGGTAGAATTAATTTGAATTGCTAATCCTGTGAGATACCAAGTTGATATAAATGTAATGTACTTTTTGTTAGAAAGAATAAATATGAATTGAGATTAATACGACACGAGTAAAAGGATAAATTTAGAATGTTTCAAATATTTATTAATTTTATTCATTAAATAAATTATGTCCAACAGCCATTTAACCCTTACACATTTCAACAGTTTTATAAGAATAATGATATCTTCATTATCTTTCTTTTAAAAACATTTTAATCATGATAGGTAAATAATATTAAAATATTATTAAAAAAATAATATCAAAATATCATTATCTTTTTTATAACACTACCTTTGCTAGGAGCTTATATTCATATGAAAATTGTCCAATTGTTGTCATGTTGATTAAACATGGATGCATTGTCCGATTATTTTCTTTTTCTTTTTTAATTTTTGCTTTCTGATTTTTCTCTATTTTTTTTTTTTAAGAAAAACTCATTGTTCAGGTCATTCTGTTACACGTTTCTAACATGAAAGAGACACTTGCATTCTCCTTTTCTCTTCATTGAATCTAAGAATCGATAGGACATAAGTCGGAGCAGTCATGAAGAAAGAAGGATAAGAAAAAGTTGTAGAATGTCGAAAAGAGGTGGAAAATGTCAATGGCGGATGTTCTACGGTCGGACTTAAGTCTCCACAAAAACTCAATATACCCATATAAAATAGACTTAAATTTTGTCTGTTTAACTAAACATTTTAACATTTGCAATGCATAAAAACAATCATTTGAATGGTTTAGAGTATATTATTTACGGAATTTTATTAAATAACAAGTGTACTATTGGTTTTGAAGACGAAAAGTTAAAATTTAAAATTAATAATAATAAGTGAGTAAAATTCTGTTAGTTAATATTAAAAATTAAGCTCACTTATACATCTAGTCATAGGATTTTGTTTAGTTGATTCAATTTTTTTATTATATTTTTTTGTTTAATATAGTCTTTTCATTTTTTAAAAATGATTTAATTTGATCATTTCTATTAGGTTGATGTTAAGTTATATCACCTGTTATTTGTGAAACATTTTAATTTTTTACCGGACTAAATTTTAATATATTTTTGACCTAGGAGAGATTGAGCCAAAATAAATTAATTTATGTCATTTTTTACTAAAAAACGTTTGCCAGTAAAAAAAAGGTGACTTTGTTTGGAAGAGGAAAAAAATAGAGAGAATAAATAGGCGATGAAAAAAGAAAAAGAATACTTGATTAAAAAATAAATATATAGTGAAAGAAGGATAAATAAATATTTATTTAAAGTTGCCATGGTATACTTTATATTATTAGATATATAGTATTTACATAACTTTTTTTATAAATACTTTGCCATTATAATTTATTGTGACATCTAATAGTCAATATGCATGTTACTTTCGAAACATATAATAATAAATTTCATTTGTATAAAGTTAATTCTACAGTTTTAAATAAATCACATAATCGAATACATTATTTTTTTTTTCAAACATGATACAAAATATTATCTTAATCAATTGTGTATTTTATTTTATATATTAATGTCTTTCGCATATATGTATTACTTTTATTTTTGTTTTTTTTATGGTCTGGTCGAAATATAGTTAGAAATACACAAGTCTTCTTACTGAACCTTGGTATATAAGGAAACTCAAGTCCACTCTATTTTTCAATCTTAGGAGTTGATATGTCCTTTATTATTGATGTTAGTGTGTTTTGTGTCACTAAATAGAAGATGATCTTGGCTAGAGATTATGCAAAAATATTCTAACACTTAAATTAGTTACTTGCGGCAAATAGTAAAATTATAATAAATAATTATATTGATATATCTTGTGAATAATAACTATACATATATAATATGTGGATGAGTTGTGTTGGGTCTAAGGTTTATGTAAGATTGTCTTATACACTAGAAGAGTGTAACATTTGGATTTTAGTTTTTTTATCAATATAAATATATAAAATTATTTGAGTGTGAAATATATAAAATATAAAATATACTAAAATTAAAAAATAAACTTTTATTTGTATACTAATTCAGAAATTAAGAATAAAAAGAATTAGGATCCTGACCTTCCTCTAGGCCTTCTAACATCCGTTACATTTCACCTCTTATCATAAAAAATCTAATTAAAATTTATTTTATTTTTTTTCTTTTTCTAAAAACACATGTTCTAAAAAGAAACAAAAGGTGGCAAACATCATTTTCGAAAATTAGAAACAAAATATACAAAAATAAAAAATAAAAAATAAAGAAGAAAAATGATGATAAATTGGAGGTAGGAATGTAATTAAAAGGTGAAAAATGTTGTGTAATAACGGAAGTGTGATTTCACACGTTACTAACAAATAACAATGTACGGAAGAAGGGTAGTCTATGAAAGCTTGAGCAGAAAGAGGAGTGAGGAGTGAAAAGTAAAGAGAGGAAATTAAAGGAGTGACAGGTGTTGGAAGAAGTTTTGCCGTATTCGGCATCATCAATTTATTCAAATTCAAAAGTCTTTTATGACAACACGGACCTTCAAGATCACGGTGGCCAGAAGATACAGCAACTAATAATAACCCCATTCGAAAATCACCACCATACACGTGGCCGTTATTTTATCGCTTCGCTGACTCCACTGCACATGGATGACATCGTGCAATCAAAAAGGCTGCACCATCATTCCCCATGTGTGTGCGATGTAGGCTGGTATTATCCCGGGGTGCAGATGAATGCTACGTGTGAAGGTGTTGTTGTGTGATTTGTGGATGCATAGGATGTAATGATGTGGAAAGAATATGATTCTATTTCTAATGAATATAAGTGTCGAGTGTATGAGAACGCTCATACTCTCCTCCCGGTGCTTTCATCTCTAGACTGCTACACAGTACAAAACAAAGAAAAAGAAAAAGAAAAAAAGAGAGAGAAAGTGATGAGAGCGGTGATGAAGGATGAAACTCAAGCTGTGGTGAATGATAATTCTCACAACGGCAAATTCTCGCATCTCCTTGCTTCCCAAGATCGTGATTATCTTCTTTCTCCAACTGGGGCTCAGGTTCTCTATCTCTCTCATATCTCACTTGTTTGTCAGAGTTAATTATTCAGAGTCTTCTTCCAGTAATATAGCTGAAGATAAATAGCATATTCTTTGTATAAAGAAAAAAAAATAGTATATAGAGAATGCTCCTAGCTCACTTTTGGCTGAGATGGTGGTCACTGGTCAGTTTTCGTCTTTTACAAATTGTCTTGATCTTGATATGATTGAACATCTGTATGCTTTATACGCTTCCACAGACTTGCTATCGTGGCCCTCCAACTTTGGTACTCAGCCGCGGAAAATATCAAGATTTCATTAGAAATTTAAGGATAATAATAACGAGAAAATAATTTGTGGTAATAATATATGATTATGTAAATCCTACTTTCTCTACTTCTCTACTTCTCTTTCAGTTTCCTTTATTTCAAGCTCTTCGCTGTGGCTTCTGGTGGCAAGGATCTACTCTTGCAATGTTTTCTGGAATTGCTAAAATTTAAATAATTAAGACATGTTTGGTGGGTTGCTGCCGCAGATGCTGGTGGCGGGTGAGCGTAGTGTTCTTGTTCAAACGTTTAGTAAAAAGAAAATGTGTTTCTAGTTACGCTTATTATATCTGTAAGAAATTCTCCATTCATGTGTTTTAAAACAATTGTTAAGCATGCTCAGTGAACACCCACCCAGCATATATGTGGCAGTTGTTTTCTTGTAGTGTTTTGAACAGGTAAGATGTTTCTGGATTTATCTATTTATATGCTTATCTGTTATATATCATAACTTAGAACATTTGCAACCCCAAAAATATGAAGAGATTGGACCTAGTTGTCGCAGTGCTAATCTTCCTCGACAGAAATCATGTTCTAGGGTTTAAAAACAATTATCATATCAGTCTTATTTAAAGGATGCAACTTCTCGAATTGAAAAAAACTAGCTCTGGTTAGTTATGATCTCTCTGTTTAGCTGTAAACTTGCATGCAGAATATGTTTTTTTGTTTCTTTAAATATGAATCGGATGGGTAAATCCACTTCGAATGACCTTTATTACTTGAGAACCATTAAGGGGATGTAAGAACCCGACCCGTCGGAGTTCTTTACCCGCCCAAATAAACGGGTAAGAATAAACTGAGAGAAGAAAGTCCTTTTTGTGCTGTCTAATGTGGCTTATCTCTACTTGCTTTGAACAGTACCATAGTGGTCAAGTTCTTACTCATTAAGTTCATGAAACCATCCCCAACAAACTAAGATTACGATTCCACTGAGTTATAGCATCTTTATAAGTAATACACTCTACGAAAGAGAGAATGGATTATGTGTAAAAAGGGTATTGTTTACACGAAGTGCAAAGGAAATTGAGATATGAAGCCAATTTCTTTTTACACAACTCTTCTTTAATCGTAAAGTAAAGGCACCGTCAATGGAGCGTTGTACATAATTATAAGTGGGTCATAAAAAACGGTTGCTTGAGTAAACTAACTGTTGCTTTACTATAGTCAATTGGTTAAAAAACTGTTGTTTAAATTTTAAGGTTGACTGTCTTTGAAGTTGCTCAACTAAGAAATCGGGAACGAAAATGTTTCTTTATACTAAAAGTTAACTTTGAAAAAAGAAAAAGAAGTTGAAGGATAAAATGATAAATATAAAACATGTTAGAAGTTTATTGAGAGTAAAATTAATATTACTCAATCAGACTATAGAAAGATAATTATTTTCATTAGCTTTTTGTAGAAAGGTGGGAAAATGGAATTATTTAGACACCTGGTGATTGTTGAACCCAAATTTGGTTATTTTAAGAGTGGGAAATGGAATTAAAAATGAATGGTGATGATATTCTTGTTGGCTATGAAGTTGGTCGATTAGTTGGATCATAGATGAAAAGCATTCACGAGATACACATGTCCAATATTTGTAGTCCTTATCAGTGTGTGATGGAGGACCAGGGATTGAATCGAAGGACACGTGTCAGCTAAACATTTCCTGTAACGTTGTCCTAGCTATTAGGTTACACGTGGCCCATTACCCCCTACAAAATAAAACACTGGGCCATTTCGGTGGCCCGTCTCTTTCACATTTCAGATAGCACTGGATTCTCTTTCTGTTGTTATGTATCCTTGCTTTTATATATCATCGTGTACTCGGTACTCCATTGTCGGTGTTTCATTTCAACTTGCTTTCGTATAAATCTCTGAATTCTTATTAAGATAAAGTGTCGCATTTATGTTTTCATAAAAACATGTCAATTAAGTGCGAACTTTACAGATATGACAGACGGTACATTGAGGAATGTGTTAAGAGAAATGCGTTCTTATCCTTTCCCTTGTAAGATATTATATATATATCTTCGTTTCCCATTTCCCCCATAGTAAATTGACACCTCTCAGACCAGACACATGGTCATCGCTGGAAGGTAGCCGTACGTTGTCCGGCATGTGTGTTATGCCAGCGACACGTACGAACACGTATCCACGTGATGCCTTGTTTCTTTCTTTAGAATTTTCGTGCAAGCTTTTTCTCGTCATGTTAAACTAAAATTCTTTAAAACAATATCTGATTGTAAGAAGTTCTATTTTTTCTTGGAAAAAATATTTTTTCTGATAATATTCCTCTTATGAGATAAACTTCACTTGGGATATGATCGATATTTGAGATTTTTCAAGTCTGATATATTCGTATATTTAAATAAATATACGATCTATTATATATCAGTGTCTGTTATATTTTTTAAATATTTTTATTGTAAATATAAAATAACCTATTAAGTTAGATAATTTTTTTAACAAAGTTAAGTGAAAAGATGAAGCTCTTACATATTGATAGTCAGTGTTTGGTTAAGTTGAGGTTGTTGGAAACGGTGCATCTTATACGCAGGTGAAGGTCAGTGATCTTGAAGGAAAAGTAGTGGGTCTATTATTCGGCGCGAATTGGTACCCACCATGCAGCGTATTCACCCAAGCCCTAGTTGGAATCTACGAGGAGTTGAAAAGCCGTTTCCCTCAGTTTGAGATTGTGTATGTGTCCTCTGACGAAGACTTGGATGCTTTCGGTAGCTTCTATGGAAACATGCCATGGCTAGCGATACCGTTCTCTGATTTGGAAACGAAGAAATGGTTGACCAGAAAGTATGAGGTGGAAGGCATTCCGTGCTTGATTTTGTTGCAACCAGAGGATGGTAAAGATGAGGGAACAGTTCGCGATGGGGTTGAACTTATTTACCGTTACGGAGCCGAAGCTTACCCGTTCTGTAACGAGAGGTTGGAGCAGCTGCGAAAGGAAGACAAAGTGAAGCGTGAAAACCAGACCCTCCTGAATTTGCTGTCAAACCAGCATAGAGACTATGTTCTGAGTCACACTCACTCTGGACTTAAACAGGTAATTAACACTCTCTACCACCGACACCTTGCATGCATGCCACTGTTTTCCACCTATTGTACTTCATCTTCTTAATCGTAATGTTGAAAGTCAAATTTCAATATTAATTCAAGATGATGGCAAAGAAACTTGAAATAATTATGTAACATAATTTAAAGTCTAAATAAAATTTATATATTGTAATATAGTGTTCATGACTTTTAATTATAATATATATTTTTATAGAAAATTTTGTTTTAATCGATTTTAATTGTATGAAAATTAATATTTATCAACGTGTTGCACGTGGACGAAGTTTTGTTGTTTGAAGTGCATGCATAGAATCCTGTTCCTTTCCCTGTTCCGCGTGACGGGTGTTGCTTCTGTAAACAGGTACCTGTCGCTTCTCTAGTGGGTAAAACAATTGCACTCTACTTCTCCGCCGAGTGGTGCGTGCCATGCGCGAAGTTCACTCCCAAACTGATTTCCGTTTACGAGAAGATTAAGCAGGAGCTAGCCGAGAAGGGAGAGGAAGACTTCGAAGTTGTGCTGGTATCCAGCGACCGTGACAAAGCATCCTTTGAGTCATACTACAGCAGCATGCCTTGGTTAGCCTTGCCTTTCGGTGATTCCGAGATGAAGAACCTCGTCCGACACTTCAACGTGCAAGGGATTCCATGGTTGGTTATCGTAGGTCCTGATGGTAAAACAATAACAGTGCATGGTAGGAGCTTGATAAACTTGTACCAAGAGAACGCGTACCCTTTCACGAACGCCAAAGTGGAAGAGCTGGAAAAGAAGCTTGAGGAAGAGGCGAAGGATCTTCCGGCACTGGTTTATCACGAAGGTCATCGGCATGACCTGAATTTGGTGTCTGATGGGAACGGTGGAGGACCCTTTATCTGCTGTGTGTGCGATGAACAAGGGTCTAGCTGGGCCTACCAGTGTCTCCAATGTGGTTATGAAGTGCACCCCAAATGCGTCAGAACAGTCAACCGTCAGAACAGTGTGTTAATAACTAATTAACTTGCTGTTCCTATTAATTGAATGTTCTTGTTTGCGGCCAAGAGGGTGAAAACTTGAGTTGGCTATATACATATATAATATATATAAACACATATATAAATATATGTATCCTAATCCGCAGAAGGGTGGGGACTGGAATAATGGCCTTTAGAATTAATTAGATTCGTTTATATAGCTCTATGGGTGCTTTTCTTCTTGTTGGGAATATATGTGGCTGAAAGAAAATGATAATATTGATAAAAGATAAAGGAGAGATACTACTATCGAGAATGAGTGGAAACTGACGTGATCTGAATTTTGGTTTGTAGTTTGATTTTCTGTCGGAAAAATGGCCATTCCTTGTTCTTAAATGATCAAGACGTCATCAACTATTGTTCTTCATAGCATTATCCTTATTTTTAAAACTAAAATTAAATTTTCTAATATATGATTCTATTCTTTTTTCCAAAAACATGGACAGTTTAAATATGAAGAATTTTTAATTACTTTTATTGTATTTTTGTATATCATTCCAAAGCACCGTCTAATGATTTTATTTTGGATAGTAAAATTCATTAAGTTAAATGACTTTAAGGATTAATTTTATTTAATTATATTCCGAGAGAGTAGTATTTAATAATTATTTATTTTTAATTTATTTATAAATAAATGCATTATTGATAGGTTTTGAAGTTTTATTACCACGGTTTGTCTAATCCAAAAAATATTAATAAATACTTTTTTATTTTTGTAAATATTAGGAAATATTAACTGTCTCTACTGAAACATAATTCTATTTTTATTTTCAGGAATACTTAATTGAAAGTGGGCCGGCGCGTCCTTACTTATGCGCAACAGTCCACAAGTGTTCCGCCTCCTTTTTCTTCTTATGGACTCTGGCCCAACACTACTAACACGTCGTCGTTTCAACTTTTCCGTCACATTTTTTATCCCACCCTGCAACTGTAAAGTGACCAAGATTGATCGAATAGAGATGCTATCGTTTCACTCATGTGGATGTTGCCGCGTTTCAACATCCACAGCGTTCCATTTCCAGTTTCCTACCTTACCTTCTTCTTCACTCTTTCTCTATGCTACGAGCTATAAATTTCGTTCTACCACAGCGAGCGCTGGTTCTGGTTTCACCGGACACTCAGACTCCGATGGAGATAGAAAATTGAACTTCTCCGGTGTGCGGTTGGAGGAGGCTGTCGATAGCACAATAAGATCTGCAAAACTAAGACTCGATAGTTGGATCTCTTCCCGCATCAACGGCATTAGTAGAGCACGCGTTCAATCAAGTATCAAATCGGGACTCGTTCATGTTAATGGTCGTGTCGTTGATAAGGTAATCTCAGAGTCGCGTTCATGCACTAGATTCTGAACCTGTTGTAACGTTCGTTTTGTACAGTACTAAGAAAAACTGCAATTACCTGTGGGTGACCAACTCGGATCGTGTGTGCGAGTGTTTTTGGTTTCTCTTAAAAAGAGTTTCAATGTTGATTTGTGACAATTTGTGCAACGATTTAAATCTGCATATTTCTGCTGTGGAAGATATAATGTTTATGCGTGGTTTATTCTTGAATAGAAAATGTGCAGTGCTTAAATTTTACAGAATATTCCGTTTCCCAGGTTTTAGATATTGGAGGCGCTTCCTTTCGGTAATGATAGCGTATTCGAAATTGAAACTTAATCTGTAATGCTGGTTTTCTTTGCTGCGATCGGAGAGTTTAAGGATCACCATTACTCAGGACTCTTACGTTGGGATCACAATTAGTAGAGCTTGGACTAGGTACTATACCACAATCCCTTCTTTAGGAGAGAGCTGTCCGTGAATCCATATCTGCACACGTAGAAACTTCAGTGTCCATCCTTGTACCAATGTATATTAGTATGCCTATATTCACACTCATTACCTGACTGTTAGTTAGATGAAATATATTTTCCTTTTAATGTACTCTATTTTTGACAAACTAATAAAATAGAATGGCTATGTTTATAATAAAATTAACTAAGACGTACTATTAAATCAATATTTAACATCGTGCTGGATTGAAAAATGACTGACTACTTCTGCAACTAGATGAAGACGAGGCCATAAGAACATTGGGCAACATAATTACGGCAATAGGATTTAGTGTTTTGAAATGGGAAGTGTACAATCTCTTAGAATCGTGACCAGTCATCAGCTTATTTCTATTGTTGCATAAGTATGGAATTCTTTTATTATTTTATACTAATAAACTATTAAATAATCAATCTGGGTATTTAAGTACTCAGAAATCCATTTCCTTAATATTTTGTTGGAAATACTCATTTCATACCAAGAGACAAATCCACTTAGAAGATTATTTTTCTATCCGTTATGAATATTTTTTACGGTTATCCTCTGGATCAAATATTCAGAGTCTAACGATAACCTTTTCCGAATCTGTTGACAAAAGGCTATAATAAATGATTGATATGTTCCACATGACAGTCAAAATGGAAAAAAGATTTATTCATTCCTAGATGATTCACAAAATCACGCCCTTGACTGTATTTTTGACACTGGTATTTGTTTGGTAATTTCAGAAATCAAAGCATCAACCAGAGCAATGTGCTTTGGTGAGTTGCGGGGATTACAATTCTTAATTAAGTGTCATATTTTTTTATTTTTTTTCATTTGAAATAGCTGGGTTCCTTCATTATCCCTTGATAGGTTTAATCATTGTCCAGTCTTCCCACTTTTAACTGTTTTGAACTATACAGATTAAGTTACATTTTTTAATTAATGTTTGAGCAGGCTTCTTTCAACGTCAAAGCTGGGGATCAGATCAAATGCACAATCGCGGAGTTGCAGAAGTTGAGGGCTGTGCCAGAAAATATACCTTTGGATGTAGTTTATGAAGATGAGCATGTTTTAGTCATAAATAAACCTGCACACATGGTAATTCCGAACCTGACTTGTAAGATTTGTGAAGTTATCTATCCTTTTAACTCCAATTTCTAATCATGTAAATATTCACAAGGCATTATTATTAGCAGCTAATACTGAAATTGCCAATTTCATTATTTGGTCTACTACCTAGGTTGTGCATCCAGCTCCAGGAAATACATCGGGGACGCTTGTCAATGGCATTCTTCACCATTTCAATCTTCCAAATGTTGAATTTTCTAAAGACGAATCTCTTTCAGATACAGAAGATTCTGATGACGAGGTTAATAGCTATGGCTCCATGACAAGTTCTTATGAAGGATCACATTCTATATTGTCTATGTCATCAATTCGCCCAGGGATTGTACACAGATTGGACAAAGGCACAAGTGGTTTACTTGTTGTTGCAAAGGTGTTTCTTGGACTTTCTTAAAACCTTGCATTAGCACCCTATTTTAGCAAGGAAAGGAAGTTTTGTTTATTCGTTGAAAAATTTGTATGATTTGCAGGATGAGCATTCACATATGAAATTATCTGAGCAATTTAAGCAACGCACCATCAGGAGGGTTTATGTTAGTCTTACTGCTGGGGTACCCACTCCGGTTTCTGGGCGAGTTGAGGTTCCAGTTGGCCGTGATCTTAACAACCGATTGCGTATGACTGCTGTAGCTGGACCAGCCAATTCTAGAAATGCCCGTCATGCTGCTAGTAGGTGATTTATGGTCCTGATACACTTAATTAATATTTTGGTTATTTGCTAACTAATGTGAACTATATTAGTTGCTTCTGATCATATTCGACTTTTGTGAAATTTGGAATATATCAATATAAATTTACATAAAATACTTCAAATATTTACATGACACGGAATTAATTTTTTATTAAATTCACACGATCTCGGCAATTAGTTTAACTTGTGTGACTAGCAATTGTGTGGTCCATTAAAAATCAATCAAAACTAAAATCATTTAGTATTTCACTTTGTGTGATCCATTAAGTGGCAAGATGCCCTTGAGAACAGGTATATTTAAGGTTTTATTATAGCTAGTCCTACACCAGGAGCATGTGTTCATCTAAAATTTATTATTTACCATATCTCAGGTACAGAGTAATTGAGATACTTGCTGGGGGAAGTTGTTCATTGGTTGAGTGGAAGTTGGAAACTGGACGCACTCATCAGGTACTTAATGACGCATAACTTCGGAAAAATGATGCATGGGCAAATTACATATTTTCTCTTGATGGTGAGCTCGTATACTACATACTAGTTTACCTAGGTTGAACCCATGTGTTTGCCCAAACAGCTTTCAGTCAACTTTTATAGTTAACCGTTTGAAGATGTAGAGACACTACATGCTATCATCTAAAACACATGAATCTTCCGCATGGGAATTTATCTTTTAAACTGGAGAAAACAATAAAGGAGAGTTTGTTTTTTTAGTAAACTGGACTGAAAATATTTATGATTCTAGTATTACTTTGTACTGCATTTGATGATTTGGAATTGTAAATTCTTTTTGGATGGCCATTTATCTGTTTCGCATAGTCTTAATAGAAGGTCTGCATAATTCCCTGTGAAGTGGCAGTTTGGGAGATCTGAGAGCTGTCAGCACAGGGTCTTTCACATCTTGTTATCTGATTTTGCTGGTGGAACTTTAAGTCGAGCTTTGCTGTCCTTTCTTTCTTTTACAAAAACTGCCTTTATATTTCATTTAGGAAATTAACTTCAGTTGAGTTTGAAGAAAAACAACTCACTTTTTAAATCAATTAGAGTTTAAGGTGAATTTTACCTTGAACTGGATTTGAAAAAATTGTGTCAAACATGTTGGCACAAAAGTAAACTGGAAGTGGATTTGAACGTTCCAACTGAAATCCAAGGACACCCAATATATTTACACATTTGTATATGAATAATAGATACAATATTTTTAAGAAAAATCTGTAATTGCATTCGATATTTTGAAGAATATTATTCCACTAGAACTTGCTAACAATTTACCTTCCAAAACGATCCATATTTACTTTTGTAGATCCGTGCTCATGCGAAGTATTTGGGAGTTCCTTTACTCGGTGATGAGGTGTATGGAGGGACAAAAAGCATGGTCTTGTCACTACTAAGGCCCCGAACTCCCATCAGTTTGCATGGAAAAATTGTACAAATGGTTTCTAGGCTGGATAGGCCTTGCCTTCATGCTTTGACACTTGGGTGAGACGATAGAAGCCTATTAACGTGTTAAACCTTGCTTCTCATCTCTCTTCATAACAAAATTGTTAAGGTTTTGCAGTTAATCCTTTGTTTTTGTAGGTTTCAGCATCCCCATACAGGGGAGCAGGTGAACTTTTCATGTGAACCCCCTGTAGACTTCGATGAGATCTTGAGCCAGCTTCGTAGACTTGGTAGTGAGAATGTTTCTTTCTCAAAGCGTTCAAATTTTTGACGAGGGCACTGCATTCATGTTTTGTAAGGAGCTTCGACTTGTCAAATTACTTCGCTATTTTTTTTTTCATATCGTAGACTATTATTGGATTAGTGAAAGTCTACATCTGTGCATCATTCTGCATTTACATAATACTAGTTGTTTTTTTATCATTTTTCGCTCTTTATTTTTTATTTGACTTTTCATTTTTCTAAGTTGTTCAAAAATAATAAATTAAGAGAGACTAGACAACAACAAAGTCAATGATCTATTTAAACGAACTACTCCATAATAACTTATAACGGTTATGTATAAACTTTCTCATATAGTTTTTTTAAATTTTAACTTATAGAAAAAATCATCTCTTTTCTTTGTTTTCCTACTTTAAAAGTCCTTGCGGAAAAAAACATAAGTCATATTTCCCTAGGTGATGTCAGCTACGTGAACTAAACATTTGACATTGTTAAAAACGAAATATTTAGTTAGAGATCTCCTTTAGCAATTTCCTCCAATGTCGTTTTTGGTTCCTCTCCACCTTTTCACATGACAGACAATCATGCTACCTACTTTTTTTTTTATTGGAGTCTCTTTAGGCCTTGTTTGTAATGTGAAAATCATCTTAACTGATTTTGTCAGCTTTACTCAAGCAGTGATGCTAACCTTTTCTTGTATATAATCATTTTGTATTTTGCCTTTTTAATTTGACTACACATTCACCTTAACATTTCAGTTAAATTACATTTGCCTCTGTCTCATTTGGTTAGTTTGATTTTAGTTGTGATACATAATGATATTCTATTTTATTATAATCAATTGTTTTAATGTATCAATATCATATTTTTTATCCTATTTTATTGGTGGTGTATTTTTTGTCTTGAATGTAACAAGATAGGATAATTGATCTCCCTCATCCTCTCTTGATAGTCTATCTTCGTTACAAGAATTGTTGTTGATACAATCCCTAACCCCTGTCATTACCACCATTATTTGTTTCTTTTTTTATTGTTCATATTGTAACTGCCATTACATTATTATTACCATTCACTGCCTGTTTCCATCATGCTCATATACGATGTAACCCCCAGCATTCTACACTATCACTGTTAACATCGTATCGTCGTGAGAGAGCTATACCAATTTTGGAATCATTGAAGATTTGCAGTTATTTTTAAGGTAAGAGGTTGTGTGGTTACCCAAGTTATGTTATTTTAAATAATAAGTTTATCTTTATTTAGTAAAGGATAAAAAACCATACAATCCAAAAGTGATCTCAAAAAAGTGGTTCTTTTTCTTTATATAATAGCCTAGATAATTTAAAAGATTGTGCAATTACCTAATTTGTATTATTATCAAATAATAGATTTATTTGTATTTGGTAAAAGGATAAATCATCTAATCCAAAAGTGAACTCAAGATAGTTATGAAAAAGTTTTTTTTCTTTCTATAAGACAAATTGGGAAACCACAACTTTCTTTTTTCTTAAGATAACTAACTATAAATGGCTCCTTAATTGACATGATTGCAATTTTTTTTTTCATAATTTTTTAAGTCATTCTTCTGAATTTTTTTCCATTTCTTTAATTTTTTAAAATTGTATCATTTTAGTAAAATTTAAAGGGGACCGCATAGTTCTTGCATTTCTGTCTAAAATGATAAAAATATTTTTAAATAGTCTGTTTAAGTAAGTTTTGTACGTCTAGTTCATATATATAATATTAGTTTTTAATGTAAGGTTGAAATATTTAAGTTAACAAAATGCGTTGCATGTTCACCGTTCGGCAAGGTTTAGTATTTTTACAAAATTAAAAATTAAAATAAATAAGTTTAAAAGATTAATTTTTTTAAAATTGTATTAGCTGAATGATAAAAATGAATGGTGATACTATATTTTAAATTTGTAACAATTTTAAATTAAATTATTAATCATAACAATAATTTATTTTATAAAAATAATAAATTTTAATTACGTTAATTAAATAAGTTAAAAAATTAATTAAATTATCATGACAAATACTCCGTTTCATTTTTTTATTTTTACAAATCTACACCACATCAGATCAAAATAAGATCAATTAATTCGTTTTATCCCTTTAATTTAAGATTGCTTTTATACATTTTTAAAAGTTACGCGATACGTACGGTAAGAGTTTTGAAAAATATTATAAAAACTACAAAGTATTTTTTTACGAAACTCCTGCAGTTAAGGAAATATATTTAGTAAATGAATTTGTACAATTTTTCAATTATAAATAGTAATGGAATAGGATCTTTCTTGACTCCAAAATAAATTCATAATCATTTCCATCTCAAAGTGAAATTTCAACTATGTGTTATTCTTATGTATTTTATGCAATGAATATAATCATATAACCCACCTATGTATTTATTAAATAATTTTATAAAAAATCTAAAAATGAGAAAATATGATGTAAAAAAATATAATATTAAAAGATACACATTTTATCCTTTTCAACATTAAATGATAATAAACTATTTATATATAATTTTTAAAAGGGTGTCAAATAAATTAAAAATATCTTAATAAATTAGATAATACCTGTAAATATAGATTTATTTGATATCAATATTATTCCTTAATTTTTGAGATATTCATTTTAGGTTGTCGTCCTTACACCTTTTGTCACTGATAAGAATCTCATAAGCGAATTTGAATATGCTTGAGTTTATCACAATAATCCATACTTAGGAAAAATGACATGCAAGATTACCAGCAACCCAAAAATTACAGTTAAAAATATTTTTAATATACTTCAAACACATTTTAAGTGTTCATTAAATTAAAATAGAAAATTTTAAATTCAAATATAAAGTACATTAAATATTAAATTACATAATAAAATATAAGATAATTCCAAGACAACCCATAACAATAATATGCATTCATCAATCATATTTCAATTCATCCATGATGTTTTAGGTTCTTCCAATTTTTCACTCTTAAACTTTGTCCATTATATCTGTACTATACCACATGCAAACAAAAATTGCCTTAATTTTTGTATTGAGATAAGAAATGTTTTCTGTCAGAATCAAAGTAGCATAGCATATGCAGGAGGTGAGTTAGGGCTTTAAATTGAAGGCAGTCTCAGAAAAACTATTTAAAATATAATTGGAAGTTGAATGCGAATCGAAGTTTTTTGTGGGTGAAACCATCTCTAACAACACAATTAAAATCCTAATGTATTGGATTGTAGTGTCAGACATCTTTTTTCTGGATGCGGGTAACCACGGGTAAAACTCATTTAACACATAATGTAAACCATATTTTAAAAACTCGCATTCTTTTTTTAGCTTAAAAAAAACTTAAATGTTTACTTCGTTTCCGTGTTAAATGTTTACTTCGTTTCCGTGTTAAGAGGTAGTTTTCACTTTAATATCCGATTTTAAAAAAAGTAGAGACATTGAATCTTAAAGTTGTAAAAGTAAAGTTGTAAAAATTGTATCAATAGCGTTAAATTGACAGTAACGAAGTTAACTTTAAACTGACATGCAAAAAACTATACATTTTTACTTCTCTCTTCTATGCTTTTCCTGTCATGCTACAACTTTTCCACACCTCATTCTCAATGAAACAACAACCACCAAACTCGCCTCCCTCTCTATCTCTCCCTTCTTTCTCCTTTGGCTTTGATTTCTCTTTCCTTATTCACGATCCCAATTCCACAATAGGGACTCATTTACAATGGGATTCTGAACTTGTTAGATCCACATCAAGGTTTTGTTTCTCTGATTCTTTTGTAAAAAATTCTTGCTCGGGTACAACTGTCTCTGCCACCTCAACACACATTCATCTATCACAACCATTCCAAGGTGCATATCATATTATCATATTATCAACTCCTCAAATTGTACACAGCTGTATATTTTCCCCTTTATTTATCCATGTTTTTGTTTTCGTCATTTCTGCTCTTCCATTCATCGAAATTGGGATTTGATCGCAAGAGAGAGAAAGACATAAAGAATTGGAGGAACAACAGAAGTTCACACCCTAATTTTCGTTCATGCTTCTTGTACTTTAGGGGTTCTGCAATTTCTGGAGTTTTGTGAAACGGGGATTGGAAAGTCTTGATCTTTGATTGGTTTTCGTCGATGGAGGGAGAGGCTTGTTCCGAGGGAGAGAATAATCAGAAAAGGGTGGCACAGACCATGAGAACAACAAAAACCATCACAGAATTAGTAGCAAGATTGTGAATTCTAATAAGGGGCAGAGCAAGCCCAAGCGCCAGATGAAAACCCCTTTTCAACTTGAAACCCTCGAGAAGGCTTATGCTGGTTCCTTCCTTGCCCTCCTCTTGTTTTTTAAATTTTACCATTTTCAATTTTCTTGTGTTTTTGTTTTGTTATATTTGTTGCGGTAATTTTTTAATTGGGGAGTTTGGTGTTTTTTTTTTTTTTTTGCTGAGGTCCTAATAAATAATTTTGTGGTTTTTTTGGTTGATTAGTGGATAATTATCCATTGGAGACGATGATGGAAGAACTTTCTGAGAAATTAGGATGGGAGAACTTTCTGAGAAATTGGGTTTGTTGGATCGGCAGCTTCAGATGTGGTTCTGCCATAAGAGATAGGTGACAGGAAAAACAGAGGAGAGAAAAAAAAAATGCAGCCACGTCAGTGCAAAATTAACATCGTTAGTGTCAATTTAACGGACATGACCTTATTCATACAAATTTTATAACATATGGATTCAATGTCTTCACTTTTAAAACCGGATACTAAACTGAAAATTATCTTACGGGAACGAAGTAAACATTTAAACCCTTAAAAAAAATGCAAACTGACACCCACAAGGCTTGCGGGTGGGTAGTCCGCGAGCCTTTAACCCAGTTCTAACCCAAAAAGCATCTAAAGTTTCTGTAATAAAATTTAACTGTCACCCTAGAATTTAGCAATATCTTAAAATAAAATTGACAATAAATCAATTCTATAACGATTAAAGTATGTGAATGTGATTTTACATATGCACAACTATAATGAATTATAGTTGTGCAACACAATAGTCATATTAATAAATGAGATTGACTATATCATGGTGACTTGATGACGAACAACTTAAACGAAGAAACAACACATAATAAAAATTACACCAATACTACAGGAAAAATAAACTTTTTTACAGACTAAAATTTGTTTCTTCTCCAAATGTGTTTTTTTTATTCTTTGAAATACATCACATTCTCAAAATCTTCTCTATGACCAATATACTATCCTTTCACTATGTTAAATTACAAAATTATCTCTACTTGTATTCAACACATCACTCCCTAGTGAGCCTCTTACCCAGAGACATCTTCCCTTCGAAAACTCTATTAAGACTATAAAAATTGTAACTCGAATCATTAACCATAAGCACTCTTTTTTCCCTCGGCAGCGCCAAATTATCTACCCATGGGGAAAGAAAAAGCAAATGATTGTATTCTACATGTGAAGAAAACTGGCGCGCACCTGAGCAAAGGAAAACATCACCAGGTATAAGAGGTTAATATGAATGCATTGACCCTGTGTTTCTCCAGTCCAAAAAAGCGATGAAATACTCAGTATACCACATTAATCCTGCAAATATAAAACCATCAGGTGCTCAGTAAATGTGTCAACTGAGGAGGTTCAATGATCCAACAACCACACTAAGGTAGGTGCTACAGTGTTTAGTATGTGAACATTCCTATATACGATGAGATATCTTGCAAACAAGGAAAAAAATTGTTTTTGGAGAAACAATGGCTGACCTTCCTTGGACTATTTTTTTTTTTGGTACAAAGCAAATATATTATTTATATATAATTGGGAAGTCCGGTCTAGAAAAAGGGGGGAGGCGAATTTTCATCAGAAAGTTATCTTAGATCATATGTGACTATTTACAAGAGAAGAATACGTTCATAATTGGTGTCTAGAAGTACCTGCAAAGACGATGGCTTAAACCTTGTACTCATGGAGATGCATCCACTTTGTCGAAGACCATTTATTTCCTTTAATTACTGGACAACCACCTGGAAGCAATGATAAAATTTAAATTAATTTACTAGTCATTGCCTTCCTGGAACCAAAAGAAATTGTGAGAATAGAACAATGTGTCGTGTGGCTTTTAATTTCCCCAAGTGGCAAGAAAAAATTATGGAATGAGATGGCAAGAATATTCTCAACATATGGTTCATACATAACATATTCATTATAATTTTCTCAGAGGCCTGAAATAGAGCAAGCGTGCAGAAGAATCCGCACAGCAAATGCATACACCAAGAAGAGCCTAAATGTAGAAAATTGGCTCATAATTGAATGTG
Organism: Vigna reflexopilosa; assembly: GCA_027742785.1. NCBI lineage: Eukaryota > Viridiplantae > Streptophyta > Magnoliopsida > Fabales > Fabaceae > Vigna > Vigna reflexopilosa. Next base: position 1,688,964 of record CM050918.1, on the reverse strand, counting down.
GTAAAATATGGATAAATTTGAACTTAACGCGCTATAGTAACAATCTGTAATTATAAACAGTTTCTAACCATGTAAACTAGATGGATCTAATGAGGCATCAGGCCTCATGCTCCAAAATAGCAGAGCGTCACCCCTTTTTGGTTTCACGGACAGACCCTTTCTTGCACATTGGGATAAATCATTCCACCATGGCACAGAGCTAAAATTTGCAGTTGCTGCAGGAAATACAGTCTCACCACCTTCTTCAACATCTGAACTGCAGATGAAGCAGAAAAAAAAAACGAAGGGAAACATCATGTTTCAATCTAAAATCCATTAGAAACCACAGGCAAGAACATAATTTGCAAAGACAATGACAGCTTACAGGTACATAAGAACTGTAGCAATACGTTGGCCTCCATTCTTAGTGTTGAACTCATCAAGGAAGTAATCATAGTGACGCTCGTATTTTTGCCCTACTTCGTAATGAAGAATTTGAAGTCCTTCTCCATTTTCTGAATATGTTAAATTTAACCAATAGTAAATGAGAAAAAATAAATAGTCAAATCATGCCCACGGATTGGAAATGCTATTAACAAACATAAAATGTTTTGACAAATACATATGCATAATGTATTAATACACAGTGGGCCTTAGTCCAGCAAGGCATAGGTTCATCGGAGTCCTGTGTCCAAACCCTGCCAGGACCTCCTGTGTTTTCATTTGCCCCATGGACCTCCCCAGGTCATGAATCTCTGATTATAACAAAAATAAACGTACTGAGACAACATTATCATGACATTAAAAAATAATCTGGTTATGATCTCCATCCCCGTATATACAGAACAATTTCCTTTTTGCACAATATTATCACGCTTTTCCACAACAACCATCAAAGGCATTAAATAAATTCTTCAAAAGAAGAAATATCCTCCTAGTTTCACTCTTAGAAACTTTATTCTTATTGCTACAATAATTTAGGGACCTATAAACAGAACATGGGAATTTAGAGAAAGATGTGAATACGGAAAAGGAAACAAAGAGAAATAATGCTTCAGTTGTTACATATTGAATGACAACAATGAAAAGAGGAGAATTATCCTCCAAGTATTTTTCACTTTCTAAAAAAAAAAAATTCTAAATGCCAACAAGTCTTTATAGATCTCCTTCATCACTATAACTATTAAAGTGATGCCCTTGCTCTTCCCTCTATAATCACCAAACTAATTCTGTAACTACTTTGTAACTAACTCCAACATCCCCACTTCATAAATTCTATTGAATCCTAATCTTAACTCCCATTCTGAATGGGGGGAAGAGTAAACAGGCCAAAATGCCAGATAACAAGAAAACTCACTTTAAGATAATTATGATTTTCAGGTTTAATGATAGATGCATAATTTCAAGAGCTTTTATGTAAAACACTATAGTTCTACTTACCCTGAAATGCGAGCAATTGGTATACCAATACCTTTTGTATGGCTAAGCAACATATCCAGCTAATGAATTCAAATTAACGAATAAAAAGGAAAGAGATAAAACTCATACCTACAGGTATGAAGGTATAGTCAGCAATTCTTTTCTCTATATCTTGAACAACTTTGTCCCTTCCTCTCTTCAGAAACATTCCTGAACTAGTTCGAACCCTACAGGCAGGCGATACCTAGATTAATTCATTGCAACTAGACTCTCAAAAAAGTGTACAAAAATGAAACCCACAATTATTGGATCCATTAAAAACACAACACAAAAGATCAAACCTGCTTTCTGTACTCTTCCCAGTCTTGCTATCAACAACACTTGACTTTACCATGTAAGGTTTGGCAAGTTCAATCAAGTACTCACATTCTTCTTTCGACTGCTTCAAATGATAAGTAAAGTTAATATTTGCATAAAATATAAATTTCCGCAGTTTGCAACTGCAAGAATTTACAGCAGTAAAACAAAATCTCTCAGTAAACCCTAAGTCATTCAGCAAGGTTGAGTTGACCAAAAATCTGACATTACACACGAACACCAGAATTTTCTTTTATCCCAAACTACACAGAAGATTTCACTTATAACTCAGTCGTTCCTGAGCCTAACCAATAATTGTAAAGATTTCAATTGGAATACCACAATTTTCCTTGATAGTTGACACAGACGCAGCATCATAGATTTAGCACTCTATTCTATACTTAAACAATTTGATCACCCAGAGAACATTGAAAGAACGAAATATTCGCAATCTCAACGGTTCAACAAAAAATACACGACCTAAGAATTGAAACACCTCAATTTTCTTTTATAGTTGATACGGACGCAGCATCACAGACTTAGAACTCTAATCTATGCTTGAACAATTTGATCATCCAGAAAAACATTGAAGGAACGAACTATTCACAATCTCAACTGTTCAACCAAAAAAAAAAAACGACTAAGAATTGGAACACATCAATTTTCCAAAATAGTTGATACGGACACCATCATAGACTTGGTACTCTAACATATGCTTGAACAATTTGATAATCCAGGAAAACATTGAAGGAAAATTAACATTCGCAATCTCACCGGTTCAACAAAAAATTCAAGACCTAAAAACGCTGTCTCGCATCGACAAAAGTTTAAAATACTTACATAAGCGCAATTCTAGCTGTCCAGAAAGTATAAATTAAAGAACAAGAAGTAGCAGATCCATAAGTAGATGACGAAAACTGACCAGAAAATTGTGATAGATAAATGCTCTCGGCTCCCAGGAGAGAATTTCCGTCCACTGCTCCGGTTTTTCCTCCAAACTTTCACAGGCGTAACAATTACTATTAAACACATGTTCATCTAAAACGAAATCAAACAGAGCAGAATGAAATTACAGTTATAGCACCTTTGAGAGGTCTTGCGTCTGAAGGCTGCGAGATCCGCAGTTAGAAAATCATCATCAGTAGTCGGAAAATAAACAATGCCGAGAACGAAGAGCACGACAAGGATAAGAGTGAGGAAGAAAAACATCCACAAAAATAGTGAAAATGTTGACCACTTCTTCCCCTGTGCACGGTTATGCGCATGCTTTCCCTTCGCCATGTGCTTGCAATAACGGTGAACGGAATCTGTTCCAAAACCCTAACAATGAATGTAGATTTATTCAGTCCTACTTAAACAAATTAGTCCTCAGAATGTTGTCACCATTTTGTTGACTCCAGATGTTATTCCTTACACGCGAAAATATTTCTAACAACTGCGCCCTCTGTCTTTATAAATAAATTTTAAAATGTAAATTCCAGATGCAGAAAGTTTGTTGACCTGTCATGTTATTGGCGTGTTGTAGATTTTTAGTTTTAGTAAACTGCCACAAAAAAAAATAATTTAAAAGATAAAGCTCAAGTGAACCACATTAATTAATTAACACTCTTTATTGCAAAAGTTATATCACAATTTAATATAAGTTTATATGCATTAATTAACACTGTCTTTATTGTAAAAGTTATATGACCATTTAATATAGGTTTATAAGTTTTTTAAGTTTTATTATTCTGATTTTTCTAATTTAGTTTTTCTCCTGCTCAAAAAGAATAAAAAGGAAGATCAAGTTAATAATCACTGGTAATAAAACATTTAAATAAAAATAAAAATATTTTGACTATTCAACAAAATAATCAATTTTTTTATTACAAACTTAATATAAAATACTTAAACTTATAAATTTGTATTTTTTTTATTTGCTTTTACTATTTTGAATGTTTGTTATTTTAAAAAAAATTAAGGTTAATGACTGAAATATTTTTCATTAAATGAATAATGATTGTTAAGGAGCTAATAATGATTTTTAGTCTCCAAGATTTTGTCATATTGTAAACTTTGTACTAATTTTAATTCAGATTTTATGAATGAATAAATGACTTCGATGATCAATAACATTAAATAATTAATAAAATACATTGGTTCAAAATTATGCCATGAAATTAATACAAAATATATAATTCACTTGAAAATTTGGAAATTAAATACATAGTTAACCTGTTGGTAAATATATATATATATATATATATATATATATATATATTAATACGCACATATTCAATCAATATGTTAATTAACTTATGAAGTATATTATTACTTATTTATGCTAGGTATTATTAATGAAACATTGTTATGATTGACCAGAAGAATTATATTAACTCACTTAAAAAAATAAATTTATAATTGTACTATGATATTTTATTAACAAGCATATTGTAAATAATTTTTATATATTGTACATTAACTCAATAAAGTTATTAAAATTATTGAATTTTTGAATTTTTTAGTATGGTCCTTTGGAAAAATATTTCTTCATAATTAATTTTTGTGATTAAAAGGTAATAATGTTTTATATTATTTATTTGTTAATAAGAATTGAAAATTGAAGCTATAAATTGAATTAATTATTTAAATTAATATCGTAAAACTTCATTTCTTCAAATTTTTTAGAAATTTTATTTATAAATAATTTATATTAAAAATTAAAATGAATATTAAAAATATAATTTACTTATACCTATGTATAAGAAGGATTCATCTTTTTGGTGTCCATATTTTTAATTTTGTCTTTTAAATAAATATTCCTTTAAACTAAAATATTTTTTTATCAACTTTAATTTTTGAGTTATTATTTTTTAAAACTTAATACTTTTTTTAATTATAAAACTAACTACAAAATAAATAAATTACCTACATTATTTTAATTTTATAATAATAATAATAATAATCTTACTATTTTTTATTATAAAAAAAAGTGATAATTTCACTAATTAGCATGATAAATAAATTAATGATCAAATTATAAATAATAAATCAATAATATCCAAAAAAAAACATTACAAATATATTAATAATAAATTTTGTACTTTTTTTTAATGACATGCCAAAATGATTGTAAAAAACTATTAAATTTCAAACAAACCATTACTTAAAAAGATAATATTAATAAATTAGTAATTTTAATTTGAAAAAATATTTAAAAGATAACTTATAAAATAAATGTGGAGTTTATATATGGTATAGATATTAAATAATTATGAGAAAAAATCAAAACAAAAAGCTATTATACTTAAATTTTATTTTAAATAAGAAGGGTGCAAACCTAGCCCAATCTGAACATTGTGTTGACTCTGGTCCATAACTATTTTCTTCTTCTTCAGATCAGCGCCAGTAACCATAAAGCCTTAGTTTAGTGAACCTAAATTCTGAATAACTTAACCATGACTTCTATCAAATCATGTCCACGCTTGGGCCACTCCCTCTCACCGCTCCTACCCTGCACTTTCAAGCAACAATGTTCTTCGGCTTCACTTCCCGAACCGCTTCTCCAACCTTATTCAAAAGACACATCCCAAATTCCAAACCTATCCTCCGAGGAAACCACCTTAGCAGACAAACTCCACGCCGCCATCAAAGAACACCACCGCAAACACCCCACACCAAATCCCAATGCCCCTCCCCCTGCACCCAATCTTACCATCCCCGACCTCTCCCTTGACTTCTCCGCGCTCTCCGCCGCTCACACACTCTCCCCCGCCGTCGCCCGCCACGTCATTGAGAAATGCGGCGCAGTCCGCCACGGCATCCCCTTCCTCCAATCCCTCGCGTTCTTCAACTGGGCCACTGCCCTTGACGGATTTCCCCCCTCGCCAGAGCCCTACAACGAGATGCTCGACCTCGCCGGAAAGCTGAGACATTTCGACCTAGCGTGGCACGTGATCGACCTTATGAAGACTAGCGGCGTCGAAATCAGCGCTCACACGTTCTCTGCTCTCGTCCGCCGCTATGTGAGGGCCGGATTACCTGCGGAGGCTGTGCACGCTTTCAACCGCATGGAGGACTATGGCTGCACTCCCGATAAGGTTGCGTTTTCAATTGTGATTAGTAGCTTGTGTAAAAAAAGAAGGGCAAATGAGGCTCAATCGTTTTTTGAGAGTCTCAAGCATAAGTTTGAGCCTGATGTTTTAGTTTACACTAGTTTGGTTTATGGGTGGTGTCGTGCTGGTAACATATCTAAGGCTGAAGAGGTGTTTAATGATATGAAGATGGCTGGGATTAAGCCTAATGTTTATACTTACAGCATTGTGATTGATTCGTTGTGCCGATGTGGGCAAATTACGCGTGCTCATGATGTTTTCGCGGAGATGATTGATGCAGGGTGTGATCCTAATGCTGTTACTTTCAACAGTTTGATGCGGGTTCATGTTAAGGCTGGGAGGACTGAGAAGGTATTGCAGGTTTACAATCAGATGAAGAGGCTAGGTTGTCCTGCAGATACCATTAGCTACAATTTCATCATTGAGAGTCATTGCAGGGATGAGAATCTTGATGATGCTGTGAAGATTCTCAATTTGATGGTGAAGAAAGGGGTTGCTCCTAATGCATCCACTTTCAATTGTGTTTTTGGATGCATAGCTAAGTTGCATGATGTGAATGGTGCGCACAGGATGTATGGTAGAATGAAGGAGCTGAAGTGCCAGCCCAATACGTTGACTTATAATATATTGATGAGGATGTTTGCCGAGTCAAGATCTACTGATATGGTTCTGAAAATGAAGAAGGAAATGGACGAGAATCAGGTTGAACCTAATGTAAACACTTACCGGATTTTGATTTCGATGTTTTGTGAAATGAAGCACTGGAACAATGCTTACAAGTTAATGAAGGAAATGGTTGAAGAAAAATGCCTAAGACCCAATCTATCAGTTTATGGAACGGTTCTGGAGCTGCTCAGAAACGCTGGACAGTTGAAAAAGCATGAAGAGTTGGTGGAGAAGATGGTTTCGAGGGGATTCGTCACTCGCTCTTTGTAGAAGTTGCTTCATCCTTCGCATTTTTTAGTGAATGTTAAAACAAACACAAATGGTGGTATTTATTTATTAATTGCTACTGGTGAGACAAAAAGTGTGCCTTATTCTTTTAAGAATTTTATGTATCCTAGTGTAGAATGGTGGTATAGCTGATTGACATCTTGGATGAAGCATTTTCTGTTAAGAAAATTTATAAACGTGATGGCCATGATTTAGAATTTGGTTTGTGGACGAAATTCAGGTGTTCATGAGGGAAAAACACAAATGTGATTTGAAGCATTTTGTTGAGCCTAATTGATAAATGATGTTCTTTTAGCTGTCAAGGGAATTCAAATGAGTTATTGGTCTCCAATTGGTAGTTTGCACATTTGTGAGTAGGACTTAGCATAATTAACCTAATTGTACTAAACTATAGATTATATGTACTATATTAAACTATAAAAGCTAAACTATTTTTACTAAAAACTAAATTATACCATTTTATGGTTCAGTTTAAGAAAACTGAACCTTTATATTTGCAGAGCAGTTAACTGCATAAACTGTCTCTTTTATGTTTCTCTTCCATCCTTCTTTAAAGCCTTTTTCCATCACAATTTTTTTTTTCAATCACCGATTTACCACGGTCACAGAGATTTTCTGTTGATGGTCCTGTTGCCGTCAAGGTCCCAGTCACCGTCGAAGGCCCTGCCACCCCACAGAGATTTACTTGCTTCGTATCTTTTAGGTTTAATTTCTGCTTCTGCATATTAAACATATAAATTTTCAGTTCTGGTTCAATTTTAGCATCTTATCCTAATTGGGGATTTTTTGTTTGGTTAATCTTTGTGTTAATTAGCTTATCTTAGGTTCAATTCACAATAGACAATCCAAAGCGTAATGAAATTGTGTCTCTCATTCTTATTCAATTATTCACGAGGTAACATAAATTGGGAATGGTCAGTTTATAGTGTTTAAAATATTTAGCTATCGGACCAAAGACAATGCTGGCTGTGCTTGTATTCACAGACAAATAAGCTCCAAATTTATAACTTGTTTTGCTTCAAATTTATAACTTGTTTTGCTTCACTTCATTGGCCAAGATAAGCCAATGCAATCGTATTACTTATTTTGTAATTTATAGAGCAAAATCATCTTCCTACATTTTCACTACAGCCCTAACGTCTTAGTTATATGCTTGTTGGGTCGAAGGAACATCAATGTGTCAGCGTTTTTTCATAATTACCATGTCAACAATTGCAACATTATTGCATCATACATGTAGTGCTATGACCAATGAAATAATAAATCTTATTAAAAGTAATCAGTACTAATCATGATTAATAGGTATTTCTGAAGGGATTGAGTGTGTTTCATTACTCTGATAATGTATTCATTGATCATTGCTATGGATCTGTTCTGTGTTTTCTGGCTGTTTCTTCCACAATTTTCTTGTTTTGACCTAAGTCAGCAATTAACATTTTTTTTATAGTTGCTGAATGATATTCCTTTGCTTTTCTTTCCGGCTAAAGGAGAAGTGTTCTGAGAACTCCTAGGTCTCTCTATATAACATTTTTAATCCTTACCTTTAGTTTCAGAGTTATTCATGAACAAGTTTCCATACACTTTTGGCCATTTAAGATTTTACATAGGGAGTTTTTTCACCTTGAAAAAGCATGCTTTTGTGCTGTAAGAAGTATATATAAACAAAAGAAGTATCTCTTTTGGTACAATTGTGCACCAATACCTTATGGGGTGTTGGGTAAAGTCCTCAAAAGTGGTGACTTCAATATTGAAAACTTGACATTATATATTTTGCAAATCGTCACATTTTTAGTTTAAATATTAAGTGTTCTGTAAATGTTAGAAAAAAAGGTTTGCGTGGTTTATGCGAACAAGTTATTTTTTACTTTTTTTTATGGATCAAACTATTACCTGATATAATATTCAAATGTGGAATTCAAATTGTCAACGCTACATTCCCATCACAAGACCTTCTAAATTTTCACGGTGAAAGGATGCAAGATCTCTTTCAATGTAGTGATGATTAAACTATGATGAAGGTTTTCAAAGGGAATAATTCTGTATTGCAAATCCCTGAATTGTTGCATCTAGTCTCTGAAATCCAACCGCACTTTGGTGTAGCTGTAACCCAAAGGAAAGATCTCATTATAGATTTTGGTATTTGGTGCTTGTGCCCTCTCCTCCAAGCAAAATGGTATTATTTCTTTTATGTTCTGTGACACTTTTGTTCCCATTCCACTACACTACCGATTATGTTGACTTGATAAGTCTTTATACACAATAAGATTAAACAGCTTATTATATGGATTTATGAGCCCAATATATGCATGAATTATTACATGGTATAATGGTATTGCCCTTTTATAAATTTTGGAGTCATTTTTTTCTGTTTGTTTTGGCTTTTTCATGAAATGCACGGGTGTAGTATGTTAGATTGGATGATTGTGGTTCCCATACACTATAAATTCTTTTTTAGGCTTAATTTTAGGATTAAATATGTTTAGTCCCTAAACTTTAATACTTAATACTGCATGATTGGGTTTCTTAATAGTTGTTGTCATCTACATCCTAGGCATACATCAGAACCATCACTGAGTTTAGAGGAAAGGTGCAACTTGGAATCTGAGATCATTTCCCATCCAGAGTTAGAATCTTTGGAATGCACAAGTACCCTTTATTGATATCTTTACTTTATCTTTGTTTGTGTATTAACACATTAATGATTAAATATATTTATATCTGTTGGCATTTTTAATTGTATAATGTAACTTGTTCATATATGCCGAATCATAGTTCAGATATAATTAAAATGTTTAAACTGCTAGGATTTTTTGTCCTGTTCTCAACAAAACTATTGGAATTTGTTTTGTGTAGAAGTGTTCCATAATTGTTTAAGCTTGCTGCATTCTGGATGGATGTAATCAATATTATCACCTTTTATGAGAAGTGATGAACAATAAGCCGCAAATTTTCCATCAAATTTACATTTTAGAAATGCATTTTACCTTTGTGTGGTATTTGCCAGATCATTTTGAGAAGTAATTAATGACTTTCCTTTCAACGTTTGACGTCAAACACAATCAACAGCGCGTAACTTTTTGATGACTTAGAACCCATCATGCGGCAATCAAATAATATTTTTTACACACTTTTTTTCTTCCAAAATATTATTTGTTAAACTCGTTCCTCCGATTATACGTTTGAAATGAAACCATTCACATTGTTAGAGAGTGTAGGAATCCAGGAACAAACAACGTGGAAACCCATTTCTCGCACGTGTTGATTTACACGGATGTGCACGTGCTCAATTAGCTGTTTCAGCATTGTATAACAGCCACATGCCAGATATGCTCTATGTAAAGACACTGGAAAATAAGTAGAATCAAGAAATAGGACAGACATTTTTTTCCTTTTTATAAAAGCATAACCATGCTCTAAAAAAACACGACAAATATAAACTCTAAATTTATTAAATTAAGAAGGTCTAACTAACTGAATATTCTAAATAAAGTCAGAAAGTCTAGCTTCTCATTTTAAAACAGCATAATTAGTTATAATTCATCCTTTAAACAGCATTATTCCGTATTTTAAAATAATTAAAATAGAGATTGAATTGAAGCTTGTGAATTTGTCAAAAATAGAGGAGATAGTTTTGTTTCTTTAAATGAGTTTAAATCGCATAAAATAAACGAGTTTGCCTAAAACAACTTGAATTAATTAATCGTGACTAAAGGTATCATAAGTTTATTAGAAAAAGAGAGAGATGACACGGTTTAATTTTTTTTTTAATTTACAAAGTAAAGTTAAAGATAAATGAAACTAAAAAAAAATTAAGGTTTAATACTGGTCCTTAATTTTGGACACTGTATTCAAAGTTGTTTTATTTTTTTAAAAAATCACTAATGATCTATATTTCATTATAAAAACGGTTCAAAAAAAACTAATTTAAACCATTTTTAATAAAAATATGAATCATTAATAAACTTTTAAAAAAATATGACAGTTTTGAACACATCACTTCGTACTAAAAACCAAATAATTAAGTTAAAGAGTAATTAGTTTATATCAAATTAATTTTTATAAAATTCCTTATCCTAATGAATAGTCCAATTAATGCTAATGAATAGTCCAATTAATGCAGTCAAAAGAAAACGGTGGATCTTTTCTGATGAAAATATCCTTTTATTTAACATTTATTATTATTTTATTTTATTAGTATTAATATATTTATTTGATGAGTATTACAAAAATATCCATTATAATAATACATTTGTGTGATATTACAAAAAACGACTTGTTAACCTTAATTGAAGATTTTAAAAGTGTTTCAAATAGCGACAACCGATAATTAAAAATTGTGATGTGAAACTTTCTTGAAAAATCCACGTTTATGTAGTGAATCTAGTTGTCTTATTTTACGAAAACGGTGTTTTTTTTTTTATTTCAAAAACCACATGCCCCGTTCAATGATTTAGGTCAAAACTTAATGAGTCAGAAATGGTCCACAGCAAGGGCGCAAACGACATCAATAAATTTATTACAGATATAAATATATTTAAGTATACTAGTTATAAAATTACGTTGTCGTACCTAATAAAGAATGTTTTAGTTAAATATAACTATATGTTTTTTAAATAGAGTACCATATCTTATACAAATTTTAAGAGGAATTATACATAAAATAAGAAGTGATACTAACCAACACATGTTATTTTATGTATTAAAATTAGTAATAAATAATAAAATTAGTGGATAAATGCATTAAATAACATTTGGTTGATAATTTGTATTATCATATTTTTTATTTTATTTATTTTTATCTTTTATTGATATTTTTATGATTATTTTTTAAATAAATAGATTTATTAAATAATTTTAAAAAATATAAGTAGTTTATCTTTTACTGATATTTTGATTATTATCTATTTAAATAATTAAGATTTTATAGATAAATTTAGAAAAGAAAGGTATTTTATTTTTTATTGGTATTTTTTATTATTATCATTCTAGATAATTAAAGTTTTATTTAATAATTTAGAAAATGTAAGTATTTAGTTTATAATTTTGAAAATAAATAAAAATAATTAAAAATTAAATAATATACACGATATATCTTCGTTCTTAACTATTACATGATATATTCTCATTATTAACTACACTGATTACATATTTTTGAATATTTAATTATTGAATATGATGTTAGCACTTAGGTTAACATATAACAATATAACAATTAATTGATTGTGTATTTAGATATAGAATTCACCATTTGACATTTTAAACACCTGATTTAATGTTTAATAAAGACTTTTGATAAAAACATTTAAGACATAAACTTTCTATTAATAAGTCTATATTTGTCTTCAAAATATTATGACTTGTTAAATAGTTATGTGAATGATATACTAAGAATGAAAAGTATATTATTTAGTATTTTCATATTTATTTGGTACATGAAATCTAAGATAATAAAGTTTGTATGTATAAGTATTTTCACTAATTTAAATATATTATAGATCTTAGAATTATTTTCGTAATTTTTTTTATCATTCAAAATTTTTCACTTAAATTAACAAATAATAATAATCTATTTAAACAATATGAGTTTGATGAAAAAAACAATATCTATACTTATCTACTTTATTACTTTTACAAATACACTTTTCGATTTCTATAACATGGTTCAACAAATTTTTACAATTTATAATACATTTTAGTTAATAAAAAAAAATATACCATTAAAAGTAGTAAGTTAAAAAGATTCTCTATATTTACTATATTTCACTCTACCTAGGTGACCCAAAAATGTCCACATGCCACACCACACCTTTTATAACAAGAGTTGAACAATTTTGGTTACTTTCTACAATTAGATATTTTAATTTGGTTTCAGTTATTACCATTTCTGAATTAATGGTATTGATATTATTATTTTAGTTAAATATTTTCAGATAGGTTGACATACACGTGTCATCATCTAATTCCATGGATTAAAATAATCATTTTGCAAAATCTAATTCTTACAAAATAATAATTTTAATTCAAAAAATTGTCCGCAGTTTGGAGTTAAATAAACATAAGCTAAAAATATAATGTGTCTATCTATCTACTTATTTATATATATATATATATATATATATATATATATATATATATATATATAATCGTAGTTATGTTACCAGCATTTATTGGCCGAAGCAAACAGCTGTTTTATTTGCCAAGTCACACCACTGGTTTTCTTTGACCAAACCCTTTCTCAATTACCCACCTTTCTTGACATAATCAATGATTAATAAACTAATAAAAAAAAGACTAATAACAAGTTCCACCCTTATCCTTCGTCAACAATCCAAGGTAATATATAAACAGACTCGATCCCATAGAAACAAAACTCAGAATATTATCAAAATCCAACTCTTTGAACTTCTATACTGATCTTTCACAAATTGTGGCTATGGTGAAACAACTAAAACTCAGGAACAAAATCTTGAAGGCACTGCCAAAAGCAGTAGCAGCAGTCACTATGACATTTCAAAACCCTCCATTCAGCCCAGGAAGGGACCATAAATCGAAACCTATCGTGTCTATGATACCCCACGAAGCCAGAAGAAAAACCCACGATAGAAATGGCATCGATGGAGTTTATTCTCAGGAACCCACTTCACCGAAAATATCCTGCATGGGTCAGATCAAGCACAAGAAGAAACAGATAAAACAAGCCAAGACCAAGACCAAGAGCGTGACCAGGCCAAAAGAAGTTGCTTGCAACAAATCATCGTCTGCTTCAACAGCCACGGAGGTGAAGAAGCACGCTTCAACGTTTCAGAAGATGTTATTATTCCACGCCGCGAAGCCGAAATCTGAGGGAAGAAAATCCAACGCTTCTGCTCCGGGGGATATTGGTAACAGGGATCATGGTCACGGTGCGGCGGCACGTGCACCGCACGTGAGTCAGATGAGAAGGTTTTCTAGTGGACGTGACGCTCTTGCTAATTTTGATTGGAAGGTGGCTCAGGTGGTGGCGGATGAAGAGGAAATTGATTACTATTCCGATGACTATAGAGTGGAGAGCAGTGACGGAGAAGAAGAGGAGGAAGAGGTTATGATCCCTTTTTCTGCACCTATTTTGGTTGGTGGTGGAGTTGGTGTGCTTAATTTGAAGCCTCGGAAAGAAATTAACCTCTGGAAGAGAAGAACCATGGCTCCACCAATGCCACTTCGGTTGGCAAACTGATTGTTTTGTTTTACTCGAGACGACAATGCAAAACGATTGATTTGTTCTATCCATTTTAATTAATGTGGTTCTGTCTTGGTTTTGAAACACTTTGTCTGAAGATAAATAGTGTTATTAGTTACAGCCAAATAATGCAATTTGGCAAGGTGTCGTGGTAGACCAGTATATCATAGTGTACAAAAATACATGGCATCAAAATTATGATCTTTACTCTATTCCAATTTTAAGTTCGTAGAGAACGATTTGTGGTTGTACAAAACATTTTCTACAAGTTTTAATGTTGGGAAAAGGATAATTTCTCACTCACTTTTTTTATAAACAACTATTTAAATGACAAAAATAAGTATATATAAAATTTGAAATAAAATAATAATAATAATAATAATAATAATATATAACAGCGGACCTTAGTGTTTAAGGAGGAGACTTGATTCCTCAATTTTTTTATATATGATTTAATTTTTTTTTTATTTTAACATATTTTATATATTTCACATCTATGCATATCTATAAAAGAAAATCGGACACTTCCAAAATGTTTGCTAAAAATTCACAACTAAATATATCATTTTGGATAATTATATAAAGTACAAGCATGTTATGATTTTTAATATTATGATAATTAGGATTTTATGCTTGAAGATTAAACAAAGATTATTGATACGTTTTATTTATTCCTTAAATACAACATTGTTGTCCAAACACATTAAATAATTAAAAATAAAAATGTAATTAATTAATTTGATATAGAATTGATTATTTTTTTCAAATATCTAATGTGCTTTCTACAATGTAGCTTTAATTAGAATATCATTAACTCAACCTTAATCAATATCAGCTGTGTAACTCAAATTTAATTGATTTTTTTTCTTAGACTTGATTAAAGAATTTTCAAAAGTAATCTTAATTAAAAAACGTATATTCGAATTTAGTCAATTTATCTTTCATTGACTTCAATGAATATATCTTTTGGTCAATTATCTTAGTTTATTTGATCATTTTTTATTAGACATTTTTTTGAGAAGTGTTGATTTATATATTTTTAACTTCATTTAATTTACATAATTTTAAACTTCTAATTTAAAGTATCGTTACTTTGATCTTTTAACTAAAATACTTTTACATACACCTTAATGAATAAATCTTCATTTGGATTTCAACAGATATTTTCAACTCAGTTTTTTTTTTTCAAAATAATATTTTGAAAATGATTCACAGTTTAAAACCAAACTTGATTTGACAAAAAAAAATAGTGCGGATACCAAAAATTAAATTAACATTTAAATTGAAGTCAATTTTGTCCAATTAAATATTGAATCATTTAATTGGATTCTATATCCTCCCCTCTGCAACACAAATACCCCATAGTTGAAGGACCAGTTAGCTAAACTTGCCACGGACCAACATCAGAATTTAGGCAAAAAGACTATAGCTATGTGCCAAGCCCATCACTGGTAAACTTATTTTAGCCAATGGGCAGTTTCTTCCTACATCTCCATATGTTTTCTGCATAAAAAAATTTATAGTTTTTTGGATTGTGAAATTCAGAAATTGAAAAAGAAAAATCAGTGCATAATTTGAAGATTATCTTTCGTCGTTGTGCAATCTAAATTTATTTTTAAGAAAAAAATAAATTATATAATTTAAAAATTATTTTTAACTTTCAAATTATATAATTTTTAATCTTTTTTATTGTCAAATATAAAAATATATGTTTGGACAATTCAAAAGGCACAAATAAATAAAGAATTTGAAGAGAAATCTATTCTTTATTAGATAATTAGATAATATCAGTGTAATACTCATGTTAAAATGGATTCTATAGATAATAACTAACAAATATGATAGTGATGAAAATATAAAAGATTATAAAAAAATTGATTTTTATTGGTAATAATGTAAAGATGATTACAAAATTTAGGAAGATGATGATTAAATGTTTTGAAATAGGCTTCATCTCATATTTCATTGGCATTGAGATCCTTCAGAAGCATGAAGGAATTTTTGTATTTTAAAAAATGTATATTACTAATGTTGTGAAGAAATTCAAGTGGAAAAATTCAAGGTCAATCTCAATATCGATTGAAGAGAAGTTGAAACTAAAAAATGACACTGATAGAAGAAGAATTAATTCAACATAAAATAAAAGTTTGATTAGAAGTCTTAGATATTTGATTATTACTAGACTCAGCATTCTTTTGGAATATGATTACTAAGCAGATTCATGAAAAAACTAAGTGTCATTTACAAATAGCAACGAGAATTCTTAAATATATCAAAGGTATTAATTTAACATACTACAAGGGCTTGATTATAAGTCTTAGTTATGGCTGCTATTAAACCCGATATTGTCTTTATAGTAGGATTGTTGAACACATTCATGGAAAAATTGTGTCATTTACAAAGAGCAAAGAGAATTCTCATATATATCAAAGATACTCTGACTAAGGGAATTTTTTGTGCTAACACTAATGATATGAAGTTTGTCTGATATACAAATAGTGATTGGACAAAAGATGTTGAAACAAAAAAAAAATCACGTCAAAATATGCATTTCATTTAGGAACAAAAGCAATATCGTGGTCTTTAAAAAAACTACATGTTGTTACTCTTTCAGCAGTCCAAGCAGAATACATGTTACTCTTTCAGCAGTCCAAGCAGAATACATGGCAACAACTAGTTGTACAACTAAGATAATATACTTAAAAAAAATTATTGAAGTGATGCATAAAAAACAAAACACTCCCACAATAATATTTTGTAATAACAAGTTAGTTATTGTAATATGTAAAAATTCAATATTTCATGAATGGTCATAACACATAGATAATTAGTTTCACAAAATCCGACAGAAATGGTGATCAAGTATTGATCCACTAAAAAACAAGTTATTTATTTTTTACAAAGTCATAAAAAGCTAAATTTTCTAC
Organism: Vigna reflexopilosa; assembly: GCA_027742785.1. Classification (NCBI taxonomy): domain Eukaryota; kingdom Viridiplantae; phylum Streptophyta; class Magnoliopsida; order Fabales; family Fabaceae; genus Vigna; species Vigna reflexopilosa. The sequence continues at coordinate 1,672,018 of CM050918.1, read as the reverse complement.
AAGACGAAGAAGATGCTTGGAATGGTATAAACTGGATTTAAGAGAGACAATATTGAAAAAAAATCAAGTCTGGTCTACACTTGTTTTAAAAAATTGTTTGTAAGTGTAAGTTTTTTCAAAATCAACTAAAGTTTTCGACCAAGAACTAATATATTTGTTACCTACCAAAAACTATTGTATTTTGTTATTTTATTCATTTTTTGCTTTTATAAATAGGAGTTACAAATGCAATGTATGTTTAAGTGTCGAATAAATGAGAAAAACTTTGATTTCATTATATTGCAAGTTTGATATGTAATTATTAATTTGTTACCCAAGATTTTATATGTGACTTAAAAATAGTTCTAAATATTGGACTTGTTTTGAAATTTATTACTTTTATGCCGACCATTTTCTGTATTTTTATGTTCCACAGTTTTTGTTTATATGCACTTGCTAATAGTGTGTGTTTTTTTCTGTTTTATATGTTGGGTAGTATGTTTACATTGTACAGTTGTAACTTAAATAAATCTGAATTTTTTTAAACATGTAATTGCATCCATTCTATTTTATTATATTTTGAAGGTTAATATTTTTGTAATCAGAATGATAAAGACTGCTTAATACTTTTATAAAATCAATGCAACATGCCTCCAGTGCCTCTACTTTCTATTGAGAAAAAGAGGAGCCTCAAATTTTCCAGAGTAAAAGATCCTTTCAACTGAAAAAGTAGAATATGATTTTTCTAGCATTGATGAGATCCTTCACACACACACAGAAGGAGCACCTTAATTTTCGAAGTTGATGCTTTGATGTAGATGCTAACTCTGAAAATAGACTCTTTTGACATTATTTATTTTCTCTTACTTCTATTTTACCTGATAAAACTTTATATTTAATTAATAAAAATACATATAAACAAATTTTTTAAAATAAAGGAATATTCTTTTAGAATAATTTATAAAGGAAGCTTGTTAACATCACATGGTTCTTTCACTTAATGGGTTGAGTTGTATGCACTTGTATGTGTCTGAATTCCATTTCGCGGTAAATGAGGAAGATAATTTTGGTTTAACAGTAAATTTAACCAAACCTGTCTTCATGTTAAATAGGGGTTTCCTATTTAAAACATTCATAACTGTTAGAGCCTTATGTCACTGAAATTTAATCATTTCATATAAAAAATATTTTAATATTAAGATTGTCATTTTATATAAAAAAATTATTTTGATATTACACTTGCCTGTCTGCTTAGTTTAATTCTGAGTCTAATAATTAAATTACACACTAACACTTCAAATATTTTTTATTAACATCTTTCCTTTTTTACATAAGTTTTTAAATAAATACAAATAATGGTATTCAGATAAATAATCTGTTGTCATGTATTCTAATGATAGTTTTTTTTTAAAATAACATTAAATAATACTCAGAAGTAATCTTATTAAATAATACTCAGAAGTATATAATAATCTTACTTTTTCATTTAAGTAAAACTATTATACACTTCTTTTGCTTCTTTTAACTTACAAAAAATTATAAAGTTTAAAATGTCAACATTATATACTCAAACACCTCAACCACATTAATCAAGGTGGGGTTTGTTCAAAGAACGTTCAAGTTATAATTTTACATAATCTCAAAATTAATACTTCCAACAAAATAATAACTAGAAATATTATACTATTTTCAAGTAAATGAAAAACTTCATTGACTAAATTTAATTTTTTTAAAAATAAATAATTTAATAAATACATGTTTGGAGTTTCTAAACTTTTGGTCAATATATTTAAACTTCCAAATTAATGCATTTAGTCTCTATTCTCATTGGAAACAATTATTTTTATTGACAAAATTAAATTTTCATGAATTTTTAATTCTACTAGAAAGATAGCAGTTTCGTTACAGTGCACCTTAACTTCTAACAGCTAAACATAAAAGCGTATTAATTAAGTCATTTTTGTGAACTCAATAAAAACATTTAATTACAAACTTCATCAAAATCTCTTTGCAAGAGCTAAGTGTCCCAAAATCAACAATTTGTTCTTTCCAGGCCCAACAAAAGGCTTATGCATGCCAAGAGAAATTGATACTCTTAGACCCATGACCAGGAACAATAACAAAATATTTTGGAGTAATGAGACTAAGATCTTCCAATTCTGTTTTTATTCCAAAAAAATGATATTTCTTCTTCTTTATGAAAGAGTTGTGTTCATCAAGTCTACCATTGCTTAATTATATAAAATAAAATAAAATATTTATATTAATTTATAATTATATTTTTACAAATTCAAATGAATATAATAAGCATATCATCATTTTTAAAAGTCTCCTGCACAAGTCCACATTCTATATATCCTGTAACTTTTATAAAATAAATTTTAAATTTCCAACTGGATTATAATTAGTAGTTTGAAAATCACTAACACTAAAATATTTTTTAAAACAATATACCCATATAATAGATTCTCATACACTCTAAAAGTGCAACGTGTTAATCTTACCACAGAAGGCATTATTAGAAAAGCAGAGATGATTTTAAGAATAACGAATGGTTAAACATGAAGTTGAGTGAAAGATGGAAGTAAACTGGTTTGGCAGATCTAAAGCGAGTGCGGGCCAGATGTCACGGTGCGTGTGGGGCTTTGGGAAAAATCCAGGCACAACGTGACAAGAGTAAAACCAAAAAAGCAACTCAACACGCATCAAGAGCAGATTCAGACACTGAAAGCTCAAACATAACCACGTTACCATACAACCAGGCTAAACCCATCCTCAGTGGTCTCCACCTAAATCACACGCTAATATACCCATCTAACATGTGCTCTCTTCTGTTCTTTTCTGTTCTTTCCCTACCCTACCCTTCCCACACGACAAAACCCTTCTTCATTAATCCACTCATACATACTCATTAAAATATCCTCTTCAACAACCACCACCATAAATCCTACCACAAAAGCATTTCAGATACTTTCTCAGATTCCTCCACCAATTAATTACTCCAAAATCAAGGAGACTACTACTGCTTATCACTACTATGCACTTATACATACTTTCTCCTCCTTTATATGCGCAAATCAAACATCACTCACTTCTATTCGATTCGTTACCAATCAAAACCATACCTCCCTCTGTACAAAATCTAAATACTTTTTCGCATTAAAACAAAAACACAAACTCCTCTTCAATCAAATGTGATACATTGCAAAATTAAAATTTAAAATAGAAAGATCAAAATCCAAATTACACCAAGTTCGTACTAATGATAGTAATAACAAAAGCTAAAATAAGTTAATCCAAAGATACTAATAATAATTATTATTATGAAAAAGAAATAGGGTACCGGAAACAAGAAAGGAGGTGCTGTTTTTGTTTTCCAATTTGTCATAGGAACTCAGGTTTGGACGTGGTCGTCACTGTCGTGGGGCTTTCTGCAGAGGATCATGTGCATCGGGGAGAAAATTCCAGAGTCGCCCCCTCTGGTCAAATAATCAGCTGTCTTGAAAAGCATCTCGTGGACGTCGACAGTCCCCTTGGGTGCTATTCCCAAGGCAGCAAGAACGGTGACCACGATGTGGTTTCGCCAGTAGGCGATCCGGCCCATCTTCAGGCGGCTCCACCAGGGTTGAGACGGCGGCTTAGCCAGATCCTGTTCCTTAACCACGACGAACCCGACCTTACGCGCAGTTTCGGCTATGTCAGTGTGGCTTCTGAGGCCAGGCAAGGCGTCACCCCTCTCAATGCCCTGGATGACCTCCACGTGTTCTGGGTCGTCGGCGCGGTACTTGTCTGTGGTGACCCACTCATACGATACGTAGAGCGCACCCGGTTTCAACACGCGGAAGATTTCGGCGTAGACCTGTTCGAGTTTGGGAGCGTGACACGTGGCCTCGATGGAATATGCACCGTCGAAGGAGTTGTCGGGGAAGGGCATGTTGAGGAAATTACCGCAGACGACCTCGCAGAGGGAGTCCAGACCGGCTTTCTTGTTGTGGAGGCGGGCGCGATTCACCTGGTAGTCGTTGATTGTGATTCCCACAACGTTAGCGCGGGAGTGGGCTGCGATGGCGCGCATTGGCCCGCCCACGCCACAGCCCACGTCCAGGACTCTGTCTCCTGGGCCGGCCTGGATGAGATCCACTGCCATCTCCTCGTGGAGGCGCGTGGCTTCATGGTGGGACTTGCCGGGGATTGAGGGGGAGAAGTGGAAGGACTGGCCCCAACCCCACTCATAGATGTCGGTCACTAAATTGTAGAAGGTGTCCACGAAGTCCGGGACTTTCTCGGCCGTTTCGATCTCCTTCGGGCGGCGGAAGAACGACCAGTACTGCTTGTAGTTGTCCTGGACTTTCTCCGCCGAAATGGAGCCGCCAGACAGATCCGTGGCGCGCTTTCCCTTCTGTTCGGCGGGGCCCAGTACGCACACGAACCAGTAGAGGCCGCCGGCGAGGAGCACTCCGGTGCAGAGGAGAGAGAAAGAGTCCATTGTGGGTTTGCGGTTGTGGGAGTGAGAAAAGTGAAGAGAAGAGAGTGAAGAATAAGGAAAGAGATTATTTGAGGTTTACTTTCTGGAGTGGGCCTGTGGGCTGGGTTAACCCGCTATTAATTGATCTACTGGACTTTTTCAAATCTGTTTCTCTTTTCTTTCACTCCATGTGCTTCGCTCATGAATCTTCTTTGGCTGCTTTCTCTTAAACAATCACCTCTTAAATAAAAGTGAAACACAACAGAAACTATCATCTTCAATATTATTCTCTACTTTCCAAAACTATTGTTCTCATTTTTTAACTATACACTTACCTATATGTTTCTAAACATTAATTTTACCAAATTATTATATTTGTGGAAGAATATAAAACTGCGGTAATTATTGTTTTTTAATGGATTGTGAACAGCTACAATTTCAAGAGAGAGAGAGAGGATGTACTGCCGGTTATAACTTATAATAATAAATAATTTAGTATTTTTTTTTATGGCAGTAGCTTAAATATGAAAGCTATTTATTACCAATATTTAATTTTCCAACATATTGACTTTTCTTCTAAATAAATAGTATTGGAATGATTTCTCATGAAAAAGTTACAATTATTTGTTTCTTTTTTTTTTTCTTTTTCTCACTTGGTTTTCATTATGTAAACCTTGAAACCATCATTTCCAACACCTATTTCCTCTTTCCCACCTACCTCTATCTCTTTTGTTTGCCCTTTTAAGAAAAATCTCTAAACTTCTGTCTCACAACCATGATGACATCTTTGTTTAGATCACTTCTTACCACATAAAATGTGATGGCGACCATCACAATTTTCCACTTTCTAAAACTTCCATTTATAAACCCTCTAACTTTCAATTCAATCTTCCAGAATTTATATAAATACAAGTTATTTCTCCACTTTCATTTACTTTTTCGAACACACATCTAAAAACAGAAAAACTCACCCTTATAAACAAAAAAGCTAGAGCAATCAATTTTATCCGTACAAAAAAAAGAAAATTCGTTAAACACAACCTTTAATTTGAATTACAGTATTCCCGTGTACTATTAACCGTCAACTTATTATTCGATCAATTTCTTGGTGGTCCTTGTTTCTGACATTTCAGCTTCGCTTATTACCGTTAGATATAAAATATTCATTTAATAAGATGTGAGACGATAATTTGTTTATTTACTGTTAGCTTATGTATACATAAGGTTTTTTTTTTTTTTTTTGTAAAAGTATATTATGATTGTCAGGGACAAAAATGAAATCAGAATCAATGGTTGAAGTAAGGTGAGTCTAAGATACTCGTTAACATTGGTCTATCTTTATTTCTATAAGTCATTTTGGTTAAATTACTAATGAGTTGTTTATTTTATTTTTTTTTGTGATGCAGTGATTCTAATTATTTATGTTGTATTTGGATACTCAAAATTATGGAATTATAAATTGTATGATTATAATAAGTCGAAGAGCAATTTGTACTTTGTATTTAACTGATTTTTAACAATGTATTAATCTAATCCTTTGAAATTATTCATGCTATTTCAGATATTTAAATTTGTCTGAAAATATTTAGAATGTCGAGGCATTCTAAATAAATAAAAAGCAATTATATTTTAATATTGTAATTGAATTTTGAATAAAAATTTATTGAAATTAAAGACCCTACAATATTTGAACTCGAACCATAAAAAGGAATGAAAGAAAAAAAAAAAACTGTCAACAATATAATTACTGTAAAACCCTTAATCAATAATGACTTCATCCTAAAGATATTCCGAGTCTTCATAAAGGACTATGGTTCATTAATAATAGCTGGAGTCATTTAAGTCCAACGGATGAAAAAGTGATAAATAATTAAATAAGTGCAAATGATTATTAAGAATTAAAAAATACAACTACATTCTCACCATTTCCTTAAAAATAGATTAATTCCATCAGAAACATAGGACTTCCTTAAAAATAGATTAATTCCATCAGAAACATAGGACGTAGGAGGTTTTTAATGAATTGTCTTAATGAGATTTTAATTCCGGAAGAACTGGTCATCAAAAAACTAACCAGCTAAAAGATATCTCTTCTTGTAATAACTTCGGACTCTTGTATCATCACAACGTTGAAAGAATCAACAACCATTTCCTTAGTTAGATCTGTCAGACAACTTGGCAACATAGAAAACTCATACATTTTGTCCTCACACGAGTTTTATTTGTCAACACAATTTTCTTAATTTATTATTTGATTGTTTTGTGGAGTATTATTATTATATGAAAACTGAAATATGAAAAATATAAAGTTAATTTAGGTATATAATGGGTTGGAAGCAAATGATTATTCTACTCTCATCTCATATTTAGTGAATACAAAATTTTTGTTTTATCTTTATTTTCATCTTATTGTTATAAATATTAATCAATGATTTTTTATTAAAATAAAAATCACAATAAAAAGTTTATTATATTATCAATGTTAAATAAATAAAATGATGCATATTTTATTTTTTCTAATGTTAAATATTAATAAAAAATTATATTTATATAAATATTGAATAAAAATTAAATAAATATCAAATAACTACAATTAAAAACAAAAATATCAATATGTATTTTATAAATAGATTAAAAAATTAAAAACTAGGAAAATTTTATATAAGTGTATTAAATAACTTAATAAATTAAATGTATTTTTTTAATCCAAAACAAAATCGATAATGAATGTATGAATAAAGACTTAACTTATATGTCTAGACATCGGATATAATACTTATCAATTACTCGATTTACAAAAAAAAATAAAATCATCTATTATTAATTTTATTACCTGTTAAATATTCATTTAAAAAATACTTGCAAATATTTTAAAATCAAAAAATACATATATACTTACATATATTTAAAAATATATTTTATAATTTTTTAAAATAAAATCTAAATAAAATTAGAAAAAAAATTAATATAAATTAAATTAAATGTAAATTAAAATTTAATTTTAATTAAATTTAACTTAATAAAATATAAAATAATTTTAATTTTAATTAAATTTAACCTAATAAAATATAAATTAAATTTTATTTGTATTTTTATTTTTTTGCAACTAATAATATCTTAAGTATATATAATATTAACTATAAATCACAAATTTTATTTGGCCGAATAAATATTTTTACTATCTCATGTATGTGTATATATTTATATTTATTTTTATACTTAATTTAAAATTTGAAATATTACTTATCCGTATTTAAATATTAAAAAGAAAAAAATTTATTTGTCATTTTTAACTTATAACGTCAGATTTTTCATGTTTTCAAAAAGTCTAAATTTAGCATTTGCAAAAGTGCATTCTGGTCTAAAGGCCCGATTAAATACTATTATGAATTAATGACTTTTAAATATGTCATAAATCCCACAGCTGGAGACTTAATGGACCTGCGTTTCTAAACTTTTAAACGAAGTACAAAATATATATGTTGAAAAATATTGTTATACACTATTATCAATAGTGGTATTAATAATATTATAGTATTATTACTGGATTTCCTTAAATAGGTTGGTTGTTTTCTCTAAATATTTTTTCAACTGGTTTAAAATATAGAATTTTGAATTAAATTGCGTAAATTTTAAAAGGTCTTAACATTTAAAATGGATTACTCTATAAGTTCTTGGCATAATTAAACTTATTTTCATTACCAATGGTTGAAAACAATTTTTTAATGAAATATACATTTAGATAAAAGTTTTATGAACATTTTATATAAGAACAAAACAAAATAAATATAGTTCTAAGTTAAAAATATTATATATATATATATATATATATATATATATTGTAAAAAAAATATGTATAAGTTAATTTTAGTTTATAAAGAAACTTCTTCTTTTTCTTTCCCACGGATATTCTTGAAATATTTTTGCTAAATTGTACCCTAATTTAATCTTTACCACAATAGTAGATTATGTTTGATATTTTTTTTAGACACAACTAAGAACTCGACACGGTTTATATCCCTTGTGACTAATTTGTTGTCACCATGTAATCGGAAAATTGGTATAACAGGATTCACTTTTTTTAGGAACTAATTGGTCTTAAACCGAAATGAATTGTTTATGACAAAATATTATAGAGACTATTAAAATAATTGAAATTATACTCTTTTTTTTATGATTAATCTTAACTTCTAACCATTTATTTCGTAGGTGTTCTTAATACAATTTTAAACATTATATTTACATTATCAATTAACAATAAACTTTAGAGAAAAATCAATCCCAGTAACAAAAGTAAGTGAATAAGAATTATTTGAGATAGAGATAGAGTAACAAATTTGGAAAAATAAAATCTTTAGTTAGGGAGATTAAGAGTCCTATGGTTTCAATACTTTTTTTCAAAGTTTTTTTGTTTATCCTTTTTAAAATCTTTTATATCTCTCAAATTTGAAATATATTAGATTATGTGAAAAAAATTATTTAAATAATAATTAGTCATTAATCTTTAGTTGTTTTTGATATCTACAAATTTAGCTCTATAAATTGTTATCATTGAAGATGCACTTTAAATGAATTATTTGGATTGGTTTAACAATTAATACCATAATAAATATATTGTAAATGTTATACTTTAACATGTATTTATATATTTCTTTATAAATTTTAAATTAGAATCCATCTAATTATGATTTAATTAAACTTAATTAATAACATATTTAACATAGTTAATAGTTAATGATTAAATGACTGTGATCACGATCAATTTTCTTTCAAAATACAATCAATTTAAGAATATGATTACAACATAAAGTTTTCTATTAGTCAATTTTAACTTTATAATAAAATGTACTAAATTTTAAACTTTGAAGTACATATAATTTATTTTATCTAAATAATCAATTTATTTACAAAATTGTCAAAATATTTTTTGTAGGCTATAAAAATCAGACATTTTATTCTAGTTAATTATACAAATATAACATAATCATCATGTAAAATTCCATTCATCTATCTTATCACAATAGTATGTTCCTTGTGTGGACTTAAATATATACATTTTCATTAATAACAAAAGTGGTGGCTAATCATAATCAACACAACTAAAGAGGACTAGATAATAAAATTTGTTTCGATTATCAATTAAATTATGTAGGCAAGATATAAACATACTTCTCATAAATAATATGACCAGGCATAAAATTATTAGTTTGAATTTTTTTCATGCACGTTATTAAATATTATTGCTTACAAGTTACGTTAAAGGAAAAAAAAAATATGCTATCAGCTTTGAAACTCTCAATTTTAATTAAACACATACAATATAACCTCACGACTCTTAATTAAAACTTGACCAAAGACTAATCACCTATCTTTTCCAATATTTGTCTAATTAGATGCATTAATTATATACTTCATCCATGAATTTCACAAGATATTATTTTAGCCCATCTGGACGATGTGTTGCTTGCTTGTTCAAAAAAGGGTATTCATAAACTTGCACGCTTCAAGGCGTAAGTGAATCTTGTAATTTATATAATCTTTGACGCCACGCATTCCACTGAATAGATAGAATTTAACGAAATACTGGAATAAATAATTAGCGGCACTTCAGCTACGTGACTAAACACCAATACTGTCACTGTTAATTTATATCTGTGGCAAAAAAGCAAACATTTGCATCTTTTTTACCCATCACTGTGCAACTACAAGTAAAAAAGAAATTGCAAAAAGTACACCACATTGGTCATGATTAGCTTTGAGGCCATACTCATATTATAATATATATATATATATATATATATATGGTGCTTCTAAGGGAACCATGAATATGCATGTAGTGTGGCTAAAAATATAGAGAGGTAGCTTTCTCTGTAAGACAGTTGAAACCTTACCCAGAATTCTAGCAAGTTAGTTCTTTAGTCATATCAAAGGGAAACAAAGAGTGTGTGTGTGGAAAGGGGAATCATGGAGAAATTATATGGCCTGAGTCATCTGTTCATGACAGTGTTTCTTCACAACTTTGCCATATTCATGGTGGTGCCAGCCATCACTGATGTAACAATGGCTGCTCTTTGTCCTGGACAAGATGAATGCTCACTTGCCATCTACCTCACTGGTTTTCAACAAGCGGTCAGTTTATACATTCATTACAATTTTTCTTCACTCATTCTGCATTCAATCTTATGTTTAAGTTCCTTAATCTGTGATCAGTTACTGGAATTTGAGTCGAGTCTGTTCTTAATTACATAGCGTAAGTTTTTTGTTTTTCATCTAAACTAATCTTGCTCGGTAATAAGTTTTCATTAGTGAGCAACACGAAACATGGCTAAAACGTACAAGAACTGCTGCAAATCCAGATGAAACTCACTTTCTTTAATAACAAATTTAGCTAAAGTGTATATATTTTCATAGGCATATTTCTATGTATTAAAGTTTCATCCTTTTGGTGGGAAAATATTCTATGAATTAACTTTTATACGCGTTAGTCCAGACATTCATCCCTCTCATGAGTTATTATATCTTATGGATTTAAATAAATTAACCTCGTATTACATAATAAAAAGAATCTGGATTAATTACGTCCTTTCATTTCCGATTAAATTATGATAAATTAGACATATAATCGTGATAAATTATTGCTAACGAGATTATATTTTTTTTAATTTATTCTTCTCAATTCAATATCGGAAATAAGTGGATTAAAAGCTTGATATGCATTTAGTTATATATATATATACCAGGGTAAAGATGAACATATTAAGTGCGTTAAATGGCGTGTTTTATAACATACTTTTCTGTTTCTTGTATTTTTTTTTCTTTGCATATAATAATGTAAAATTTTAATGCATGATGACTTTTTTTTCCTAACGTAAAAACATTATCTTTTCGTAATAAAACTAAAATTTAGCAATTATTTCTTTACAAAATTCATGTTTAAGCCCATAACTACAAACTAACATAGGTGGGTGAAAAAATAGATAAAATTGAATTTATAATTTAAAATAATTAAAATCGCAAGGACTTTCTCTGATTAATTTGAGACAAAGAAGATTTTAAAAGATTATTGTCCATATCGAATTTAATTTGTTGATGAATGAATGATACTTCATTTATTGGTTTACCCATAAATGACGAGTGGTGTACTAAAAATTCAAAAGCAATTAATTAGTAGTAAAGTTAAATTGTCACGGGGATAACGTCTATGGGTAAGTCTGTCTCCAACTGAGAAAGAAATTTCCTTGTGATTTCGTTAGCCTCGTAGGTTTCCTTCTTTCTAACATGTTACGAAAATTTAACACTCACTAGGTTGGTTCACTTTTCTAAGCAGTTAATGTTTGATGCATTTCCATGCTTTTTCCTCTATTTGTCGTGGTTTTCCTTACGTTTTCTTTTGTCTCGTCGAATGTCAATCAGTTTTTTTTTAATTTTTTTTTATCAATAGTACCTTTTTTTGTCCATCTTAGAACATTTGTCACTTTATAAGGCCCAATAAAAAAAGGTAACGAGTTATCTTCAGGACAAATCAATCACTTGGTCCAGTCCACATTACAAAATGAAATATAGTGTCTATTATTAATCACAAGAAGAACATTTTTCAATTGATTGAATCTTTGATCATACATATTTCATTGATCGAGTCTTGGAATTTTTTGTTGTCCTCCATAAAAAGATTTTTTTGTGCCTTCAACCCATTAAAAATTAATCATAGATTTTTAAAAATGACTTAGATAGAGTAATTTGTAGATAACAAGTCGTTGGTGTGAGATAATGAGTTTTATTTTTTTTAAGGAATCTACCCAATTCAAACATGAAAAAAAAGTTAGAGAGAAGATTTACTAAAGATGCAACCACCAAATAAATACAATACCAATAATATGGCTATCATTTTTCTTTTTCCAATGTTTTAATGATACGAATAAAAACTATTAAGTGAATAATTTAAATATGAGTATTAGTTTCATAATAGATATAAACTAACAAAGTTAAATATCATATATTTAAAAAAAAAATACATAAACGTATTATTTTAAGATTTTAAATTAAAAGTAATATATACATAAAAGATTTTCTTAAATGAAACTGCTGAAAAAAAAAACATATGCTTTGTATGGTTATGGTAAAAATGTTATTTTGTGCAGATGATTGGAGTGGGTACGCTCGTGATGATGCCACTGTTAGGTAATCTCTCTGATAAGTATGGGAGGAAGGCCATTCTCACAGTTCCTATGATCCTCACGATCATTCCCACAGGTAATTTTTGTGTTCAATGGCTCTTCAAAAAAAAAAATCAAATTTTAAGTAATTTTAATATAAAACTTAAATTTTTTGAGTAATGTAATATTACATGATTAAGCGATAAGGGAAGCTTTTATTTATTTTTTACATAATATACAGAGAGATAAAAAGTCATGCATATAATTAATTAAAATGAATCATTTTACTTTTGAAGTTGCATAAATATACATGGCAATAATCAAATAATAAATTTTAAAATATACCTGATTCTTTTCAGATATAATCTTAAATTCAAATTTTGTGTTAGGTGTTTATAAATAGTAAATGATCTTTGTTTTGACAGGCATATTAGCTTACAACAGGACCAAAAAATTCTTCTATGTGTACTATGTGTTCAAAATACTCATTTCGATGGTTTGCGAAGGAAGCGTCCCTTGCCTCGCTCTAGCTTATGTGGTAAGTCTTCAATATTTTCTTTAACTGTAAGTAAAAGTTATTATTCAGTTAATCATCTCGTGAAAGACTTATTAATGACATAAGTTGTCTTAATTAGCAATCGGTTCCCATAAATATAATATGATATATATATATATATATATATATTGAAAGTCTTTATAACGAAGTGATTAAACATATACGTTCCGTTATAATAATTAACATTAATGAGGTATTTATGGTTAATTAAAGAACATGTATCAAATATGATATTCATACTTAACAACAAGAATCTTTAAAAAATATTATGTACTCTGTAAATGGACGATGGCATTTTTCATCTTATAAGTAGCAGTAGAGGATGTGAAAGGACGATTTTTCTCCTTGATCAAGTTCTTTATCCTCAGTGAATGTTAATTTTCTCCAACTTCGTATAATGTTCGGTCTTTGGAAGATCATCGTGAGTTTGTTGTCAAGCTTAAACAATCGGTTGAGGAATTCTTTCTTCTGTATGTGTTCTGTTTTTTTTCTTATCCAACAACTCTGTTGACGTTAATTTATGAACACAGTTTTATGTCTTTCCTTTTCTTTGTCTACATATACATATGAGACATTAGCCGATTTTACTACATCTCTATCTTTTTCAGGCAGATAACATTCCAGAAAGTGGAAGAAGCACTGCATTTGGCATTATTTCAGGGATAGGATCTGCCGCGTTCGTGTGTGCCACTTTATCAGCTCGATTCTTATCCACTGCCCAAACTTTTCAGGTATTAGAGATAAAATCAATTTAAGAATATATGAAAATGCAAGTTTTACAATATCCTAATCTCAATTATTTTTTCGTAATTGCAATGCTAACCCATTTTCCCCTGAATAAGGTTTCTACTCTTATTGCTGTGATTGGAGCAGTGTACATGCAATGTTTTCTTCGAGATTCAGTCATTGATGACAGACACCTTTACACCCCAATCATTTCACAACAAAAGCCCACAGTTTCTAAGGTCGATGCAAAATTGGAAAGTAACAAGCATCTTCTTAAAGCATTGCGTTCTTTCAAGGACCTAACCTCCTTCCTCGGTAGCAGGTGCAACAATTTTCCTTCTTCTCCTCCCATCAAAGAAACATGTTTTTTGTGTCTCATACATAGTTATACACGTTTGGTTTGATTTTTCAGCTTCACTATTACACAAGCAGCAATTGTTGCATTCTTTAGTAACCTTGCTGATGTTGGCCTTCATGGATCAATGCTGGTATATATTTTCTTTTCCACCTTTCATATACCTTTTTCTTTAATTTCTATCCTCTACAAGTTCCATTTTTTATAACATGCACAGACGTTATTGATTTGTTTTTATTTGTAAGTTTAGGTGTTAGGAAATCATGTAGTGTTCAAGAACGTTGTATTTATATATATTTACTTTATATCTCTCTCTTGGCTTATTGGAGACATATTCTGCCACAGGCTTTTGATATGTTTAATTACCAATTTACTGATGTTTAATTTCTTTCATTTTTAACCCTTATAGAATGGAGTAACCAATGCAATTTGAAACTTACAATTGCATTATCTTTGACGAGTTGATATTAAAATTATTTTTTATGTATATAACTAGAGCTAGTTAATCAAGTTGTAATCCTTGGTAACACTTTTTCTCTTCTGCGTGCAGTATTTCTTAAAGGCTCAATTTCATTTTGATAAGAATCAATTTGCTGACTTGATGGTCATTTCTGGAATTTCAGGGACTGTGTCACAGGTATTTTTACATGGTTATATTTTAATTATCAATTCATATGCCTCTTCTTCTTTCATAAATCTTCAATTTCTATGTTTATATATTAAGAATCTAAGTATTAAACATTGATTGTAATAGCTTCTTGTTATGCCGATTTTTGGCTCCTATTCTGGGTGAGGCAAGGCTACTTTCAATAGGGCTATTCTTTCATTGTGTACACGTAAGTATTTTTTTAATACAATCTTAAAACATTTTCTCTTTTTCCAATGTTCTAAACTTTTTAAATGGGATGCAGATGTTCCTTTACAGCATAGCATGGTCCTCCTTGGTATGTCTTTTTTCAATATTTTCTAATTATAAGTTTATTCCTGTCAATTACTTTTCCATATATAATATCATTATGAGGTTAAACTTGAGACAGAGTGGTTGATTATTCACACTTGTATATGCCATAATGCCTCTATTATTCTTTTGTTGTTCATGTTTCTTCCTTTTTCCCTTTTATGTTGTATAATTTATACTGTGAGTGTTGACAGGTTCCTTACGCTTCTGCCATGTTCTCAATTTTATTTGTTTTCTCACAACCTTGTGTGAGTTTACTTTTTCATTTTATGTTTCTATATTCTTTAAAAGCATAATTTTTTTTTTCATTCTCATCCTTCAAATTAAGTAGTTTATTCAAAACACACATTGAATGATCTCATTTTACATTTGCAGATACGAAGTATTGTGTCTAAACAAGTTGGTCCCCATGAGCAGGTATGGAGTTAATAATACTGATTAACGTTAAACAAGCTGGTTAGGATTACTTTCTTATAAATAAATAAATCCTAATTTCAGTTATAGAAGTTTGTGTTTTGTGATGTGAGATTGTGTTAAAATACAAAAAAAAGTTTCACATTGATTAAATCAAGAGATTGAAATGAGTTTATATAATGATAAGATGTTTATATTATTGTTGGAAGTCCCACATCGACTAGAAATAAAGTCAATTTCTAATATATAAGTGAGGTGCAAACATTATCTTAAAAATTAGTTTTGTAGGATTGAATTAGATTTAAAGTCTATTTTCTAATATGATATCAGATCCATGCTTCAAAGCCTATACCGATGTGTGTAGTTTTGTAGAATTGAGTTAAGCTTAAAATTCATTTTCTATCAATTATTATGAGATTTTTTAAAGTAATATAAAAAACAAATTTGTGTAGATTTCCTTTAAATAACAATATCTTATTGTAGAGATATAGTAAAATTATCTCTTTAGCATGATAAAAAGCTTTTAGATTAGTTTTTTTTTTTATAACATTTGGTAGATAACTTAAAATTTGTTTAATTTTCCTCTTCATTTCTCTTAGGGAAAGGCTCAAGGTTGCATATCTGGCATATGTTCAGTTGCACATATAGTTTCTCCCTTAGTTTTCTCTCCATTAACAGGTGAGAGCATGCAAATATGATTAGATTTAGATAATCACCCAATTTATTAACAAGTGCCTTTTTCAATTGACAGCTCTCTTCCTTTCTGAAAAGGCACCTTTCGATTTTCCCGGATTTAGTATAATGTGCATTGGGTTTGCTTCGGTAAGAACTTAACTTAATGTTCTAATTTTTTCCGACATTGAAGTCTTGATTTCGTTGGTTATACTGACTCCAATTTTTTTTAATTGTTTTAATATCAAGTTAGATGAGATAACATCATTAATATTAATAATAACATACATACATCGTTTGATTTTAAACATGAGATTTTGTCTCGTAGATTGAAGAAAGAAGGCAAATTGTCTTTAACTTAGACTTTTTAACTTATCTGAGATTATCTGGTATGCGAGACAAACCTTGCAATTAAGAATTAAGAAAATTTTCAATAATTTTAAGGGTGAAGATTGACAAAAATTTAATTGATTTTAATATTTTAAAATATTATTTAAAGACAAAACTAAAAAATTTATTAGTTTTAAAACAAATAATTTCTTAAATATAGATATTTATCCTAATAAACGGATTAAGGTAAAAAATTAATAAATCTAATTATGGTATTAAGTTGAAGCAGGTGATTCGTTCACATAACATAAATTCAGAACATGATAATACCACATAACATAAATTCAGAACATGGTAGTACATAATTTTTTTTTGGTAATGAAATTTGTAATCTTCATACCAAGGACAAAATGATAACTTAGATACTACTATTAATATTAATGGGTGAAATAAATTATAAACCTCAGTTTTATAATTATATATTGCATGTAATACAATTGCTCAGGATATGTTTAGAGAAACGTTTCCATAAGAACTTTTACAAGAAACAAAAATATCTTAATTATACAAAAGCCAGTCTAAAAGCCAGTCTGTAGAAACTCTCTAGATTTTTTATATTTAATATGTATATATTTAGTTTTAATTTATTATTAAATCAAACTAATTTTTTATATTTTTCTATTATAAAAGTTCTTAAGAAGAAGTTTTCTAAATATATCCTTGATTCATTTATGTTTGATTCTCTTATTTAGATTTTTATACTAGACAACTAAATGCCATTTTTTAATTGCGAATGTAAAAAGTTGTTCTATGTATTATTATATTTGAAGTATATTCATGCCTGATATTATTTTATTTTCATTGAATTTTATATTTATGTATTTACATGCTGTGTGGTTGAATTTTGTTTTACAGATGGTATCTTTCGTTCAAAGTATGATGCTTCGAGTGGTTCCTCCCATTTTGAATTAGGCAAATAGAAATCAGAAGCAGCCTTTTTTATTTTAACGATATCCAACATTTGTGGTCTACACGAGTTTTGTCTTTAGTGACGCTTTTGGGGAAACAATATGTTATATAAGCTGTTTCCTAGAATGGACATTTCATAGTTTCATACTATTCGACACTGTGTCAACTTTGTAGTTTCATACGAAGGTCAAGTTTATAGTTTCACTGTCATTGTTATTTTGTTGGCTTAATTATTAATTTTTTATTTTGCTTAATTTCAAATAGAAGTTTCAATCAGGTTTTTTCATTTTCTACACGATCAAGTTTTTCAATTTTAAAATATGTTAATATATCAATGAACTTATTTAAAATTCAATTAATTTTTTTAATATTTTAAAATACGATAATTTTATATGTTGAAGCTAATGTTGCCAGTTTAGTAAAGTATTATTTATTGTAAGTCAGTTTATAAATTATATTATACATAGATTAAAATGATTAATATTTTTTATATTATATAGATGAAAAATAATTATATTATTATTATTTTTTTCAAAATGAAATATTATATTTTATTAATCCTATTTTGTTATTATAACATCCCAATACAGTTGTTATAGGTAGGTATACAGTTGTATTGTTGAATTTTATTAGTTTTAAATAATTTTTCATTAATTTTAAATAATTTTCAATAAATCCATCCTTAGTTTTTTATTTCATTTTTTCTTTATTTAAAATATTGGTTTCGAATTACAACATATTATCATTAAATAATAATGTATAATCATATAAGCAGTAACGTCTTTTATTAATGAAACGGGATAATCATGTAACATTTTTTTGGATTTATATTTTTTGTCTTTATTCTTTCTAAAATATTGATTTATAATTTCTCAATAATTTTTTTACTGACCTTAATCTTTATTTTTTTTTAAGAAATAAATGTTGGTCTCTGAATAATTTTTATATTTGTCTTATTTTTGTGATCATTATTTTTAATCTCTCTATCAAATATAAATATGTAAAATAGATGTTAAATAAAAGAAATAATAAGAACTGCATATTTTGTAGAAGAATAGGTGTATGGTAGTAAGACATTTGACAGCAATTTATAATTAAGGACGGATATGGATCCATTAAGGAAGAAAATGGAATGAGGTGACAGAGTAGGCCCAAAGGAGTAAAAAAGGGCCCACAAAGTATTTATTGGGCTAACACGAGAGGATTTTGTACCCATTACCATTGCACATCTCCTAATCCTGCCATTTACACGTGTTGATGTGTCCAAAATTAGACGGCAACGGCAAAGAACAGCAGAGAACGCATGGCCAATCCCGTTACCCTCTCTTTCCCGCTAACACCACCATATTAAGTAAGTTATAATATTTATTTTACATAACATTGGACTTCGCCGCCGAACAAATAAACCGACGACGGAGTAATAATGCTGTAACCTCCGTAACGCCGTATCGTGGTAGCGAGCGTTCGAAGGTTCCACCTTGCATTATTCTACGACGCTCCCTATCACTCTCCCTCGCAAAACCTCCTTCAATCTAATCTCACCCGCCGGTGACCCCTCCGCCATCACAATGCCTCAAAAACACAACACCGTGGTCTACCTCCATGGGACCCTCGATCTGGTAATCGTCGAGGCTCGCTGCCTTCCCAACATGGATTTGCTCTCCGAGCGTGTCCGAAGGTTCTTCTCCGCCCTCAACTCTTGTAGCGCCTCCATATCCGGAAAAAGGAAGCTCCACCGCGCCCGCCACCGCCACCACAAGATCATCACCAGCGATCCTTACGTCACCGTGTGCCTCGCCGGAGCCACCGTCGCGCGCACCCGCGTGATCTCTAATTCGCAGAGCCCTTCCTGGGACGAGCACTTCAAGATCCCGCTCGCGCACCCGGCCGCGCAGGTCGACTTCTTCGTCAAGGACAACGACATGTTCGGCGCCGACCTCATCGGAGTCGTCACCGTCTCCGCCGAGAGGATCCTCTCCGGCGAACCCATCAGCGACTGGTTCCCGATCATCGGCTCGTTCGGGAAGCAGCCGAAGCCTGACTGCGCGCTGCGCCTAGCGATGAAATTCACGAGGTGCGAGAACACTCGCATGTTCCGGTCCGTCAAGGAACCGGATCCAGATCGGTTCGTGGTTCGGGACTCGTATTTCCCGGTCCGTCACGGAGGGGCGGTGACGCTGTATCAGGACGCCCACGTGCCAGAGGCAATGTTGCCGGAGGTTGAGTTAGAGGAGGGTGTGATGTTTGAGCATGGGAAGTGCTGGGAAGATATATGCCACGCTATTTTGGAAGCGCACCATTTGGTTTACGTTGTGGGTTGGTCCATCTACCACAAGGTTAGGCTCGTGAGAGAGCCTACCAAACCCTTACCGAGCGGTGGTAGTTTGAATTTGGGGGAGTTGCTCAAGTACAAGTCCCAAGAAGGTTTGCGAGTTTTACTTTTGGTTTGGGATGATAAGACTTCGCACAGCAAGTTTTTCATCAACACGGTACGTACATTTTATGTTTCAGCACTTGTTTTGTGGTGAAAATGGAATGTTCGATGGCAATGTTCAATCGTGTTTCTGTTTGTTTTTTTTTTATTATTTAAATGGGAATTTTACTGTACAGACTGATGAATGATAGCTTTGCAGTTTTAATTTAATCTTCTTGTATTTATTTGCTATTTTATACAATTGTGTTGAGGAGTGAGGACATAGCGATACTCACTCTTCCTTCAATCTCTTGCCATGTTTGTGAAATGGAATCTTTATATACATATCATTAGATCATATTTAAATTGTTAAGATTAAAAAAATACATGATTTTTGTCAATTAAACTGACATTTGACAACTCATCACCAACTTAATAAATTAAGCATCCATCCATTATGGTACTGTTCATTTTGTTTTTCATTTCTGTCAGGAATTATTCTCACGATATAACTGCGTAGTGCATTTTTGGATTAAAATTGACAAATTTTATTTTGGAGTAGTTTTATTTTGTAAACTGAATTTCCAAAAGAAACTCAAATCTTAATTCTGAGAACTTCGTTTCAGATAAAATATAGGTGTGCAGACACACTAAGGATAACCAATTATGATAAGAAACAGAGTTTATTTCCCTAACAGAATCCAGACATAGCTGTAAATATAGTTTTTATGTATTTTTTTTAGCTTACAAAGTTTGAGTAACATGTTGATGTGATTTTTGTTCCTTTATTGGAACATGCTTGTGACATAACTATTAGGAATGGTTTGATGATCTTCCTTCCGTTATTGATATTGGATTTTGGTATTCAAATTGGACCTTACAGTTGTACTGCTCTTCAATTTTATTTAAATACCCAGTGCAAAATACGTATTCAAATCACATGTTTTATAGCCACATGACTGTGTGTTCATCATCTAAGTTCTAACTAATATGCACTTCGATTTTGTACTTCCCAGTTGCTTGAACATCTAAACCAATTTGGACATATATGCTTCGTTTCGCATTATGCCTAGTTGAATATGGTGTCTGTTGATTTTTTTTTTATTTTTTTATTTTTTGCAACCTTACAAGTTAGTAAATTTGATTGCAGACTGGAGTAATGCAAACGCATGATGAAGAAACTCGAAAGTTTTTCAAGCATTCTTCAGTTAGATGTTTGCTGTCACCAAGATATGCCAGCAGTAAGCTTAGCATTTTCAGGCAGCAGGCATGCTTTATGCTATGGTTTAGTAGCTTTCCCAGATTTTGTCATTTTTCTGTTCGAAAGTTATAGATACTTGAGATCACGTTCGCTTTCCATGTTTTCAGAATACCTCTCTAGTTTTAATATATGCATAGGAGGGATGGATCCTAACATAAAATTTTACATGATAAAATAATATTTCTTTGTCTTGATAGACATTAAACAGGGTAGGCCATATCAAAATCTATAAATGTTTATGAAGAGAGAAATACAAAAACATTTACTTGACAAGATCATGCAAAGTGTAACATGAAGTTAATTTCCATTAACAGGATAAATTCCTGCGTTATACTTTGCATTGATGTGTTACTGAATTAGTTGGAACCCTTCCTTTTTGTATTGCCCAAATTGCATGCCTGGCATATGAAAACTGTAAATTTAACAGTTAACCCAGAAAAAAATAAAAATTTGTTAATTTAACAATCAAAAGTTGAGATTTTAAATCTCAACAGAGTTGCTTTTCTTTCTAAAAATACTTTATTTTTGTTTTCGAAAAATTGATAAAATTTTGACTATATTACTTGGCGCCAAACTTCAGGTTGTTGGAACGCTCTTTACGCATCATCAGAAATGTGTGATTGTGGATACTCAAGCACATGGCAATAATAGGAAGATAACTGCATTTATAGGTGGTCTAGATCTTTGTGATGGCCGGTATGATACACCTGAGCACAGACTTTTCCGCGATAAGGAAACTGTTTATCAGGACGATTATCATAATCCCAGTTTTTGCGTAAGTTCATGATCTCTGAGGATACCTTGCTTTACGTAGAAGTTGTTGCATTCTAAAACATGCATCGATTACACACATATAAAAGCGTTTTTTTTAGGATGATATATGTCCAGTTCCTGTTTTCTTCTCTAATAGGCAAAAGTAGTGTTGTTTTATTCAGTGAGGTTAATTAATAAGAGTATAGATATTCATAAGCTAGTAGTGACTTCTTAGTTTGATGTGTAGATTTTCACAAGGACATTGTTTTAACATATTATAATTGTTTAACATGTTAAAAATAGGGACAAAAAGCTTTCAGGCCTTCCACTCATTCGGCAGATTTAGCATGTTATAAATACTGTTGCTATTGGCACTTCGCATCAAGTAGTTGCTTCATAAATATAAACTGTCATTTGATGTTTTCTTTGATACCGATATTGAGAACGTAAGTGTACGGTTACCAACTGAAATTTGTCCTGTCTTCCACTTTTCTTAATAGGCGGGAACCAAAGGTCCAAGGCAACCATGGCATGATTTACATTGCAAAATTGAAGGCCCTGCTGCATATGATATACTCACTAATTTTGAGCAGCGTTGGAGAAAGGCCACGAGATGGTCTGAATTGGGTCGAAAGCTCAAAAGAGTGTCTCACTGGAACGATGATTCTTTGATCAAGATAGAACGCATCTCTTGGATTCTTAGTCCTTCTGAATCAATTCTAACTGATGATCCTGAACTCTGGGTTTCGAAGGAAGACGATCCTAAAAATTGGCATGTTCAGGTCACTAGTTCACTGTCTTCTGTCTTCTGTTCCCGGTTTTTTTTTCAACAAAGAATTTGTTTAGTTGTACTTGGTTTTTGTTTTTCACAGGTTTTTCGATCCATAGATTCTGGCTCTTTGAAAGGATTTCCTAAGGATGTATTTGAAGCTGAGTCCCAGGTAAGTTATCCAAACATCGAGTTTCTCAATATTTATAATAATGTCTTAGAACTTTTTGGATTCCGCTGTCTCGTTAATTTCTTTTTTATTGCCATTCATTGCAGAACCTTGTGTGTGCGAAAAATCTGGTTATAGACAAGAGTATTCAAACAGCGTATATACATGCTATCAGATCTGCTCAACATTTTATTTATATCGAGAATCAATATTTTGTCGGATCATCCTTTGCTTGGCCAGCTTACAAAGATGCAGGTTTTGGCAGAATATTGATGCTTACTAATGTAACTTGTTGTATCTGCTTATTGCTCATAATTTCTATATAAGCACCTATGACTAGTATTTAGCATGTAGCATGGTTTTGCTGCTTTTAAGCACAGAACGCTACAAAATTCCTTCAACAAAAGGGAGAAATAGAAATAGACTTAATTCTGATTCCAGCATTATGTCATTATAATGGGTTTTATATTTATAACAGAATGATACAAACCAAGGTATCCTAGAATAATGTTGTTACACACAAAACATAAACAATAACGGATTCCTAATAATTTCCTTTTTGAATATCATTAATAAAATACAAAATATGCTATTAATATTCCTTTGGGCCTAACAGTAAGAATGAGTTTGGATCATATCACCATACCGTTGCTTTTAGGTCCCATGATGTAAATCGAACATCTTCTTAACACACTTGAATGAAAAACTGGATCTAAGTAAATTATAAGGTATTTACTACGATTATGTGTCCTGAATACCTGCATCATGTGAAAGATCATTGTTTTTCCCTCAAAAAAAGCCCACCTGGTGGGACCAGACTTGGTTATTGACATCGTTCTTTTCATTATATTTTTTGTAACACTTTCTACTTATAAAAAATTCCATTTTTTTCATTGATCAGGCGCTGATAACATAATTCCGATGGAGTTGGCACTGAAGATAGTTAGTAAGATACGATCCAAGGAGAGATTTACAGTGTATATAGTCATCCCAATGTGGCCCGAAGGTAACCCTACTTCTGCTTCTGTGCAAGAGATACTCTTTTGGCAGGTTAGTTAAAAAATTACGCTGCTAGCTTATCATGCAAAAGTCTACAATAGGAAAAAAATTGTTCGTTGATCAATTGCAAGTGTCATATCATATGTATTAATTATAAAAAGGAATTCACATTTTCAGGCACAAACTATGCAAATGATGTATAATGTCATAGCTCGGGAATTAAAAGTTATGGAACTTGACCATCATCCACAAGATTATCTCAACTTTTATTGTCTTGGAAACCGAGAGCCGTTGAAAAATTATATTTTAAGTCCAAGTAGTTCGTCTCCAGATAATGGCGAAACGGTAATCGTTCAAATATTTTTCTGTTGGTACCTTATTAAAGGAATGAATCAATAAAACTAGCAATTGACAGATTAACTTACTTCAGCTTATTTATCAACATTATTTCTAAAACACTTCGTTTATTGTTGATTCCATTTTTAAAGACTTCATTTTATTTATAATATCAAGTTACAATTAGAGATATTTTAGAAAACAAGTAGTTCGGGGTTATTATTCTTGTTTTTGCATTTAATCACATTAACATCTTTATGTAATCAGATTTCAGCCTCACAAAAGTTCCGAAGGTTCATGATTTATGTACATGCCAAGGGAATGATTGTGGATGACGAATATGTAATTCTTGGGTCTGCCAATATCAATCAACGATCCATGGCTGGATCAAGAGACACTGAGATAGCAATGGGTGCGTATCAACCCCATCATACATGGGGTAAGAAAAAGGGGCATCCACATGGTCAGGTTAGTATATCATTAAATATATACTGTCAATTATTATTTTACATAACTTTCTTTTTGGTGTGTGTTTATGAGTGTATGGACTGTAAATTGAGTACGTTAGTTATTTACTTCTTTCGGGCTTATTCAACATTCTGCACCCCTTTTATGAATAAAAACAGCTAATTACCAGCACAGGACTCCTTTGACTATTGATTTGATCAAACAACTAGTTTAACTAGGGAGAGTCACTCCCCATCAACCTTTTTGTTTTTATTTTCTTGAAAATTTGACTGCGAGTCCATATAGCATGTATATAATTCGCCGGGAAGGGTAGCAGAATAGCGAAACGCTAGTGAGACGCAAATGTGAGACTCATGGCATGATAAACAATTTAAATAGGTAAAGTTTATGTTTTACAATGCAACTGTGGAACTCTAGGTAAACCGGTTATATATAGGGGCGACCAATTTTAGTTAATTTTTTGTATCATGTCATCTGTACATTTTACTTCAATTAACTTCTAGCGCTACCAACTTTAGCTATTTTTTTACCATGTCACGAGTCCCATACTGGTTACACTGGTTAGTAGCAACAACTATATTCTGATTTGACTAACAACATCTACATGTCACGATGTGTGGGTTTAGAACCAAATTTTCAAAAACAAAAATTAGGTTGCTATTACGACAACTTCAATAGAAACAATGCTCGTAAGTTACTTTTCTTGTTATAAAAGTAAAATAGATTTTACTATATCATATTACTATTATTAAGCTACTCATATCTAATTTTGTTTATTAATAATATTTTAAAGAATTTTAAGTAACTTACTATATTATGCATTTTTTATTGTCTTTCTTTTGTCTTATATTGCTGTTCTGTCTTCCTTAACCCAAAATGTTATTATCTTATTAGTAAGAAACAATTGTATAGTGAAGCAACTTCAATTTTTGTCAAACAACCGCCAATATTAGTTCATATTCTTTCACTGAAGAAGTTACTTACTCTAACTGCTTCAAACAACTTCTCGTATTTGATATACTCTAAGGCAATAAATTGTTTCAAAATCCATAGTCGTACTTTATTTGTAAAATTGGCTCATCTTGCCTTTTAGAGGGCAGAGAAAAGTCCCCAGTTGTTTCATTGGAGAGAACTTAGTTATGGTATTTGCAGGTATATGGGTATAGGATGTCTTTATGGGCAGAACACATAGGGAGCATACAAGCTTGCTTTAAGAATCCTGAAAGTCTTGAATGCGTGAGAAGTGTGAACAGTATTGCTGAAGAAAACTGGAGGAGGTACACATCTGACGATTATAGTCCATTGCAAGGGCACCTGATAAAATATCCTGTGATAATAAATGCCACAGGGAAGATAAAGTCCATACCTGGATTTGAGTCTTTCCCAGATGTTGGAGGCAAGGTGCTTGGCTCCAGATCCAACCTTCCTGATGCTCTAACCACATAGGCATAGCATACACTCTTAATTTCTACGTCAAAAAACCTCACATCGGAGGGCTCAATTGGTATAGAAAAAGTTAAAAACATTTTTAGTATGCTACAGGCTGCGTATAGTAATTTTTAGTGGACTGTTCGTCACGGCCACATTGTACATGTGTATCAATTCTTTACTGCCTAATGGTCGAATGTCCAATAAACCATTCATTCATTTCCTTCCACTTGTACATTTGCATCCCTAATTCTTAATCAGACAACACTTGTTAATCACTCTGCTGATGCAAATTTAACATTTCAGTATGAAATATATATATATATATATATATATATATATATATATATATATATATATATATATATATATATATCGCTAATTTATATTACAGATAGATGTTTTTCTATACCATAGATTAATATGTATATATAAAAGGAGTGAAATTCATTATCGTAAATTTTTAATCTCCTATAATTGGACATTCTTAATATTTTCCTTCTTTCCTTATTTTTAAGTGCATTTTATACTATCCTTAACTGTTCTCTTCTTTTCTCTTTCAACTATTTAAAAGTATCATCCTTTTATCGTTATCTATTTTATATCCATCTCTAAACTTAATTTTGCTAGTACTTCTACACGGTATGTCAGTAGATACAATATAAAAAAATAATTATACCAAGTGTCCTAATAAAAAATACATTCTTGAAGTTGTAACTTTTAATTAATGTAGATGCATTGTCCTTTCTGTTCTTAAAATTGATAAAATCAATTTAGTCAGATTTTCTACTTCTATGTTAGTCATTTAATTCTGAAATCGAAGAATTTATTCAATGGTATGTAATTGCAATATTATTTTCTGCAACGCATCGTAGTCTTTTCATCAAAGGAGAGAAAACAAACGTGTACGATCTGGTAATGAATTGTGAATCCCAGCTCCACCAATTTAAAGATCAACAAATATCAAATAGAGTTAAATAAACTTATTTGCATGAGATAGCTATCTTGAGCTACAATAGATATTTTAAAAATATTTTGAATTTCTTAACTATAGAGTATACTTGTTTTTGGTCATCCGTGGAAGTGAATTAAGTATTTCATACGTGAGACTTTGACCAAAGAAAATAATAGTATCTTAAGCAGTGAACCAACAGGAGGGAGGATTAAGGGAGAATTAATCCACCAAAGGAAGCAAATGAATTACAAGAAAGGCATTATATGTTCATCCATGACATAAACAATATATATCCCATGATAACAAGAACAACGTAGATTAAGCTCTTCTACAAAAACAAAATCACAAGAACGAACCAGGGGAATCTTGTTCAGTCACAGACACAGAGATTCAGTTAACAGTGACTTTTCCGACCATACCAGCTCCTTGGTGAGGCGAGCAGTAGAAACTGTAGGTTCCCTTGGCACTCAAAGTGACGCTGTAAGTCTCACCAGGTCCGTTCAGCAACTCTTCCTCCGGCATAGAGATTGACCCTGCATCCACCCCACTGGGAATCTCGTCCTCATCGAAAACAACGTTGTGCGGGAACCCTGCGTTGTTCTTGAACACGATCTGTTCCCCGGAGGCCACGGAGAAGTCGCTGGGAACGAAGACCAGAGAGCCGTCACCGGCACCGAGCAAGACTTCGAGGGCCATGGCATTGCTGGCGAGGACGGCGCTGGCGGCGGTGGCCACTACGGCGGCTCCAAGGTCTTTGAGGGAAGCCTTCATGCCGAAGCGTGGGGCCTGGGGAACTGAGACTTTAACCGCGGCACTCGCTTTGGTTGTTCCACTCGCCTTGAGGCCGGTGAATGAGGGAATGGCGACGGCGGCGGAGGTGACGGCGGCCATGTCTGTTTGTGAAGGAAGGTGTGGCGAGTGAGATTTGTGTGTGGAATGGGGAAATCAGAACGAAGAAACGGTAAGGTTGTTTTTTATAGAGTTAGAGAATGGAGAAAGGTGTGGATTGTTGTTTGTGTGGCTGAGAGAAGAGGAACAATGGGTGATGCAGATAATGCAGAGTGAAGGGTTTATCTCATCATCTCATCACCATTCCTCCCATTGGTTGAATCAGATGTTATCCTCTGACGTGGCGCAGATTTTTTTTTTTCATTTCTTTCACTGTCACATTCATATGCAGTAGAATCTTTGTTCTGTAAGAAAAAACAACCACATTACTTTTTATATTTATATTTTTTATCTAACTAAATAAAAGAAAATAAATCACTATTACTAATAAATCACGTGTAAGGAGTTTTAGATTATTTCTGTTTTGGTTTATGGGCTTCTTTTTAACAAAATCTATATTTATAAATTTTGATATTCATTTCAAGTTAGTATTGGCCTTATTAGATTCCAATTGGTAATAGTATGGTTTAGATTTAACATTTAGTATTAATTTTAGTTTAGTTTGACTGTTTGACTACTCGATCGGTTCCTTTGGATTTATAGACTTCAAATCACGTATGATTCTTGAGTTGATAGGACAATTATACTATACAATTACTAATAATCATTAACTCGTAGAGATGTAATAGAATAAAATATTCACTAGATAAATAAAAATAAGAAGAAAAGTAATTAAGAGAATTTATCTCCATTTATTTTGGTGAATATAAGAAGTAATTAACTAACAAATAAATGAATGATATAAAAATAATAGTCTTATAGTAATTAAGTAATGTTTTTCTTAACGTTAATTTTATTTTTAAACTATTTTGATATTGTATAGCTACAAATTAAAGTTAAAAAAAAAATATTAAAGTATGCAACGTGTTAATATGTGATATTTTTATTTTATTTTTTTCAATTTCTTTTAGTCTACATGACAAGTTCCTTTTATGACATGTGACCCTGTTAATCTCATGTAACAGAACATCACATGTCAATACTAGTGTCAAATGTTATTGTCTTGATTTTAATTTAATCTCTATATTTCTCTCTTTTATTTAATTTAGTTTCAATTTTTTTTAAATGAAACTATTTTTTTTTCTAAATTGAAACCAAATTTATTATTTGTATAGATGTTATATTAATATTTTTTTAAATAACTTTTTAGCATATTCATTATTATATATTATTAATTAATTTTTTTATAAGATTAAAACTAATTAAATATAAATGTTTTTACCAAAAAAATTATGTAAAATTAATATATTATTAATCCATGTTTTTTATAAGAATAAATTAATTAATAACATTTATACAAAGAATAAATTGATTTTTTTTAATTGATACAAAAAAAATTATTTGTATAAATATTAATATTTATATTAAAATTTGTTACATATAATTTCTTAAAATTTCATTTTTTAAAAAAATATATTAGTATAACATTTATAAAAATAATAAATTTGGTGTCAACTTGGAGAAAGAAAATATTGTTTTATTTTAAAAAAAAATGGGACTAACTTGAATAAAAATGACGTACACAAGTTATTAAATTGAAATCAAGACAATAACACTTACATTGATACTAAGAGGACCATGTGTCATGTCAAGAATATTACACGTGGACAAAAAAGTTTATAAAAATAAAAAACTTTAAAATATAAATAAACCATATGATATGTCGTTAGTAAATTTTTTTTAAATGACCTGATTAAGATATTTTTTAAAAGTTGGAACACAATTAAAACAAATTGTTAAACATGTGTCAACTTACTAAATACAAGTAATTAAGTCTTACATTTATGACATGAGAATAGTGTTGTTTTGGACATAAGGTCGAGGTCAAAGTTGTGTTGTGTCGTGCATAGTCTAAATATAGTCCAAAATTCCAAGTGTTGTTTCAAATTGATTGTCCAAATGGTTTGAAGGATGCCTACATAAGATACTCTATGTCAAGGTCAACTCAACATTGACGTTAGCAATTAATGCAATAGTAAATGCAAGTTATCTACCTTCTTACCTTAAACATTTATATATAGGTTTCATGGAGGACTTTTGATTAACGTTCGCTTAATTATGACCCAATTGTGTGTAATCATACTTAACTCTTAAGTTGACCAACATTAGAGTTAATATACTTCATTTAATTCATGATTGATTAGTTTACTGGGTACCCGGGTTCGCTGGTGGCTTGCTAGATGACCCCAACTATGATTGAATCGACTGATCTATGGTTGACCAATTGGTCATATGAGATCTATGATTGATCAATCGGTTATACTGTACAAGTGTATATTAATTTTATGAATTATTAGTAAGGATTAGTAATCATTATGGTGGAGATACTAATGCATAATTCATGTGTGTAATGTATTGACTAAGTACTTATTCATATAGAAAAGTCTACTTAGAATGAGAGTTGAAGAAAGTTACCATGTTGAAACCCATGCATGAATGATTCACTCAGTTTTAAAGTTTAGATTGAAATATGGTTACGAGATAACGAGGTACTAGATTCGAATAAGAGAGGGTAAGTAAAACAAGTACATTGTCTAAGAGTCTAATCAATACATTAAATCTATGATTTTTTTTTTGAAAGAGTAATAATGTTATATATTTTTATGTAATGTTTAAGTTATGCTGAATGAAATAGAATAAGAGCAAAATTGTATGATAAATATTTTATGGTCCGAATGCAAGTTATTTAATCTTATATTTTGGCCATAATAACTAAATTTTCAATCTGACTTTAATGAATTTATCTTACCCTATGTTATTTTATTTTAGTATGTATTTTTACTTTTGTGTTATATAATGTTACTCAAATGAGTACAAAGTAATACACGTGAGCAAAGTATGAAACATTGAAGTTACGGGATCAAATTTGAAATGTTTAAAAATATTATGATTATATTTTGTATTAGTTGGGTCATATGTAATATTTTGAAAAAATGTTTACGATTTTGGAAGAGTGTACTAAATACAATACAATTGTATTATATGTTTTTTTTATGCTATAATATTATACAGCCAAATTTATATACTATGGTGTATTTGAAATTTGGGATGTTTTATAACAATGATAATGTTATTCATTAAATATTGGGTCAAAAATTTATATTAAAACTAATGTTAATTTTTATATGATTTTAACTCAAATTTTATTATTGATTTTTTTTTCCAATGAATTTACCTCATCCATCAATGATATTGAACTCATTAATTTGTTTTAATAACTAACAATATACCCATGTAAAAGAGGATCTCGCTCAGAATAAATTTAGAAATAAAACAAAAGTCCATAAAACATTCGCTTTAAAAAAATTAAAAATATGAAATAATTGGTTGAAGTTAAAAAAATCACGTACTAGAAGGAGGAAGCCCATTTAATCATAATTTTTGTTTAGGTAGATATTTTATGGACCGAGACACTAATATGGATATCGTAACTTTACTGTTTTCCGATGCTCGTTTCGTGGTTTGATGAACCTAAGCTCATAATTAAATATTTAATGACTTTAATATTTAATGACTTTATTATTATTATAGAGTATTTATGTGATTAAAGCATGAGCTAAGTTTACCTGGTTTGTGGCCCTGACTTTGTATTT
Organism: Vigna reflexopilosa; assembly: GCA_027742785.1. Lineage (NCBI taxonomy): Eukaryota > Viridiplantae > Streptophyta > Magnoliopsida > Fabales > Fabaceae > Vigna > Vigna reflexopilosa. Next base: position 1,640,349 of record CM050918.1, on the reverse strand, counting down.
ATAAATTGTCTCATGAACCTTAAACTGGCATAAGCTATAAACAGACTTACCTGAAAATCTAATTATTTACTAAAATCTCTAAATAGATATTTTTTATTATCCTTTGATTATCTTCTTCTGTTTATCAATATCTTAAATAAGATATTCTTAATTATTTTATATTTTTAATAAAATATATGGTAACCGTCGACCATAATTTTAATAATTTATTTTTTGTCACACCTCGGCCAGCATCCTATTCCCCACGCTAATTGTGTAAGTATAAGTTAACCAACCCGTGGTTATAGAAAATATACAAGTAGAGAGCAACAATGCTGATAGAAATTATTATATTTGCTTTTTTTCTTTAATGTTGTTTTTAAATATTTAATAATAAAAAAATTAATTATTTTTGGTTTAATTAGTCATTTAGTTTTTTATGGTCTTGTTGGTCGTCCTGTTATTTTAGACTCATCTTGATACTAATTTGTGAAAATTAATTTAATTTGGTCTTATTTTAGTTGTTAAATTTTCCAAAACAGATCATTTTTTTTATTAAAATTAAAATTTTTAATAAAATTAATAAAATAATTTATTTTATTGATATAATTAACATACTTTAAGTGGGACTAAATTACACCGTTTTCTACAAATAAAAAATAAATTAAAATTAAAAGTAATTTCAAGACAAATTTACATCTTTAAATGAAAACATACATAAAGTAACTAATTACATCTTATTTTTATTATCATATAAATATCCTAAAAAAGAAAGAAAGATAATACACGAAACTTATAAAAATAGACTATGAACAGTAAACCAAGCTTATTGGAACATCTAAGGTACATTAAAAGAAAAAGAACATACATTGAAGAGAGAAACCACGCGGCGGCCACCACCACCCATTCCGCCATTGTTGACTTTCCCAAGCAAAAGAGAGACATGTCAGAAAGAACACGTGTAAGAAATGCCAATCTTGAGTTTGGGATTGGACTAGAACATTGTCTGTTCCCGCGTCATAGGGTTGGAATATGCAAGGAATGTGGACTTCACTGAGGAGCTAAAGCCATTGAAGCTAGTGCTAGACGAAGTTGTATAAGCACCCATGTTGGGGAACACGAGCCAATCGTTCACTTGCAGTTCCGGAAGCTTGTAATCCGTAAGAACAGTGTCAAGTGAATCGCAGGTTGGTCCAAACACGGTGGAAGAGTAGGTTTTGGAATCCCTGCAAAAAGGGTTCTCAGGTTTCGAGGTGCAGGCGAGTGGCATGCACGTGACGGTAGCGTAGTCAAATACGATGTTAATAAGCGTTCCATAAATTCCATCGTCAATCCAATACTCCCTCAACTCTCCTCTCACGCGTTTCCCGATAACCTTCGTGGCCAACGTGAAAGCCGTTTCTGCAAAGTAACGACCCGGCTCGCCAATAACCACCAGCTCCTCTTCATTCCCGAAGCTGCCTTGAATCGCCGCGTTGATTTGCATAGCCGCGACGTCGAACTCCGGCCCGGAGGTGAAGCCGCCGCCGATGTCGAGAACGCGCATTCTCGGCATGCCCAGCAGGGAAGCCATATCGAAGACGGACTTTGCCGCAGATATTGCTCCTTTGTAAGCTTGCGCGTCGCCTCCACCACTTCCAATGTGGAAGGACACTCCCGTCACTTTGAGTCCGGCGGCGTGAGCCACGCTCAGAAGCTCCGGGACTTCGTCGGGAAGCGCGCCGTATTTGAGGCCCAAGCTGGTGCGCGCTCCACTTTCTTGCGGCGGCCTGATGCGGAGGAGCAACTCGCACGTGGGGTGGCATTTGCGTATCTTTTCTACCTCGTCTTTAGAGTCGTAGGTTGTGACGTTGACGCCTACGGTGGCGGCGTATTCGATGTGGGATTCGGATTTGCAAGGGTTGGCGTAGATGATGCGGTCGGGTGAGACTCCAAGGGATAAAATGGCTTCAATCTCGGCTTTGCTGGCACAGTCGAAGCTGGTGCCTAGGGCGGCGAGAGCCCCGATGAGGGAGAGGTTGGGATTGCACTTGACGGCGTAGAAGGGCCGGACCGTGGGAAGCTTGGTGGTCCATTTTTCCAACAAGCCCATAACGACCCCCAAATCTAGTACGCTGAATGGAGAGTCAATGTGTGGTTTTTCGGCAATGGCTGTTTGAATGAAATCATTGAGGGCATTTCCTTGTGGTGACAGTGCAGTGACTCGTTTGCCCTTAATGCCTGAAGCACTGAAAACAGGCTTCAAGCTCAAGGCTTGGAATGGTTCAGAAACCAGTGTAGACATTTTTGGTAGTAAAGGTAACTAAGAGCTGAAGGAGAAGACGAAGGGAGAGTGTTATAGTACGTGAGTGACCACTGAACTGAATGGTCGATATACTGTCTTTCGATGTTTGAGAAGCTAAATGAAGATCATATATATATATATATAAACCCAGTAAAGCGGCCAAAGCACCATTTTTGTGCAATTTCTTTTATAAATTATCGTAACAAGGAAGATTTAAAAAAAAAACAAAAGTGAATAAATTTTAAGGTGACACTATTTTTTACGGATAATAATATCTACCCACATCAATTTTTTTACAACATTTAAACATAAGTCCAAAATTACTCTACAATCAATAATAATAATAATAATTATAAACATCCAATCACAAAATGACACGTAAATGATGTTCAAATGTTATAAAAAAATGTTATCTAAATATTATTATTTTTTTTTTACAAGTTGTATAAAGACCACTTTGGTTGAAAACATTTTTTAACTAAGTTAAATTGATACGAATTTAATTTAAAATATTTTAAATTAAAGTTGTACAATTTTTAACAAAATTTATCTGAAATTATATTTATCTTATATGATAATATAATTTCTTCAAGATCAATTGAAACCCTCGTAGCACCACTTATCCACTTCAGTAATTCTTTTAAAATGTGTCCCATTTTGGTAATTTTGTTAATTGTTTTGCCACATGCAGAACCAAATAAGCAGCAGGAATAAAGTATTAGCGCATTACATTCCACCGCGACGAATCGAGAAAGCATATATGAAAGAAGATCAGATCATCTTCCTTATACTGTTAAATCAAAAAGACATTAATAATATCATATTTCTCTATTTGGATTTTTTATTAAAAGCTTATACAAGAGCACAATAATATCATAGTTATCTATGATAAGTGCAATCCATCAACCATTTTCTTCCTTGCCATGACAAAGCAAATGTCTCATTCTACTTTTGATAACAACCAATTAAGTTCTTAGTAGTCAATTATTAGTGTAATTTTTATCTAAGTGTTCTCACATGCAAAAGTATTCATTATACTCCAATGTGTTGGATCGACACACACATAGATTTTCACACATGGTAAGATTTTCACACATGGTAAGACATTATCTGCTTTGGGCCAAGCTCTCACTGGTTTGCTTTTAGCACCACTCCAAAAGGCCTCTTACCATTAGAGGTATCTATGTGTATATAAACCCTTGACTAACCCTTCTTTTACTCAATGTGAAACTTTGTTTGCACTTCAACAAGACCAATGTCGTTCCTTGCAAATCTTTCTTACTGGTGTAACAAAAAACTGAGTTAAAAAATCATTTTACAAACAATACATAATTCGATTAAACCCTTGACTATTCTAAATGTATTCTCTTAATCAATTTTCGGATCATGCATTGTATAAAGTTTCAATCTTAATAACAAAAATAAAGCAAATCAATCATTTTAGATCTTAAAACAACTTAAAAATAAATTCATTTAATAATTGTTAACATCTTACTAGCAAAGAGATTGCCATGCAAGCAAAATACTTAAATGCATGTTAGTTAGTATATTAATCTTTCATAGATTAATTTAGGTATTTATTAAAAATAGTATATTATGTATTTCTATACTCTTATATACAAATAAGTGTATATGTTCTCCAACTTTAAAAATGGTAAATATAATCATTTCAATTTAACAGTGTTAATTGTTTTTTACGTGTTAAGTTGTTTTCAAAAGTCACATTTGAGCTTGAACATGATTTAAATTATTTTTATGGTTGATTTTATTCAAAATTTAATTATAAAGATATTTTTTTTTTCAATCTCTAACTCTCTTTTAAAAATACACGAACCAACATCATACTTAGTCACAAATTTAAAACTGGTTAAAATAAAAAAATTACAAACATAGCACGTGATAAATCAACTATAAAGATGATCATTAAAAATCATTTATACACAATTCATGTAAAATTAACGTAATAAAAATAAAATATGATAGAAAATATGTTAATAATATCCTTCATATTCCATTATTTAAATAAAAAAAAAGTTTCTTAAGTTTATTTATTTAAAGTTAATGGGATATTATTTTCTCTTTTTTTTTTCTATTAATAGGTTAGATTTCCATAGAATAATTGATTAATTTTTACGCTTTTTATTTTTACGCTTTTCCGTTTTTCGTGTACCATCTAAAACATGTTTTGAACATTATAGATACAAGAGAACATTTCCCACATAAGTTTAGATAATAACCCAACGGATTATTAAAATATCAAATAAACTTAAATTGACTTGGTAGTGAAAGTCCATGTGAATATTGATGACAATTTATGACAACATAAAAGAAAACTTAAAAAACCACATATCAAAGTTTAAACTTTTTTCTAGCATATTTATTTTCTAATTTAACTGTGACGGTGAACATTTTATATCTAATTGTGTTTATTTTAATCACTTCTTTAAAAACAGATAAATAAAAGTTTGCTGTTCTAGCCCAAGTTTTTTAAATAGTTATAAACTTAAACGTTCATGAGAATGAATGATGGGAATCAGTTGTGAGAGGGGAACAAGTTAAGAAGGTAAGAAATCGATTCTTATGCTTATGAAATCAATTATGAAGATGTGAAAGAGGCCAACGAATCGATTATATATGTTGTTGCATATCCTTTGGAAGCGTCTCTAAATACATTTTAGAAAGGGTGGAATCGATTCTTTCTTCTTCTATAATTGATTATGTTTTGTTTTTAAATTAATGTTAACAATAATTTAAATAATAATACAAAAAAAAATTAAGATTATTTATTTGAAATTTATTCTTACAAATCACTTTTATAAATTTTAGTTTTATTTTCCTAATTTTAATTTTTTTTATTATAAATAACAAATTCAATTTATTTTAATATAATTTTCATTACTTACATTTAAATTTATGTCAACATTTCTACACAATAATAAATCAATAATGATATATTTTTATCAATTAAAAGATCTTTTGTAATTTATCATATTTATCACATCTCATCACATCATTTATAAACTCTAAAAAAAAATCATTCTAATATTTTCACTTATCTCTTCAAATTCATTAATCCAAAATACTATCTTGTAATAACACGTGCATACTGTCATAATATCATTGTCACATAACATATCAGTTTAACATGTAAATTTTTTTATTTATTTTTAAATAAAAAACAAAAATAAAAATATTTAAAAAAATAAATCACAAACTGACACACTATATTAATAATACGAAACTAAGTATAAAAACTTAATTGTTTCAATTTTTGAAAGAAACCTAATAAAAAAATGAATAACTTAATTAAAGAAAAACACTAAAAATAAGAACCAACCATATATAATTTAACCTAATAAAATTTCATGTAATCACAAAACACACATAGGTACAAAGTCACGACAATAGATTAATTTTTAGACATCTCATTCATCTTGACGACCCCACGGTACGATAACATTAATAATAATGTTATATCGATGAATATCCATGGATAGATGCTTCTCATCACCCACTTTCAATCCTGCTTGCTGCTGTTGCATGCCAGTGACAAATTTACTCCTTTTGCCACATTCAATAGAATAACTTATTGAAATAATTATACATTTACCTCTGAATTTAAACTAAAAAGTAATTAATTAAAGTATAGAAATTACCTACTAATTAATTCTCGATGTTCCGGTTTGTTAAACCATCGACAAGCTAAAATAGATTAACCTTATAAATATCACTATTTATATTGTTTATTTTCTTTTATAACAGTGTAGACGTGTTTCCGGTCAAAAACTAAGATAATTTTAAACAGTACATGTTAAATATATTGTTGATTTTTTGTCGTGGTTATTTTAAAAATACATATATATGGTAAATTTTAATTTATTATAGTGTATGAAGTCTTTATCCTAATCATATTTTATTTCAAATAAATTTGTAAACTAAATATCTACTTGGTCCCAAATCTAAAAAAGATTACAAAATCTTAGATTTTGTTCCCCTTTCTATCCAGTTGTTTCTATTTTGACAGATTAGGTCATTGACAAACACGAAAATCATATAATATATGATATCTATTATATAGAATGACATATTACAAAAATATTATATAAATATGTTAACAATTTTTTAACAATAAACTATATTTTATTATTTTATTAGTTCGTTGATTTGAAACAGACTAATTATAAATTATTATGTATTATAAAGTTGTTAAAAAAAAATTCTATTGTTACTTTCCATCCTACAAAATATACTATTTTACTTAGTTTGATTCAATCGGGAATTGTTATTACATGTATTAAATTATTTGCTTTGTAATGAGAGTCTATCTAAATACTCAAGAAACTTACTAATAAATTTACTATTCTTTTGATGTAAATATGTTCTAACATTACTGTAAAGCTCGTGGTCTCCCTCTCATTCTATATATTTTTTTCTTGTAGTTTTTTCTTCTTTCTCTCTATTTTCTTTTTTATAATTCAACTCTTTCATAATCTTATCTCACTTTACAATGATTATGGAACTAAGAAATATTTTTATCCAACCAAATCTTTTTAATTTAATTTAAATATTTTTTTATTCTCTTTTTTGCCATCAATAGTTTAAAAAAGTTATATTAACTTGGATATATCAATATATTTTGTTTTTTATAATTCCTAAATTTTTGATAGCTTTATTATTAGAGTTTGGAAATGTCATTTTAAGATACACGTTACAAGAAAGCGAAATTGTTTTAAAATATTATGAATTGAGTATTATTATTAATAAGTTGATTTAGTAGTTAGATTATGCATGATGATTATAATGTTTTCTTAAATAGAATTTTGGATATAATGTAGATAAGTAAAATAATTTTTTATAACTTTTTTTATGATAGATTATGAATTTAATATGAGCATAAACATATATAATTCAGGTTAAGAGATTTATATTTACTTAAAACGAGTAAAAAATAATTGTTGAATTATAATTTATATTAATCAATTGAATTGGTTAAAAATTATATTATTAAAATGTTTTTGTGGAATTATTTTTAAAAATTTTGTAGTTATGTTGTTGAAAATTTTTACTCAAGTGAAAAATTTTCGCTTTAGTAAAAATAAAACAAAAACCTAGTTACTCTTTCTTTTATTTCTCTCAAACGAAAATATTATTTACTTAAACTAAATATAATTGAAAAAAAAAAACCTGGTGTTTTTCCATATTTTTTTCTAAAGAAAAAGATTTATATTGAAACGAAAATAACATTACAATTCAATCTATTTTTTGTTCATTTTTTTTATAAATGAAAATACTTTCGCTTAAGTTAAAAAAGAAAAAGAAAATCTTCTTCTGCTCTCTTAAGATGACCAGAAGATGGATTATTATTTAAGACTTTATAATTCTGTACAAAGATATCGTTCGATATATCATAACGTGATACAATAATGAACTTTTAGATATTTTATTACGTTTATTATTATTTAAAGGGATAAATAATACTACATTATTTACATTAACCCAAAAGAAGCTAATACCAAGTTATTAATTAAAATAAAGAGATACTCAATAGAAAAACATCATTCGCTACTATCATTTCGAATCCAATTGAAATTATCAAACCGACATTCACACACTTCCAATTATAAAATAGAAAAATAAAAGAACATATAAATGTTATGGTAGTTAGCTATATTTTAATACGATAATACATTTTTAGTCTTTGGGATATAAATTATTACTTTTTAATCAAATTTAAGAGTCACTATTATAGGTAATACTAAAGTAAGTGTGTGTGTATATATATATATATAACATATTTATTAATGTTAGCCATTGTTATAAAAAAAAAAAAATATATATATATATATATATATATATATAATATGAAAAATACAAACATTAGGAATAAAATTTCAATTAAATTTAAGAGAGATTTCTCACATTGTTTATTACTAATTCATTATACACCTACATTGTTATATATATTTTTTTTATAAAAATACGATTAGAATTATATAACAAAATCTTAGATATAATAAGTATAAATAAGCACACGCTTCATTTAGAAAGTATATCACGTGAATGCTTTTCCAAAAATTATTAATTTATAAACATTTTCTTATGGCCAATTTAAAACCTTAACTTTTAACTTTTAACCCTTTAATATTCTTAGATATGAAATTTCAAATACAATATAACAATTAAATATTCATACACTCTTTTACATTACAAATTCCAAATTTAATTCAACACATATTAGCAAAATCAAATCCTACTAAAAATTTTAAACAATACTTCACCCAATTAATCACAAAACTTGTGACTAATTAACAAGTTGGTTCAAAATTATACACATGTCAAAATTTTAATCTTATGACTTATTTGTTACCAAAAATCTAATTTAAAATTTAGAACAAAATATTTTTACCTTCTTCATTTTTCTTTTATATTAAAGAAGATGATAAAGTACAAACATCTCAAAATTCAATTATTGTCCATCAAAATATATTCAAATATCATTCGAATTAAGTTTGAACTCGATATTTTTCTACAACATAATAAATCTTAAACCATAAATATATCTTCCAAATGGAATGTGAGGATGACTAAGAAATTCTTTTTACCAAAATGTTAAAGATGAAAATTATACATCAATTGTTAGATTAAAAGGGTTGAAACTTCCTATGCAAAGAAATATCATGAATGAGAAGTGAATGAGAAAAAACATGTACGAACTTGATTATCCTATCATTATTTATAAAGTAAAAAATTATTTTGATTTGTTGAAAAGTTGAAGTGTGAGTCTAAGTCTCGTATTGAATAAATGTGAGAAAGTTGAACATCATATAATAATAAAAATTTATAAACCTTATTGTTTTAAGGTTTTTGATTATAAATGATATCAATTTTTTATTTGGATTAAAATTATATTTTATTAGTATTGTCTATTCTCGATAAATCTTTCTCAAAAAAACCCATCATTTATATAAAAGTCGATGATTAGTCTTAATAATTAACTCGAACAAATTCTGTATTAAAAGTTTATTTTACGGAGGATGAAATAAACATGTCCCTTTTAACAGACAACAATACAAGTTACTGAAAAATATAAATGTGATTCAAAGTCTCGTGAGTATATTTTAATTACAAAAATTAATGTTATATAAAAGTAATATTTATGTATAATAGATTTCAAAATATACTCTGTAATTGTTTTAAGAAAACATAGAATAGACATTTTTGAAAAAAATAAAACATATCTAATTACAATCCGGAATACACTTAAAAATGGAGGTGCAGAGATGATTTCACACTTTTTTTTATAAAATTGTTTTAATGAGAGACAATTTAGAGTTTAAGAGTTTGATGGGGTGCAGGAAAAAAAAAGAGGTGCAAGAAGAAGCAGTCTTTTTTAAAAGACATAAAATCTAAAGGCTAACGGGTTTTGACTTAATTGAAGTCATTTAGCCCGTTTATCTTTTGGATTTGAATTTGAGAACGGGCCACCGGTATGCCATCTAGCTCGTTATTGTTGTTGTGGTCACACAATTAAATAATTTAACATGAAGTTAGCAAAATATTTAGTCAGTTAAAAAATAGTTTTAATTTAAAAAAAAATATCAATATTAATTGATTAAACGAATTTTAAAAAATAAATTGAATTTTTATATTTTATTGTCACTAAAAGACCCCGTTTTTCTATATCAATGCTGAGATAAACAAAAAAACTAAATAATTTTTCTTATTGTAAATATTTACATTAAAAGAGATAAAAACGTTTTAAATTTTGTTTTGCTTTTGTACTGAAAGATTAATTTGGCTTTAAGGTTAAAATCAAATGTTCTTAATTTATGTATGACGTAGTTAATGTTATTTTAAAAGTATTATATTATGTAATTTGATTTCATTTTTATTTCATATTAATATTTACTATATAAGTAAATTTATACATTATAAGGGTAAAATCGTTTTATATAAATGTATGAAGAATATAATTTTTTTGAGTAAATATCATACTACAACTTTATTCAAAGTATTACATAAAAATAATAATAATTTCACACGGTTAAGTGAAATGTTACTGTGTGATTCACAATAACAATTTTATTCAGTTAATCATATTATACTATTTTACAAATTAATGACATAACACCGTGTTAAATAAATGTGTTTAATACATAACACTGTGTTAAATAAATGTGTTTGACACATAAATGTGTCAAATGTTTGACACATATGAATTTGTTTGACACATAAAGTTGTAAGATAGTGGTATTTATTACATAAATGAAAAAAAATTATGATACTAAAAACATTATAAAAACACTTCAGGTTCACAAACTTAAAAACACAAATAATAAATAATAATAAGGTGATATACTTTTACATTCCTTGTTCATTTCACGTAGAGTAAAATTTTCAACTCTTACTAAACTTACTAAGCATTGAATAAAATGAGACTAAGAGAGAGAGGTGGCACAAGTTTTCCAATTGGATGGAAGCTTGTTAGAGAGCAGAGAATGTTGTTTTGTAAGATTGACATCAAAGGGGAGAAGCCTGTATTCAATATCAAGTTCCTTCAACACTTTGATCATCTCTTCAATCAACTCCGCTCTCCTGTTCCATCTTTCTTTCATGTCCTGATAATTCATTTTGTGTGTAAGCCACACTGACATGTTCACTTTGTTCAACTCTTCCACATCTTTCATTATCACCATTGGTGCAGCATGCCAGTGTTCATTCTTCCTTTCAATATACCTACAATTTACAACACATGTAACAGTAAATGTTCCAACACTCATGAGTCTGCTTTTTCTTTCTGCTAGCACTGAAATAAATGCAATTCACGTACTCTATAATTCTTCTTTTCATAGTTGCAACTTTATCTAATGGGGTGGAGACATGAATGCAGAAATCCACTGCATCTCCCATGTCTGGACTACGTTGATAATTACTAATCGGTTTGGTAGCCAGAACACTGTTTGGGTATGTAACCTTCTGGTTATCGCACTTCAGAAACACCGTTGTCAGTATATTCATCTCTTCCACTACCATCTAAGAACCAAACAAGAGAATCAGAAAACTCAATACTTTTGTTGTTTGGAAACTAAATTAAACTTGGAATTTCCTCAACCTGGATTCCATCTACTTCACATCGATCGCCAACATCAAATGGGTGCATCACAAATAAGAAGATGATTGCTTCAAAAACAGTTCTGCAAGAATTCCCGAACACAAACACTGTCAACAGAAGCTGGGATCCCATGAAGACAAGGAAGTGTAGGATTGGAGTTCCTAGTATGGCAAGCCAGACAATCAAAATGACAATGCCGACAATCATGTTCAACATGTTATGAAGATCATCCACAGCAGTTTTCGTGTCTTTCAGTGATAGTGCCAGTGCCCTTCTCTCCCTGAAAGCATTCACCTGCACACAAATATAAGTAGAGACTCTGACACTATAAAACATTTTTGTCTCAACAAGATACAAATCAACCATTAGAATGACTTTTATAGGACTTATCTAATAGATTCAAGCACAATACCATCCACTCTCTAAGAGAAGACATGCTAATCCCATGTTCTGCACACGCTGCTCCCAACAGATCCATTGACTTCAAAGCCTCGTCTCTTCGCATGAACTGCATCACATCTTGCAAGAAAATGCATCTGTTGCGATTGCAGAGTTTTCGTTTTCAGGTGTGGTAGTAACAATAATGAACTTCAGAACTAAGAATGATACACGTAATTAAGAAGCCTTACTGGGATCCTGGTTGCGCAACGTTATGAAAAATTTTCTGAGCTGCGATCTTGGCTTGGTTTTCGCTTCGAAGTTGCAGCAAAGGCTCATCCTCAACATCTGAACACAAAATACGTTCGTCCAATGTAGTAAACGACCCATGCATGACGATGTTGATCATTCTCTTCATATTCCACGCTGATATATTTCTCTTATTCAACCTATGCAACTGCTCGATCGAAATTTCCTCATCTCGCTTCTTCTTCTTATTACACAACACCCTCCCAACGGATCTATCTTCACCTTCTTCCTCTTCCCTCAGCGGATCACACGACAGCGTTTCGATCACGTATTGGCTGAACAGAGCCTCCCGAATCCGTTCGAAGAACGTTTTCACGTGGAAGTGCAAGGCGAAGACCTTCACGAGGATCGTTTTAAGGAGCCACAAAAGAGTGCCGATGAACAGACACACCACAACCTTTGTCACACACGACAAAATCCTGTCGTTGACCTTTTTCTTCACCGCGTTGACCAAAATAAAATGCCACACCAGCAGAACAAGACCCAACCAGACACAGTTTTTCACTGAGTGTTTCAAACCGTACACAAAATACAGCACTCGATTTCGTAGTATGAAATTGCGTTCCACGAAGAAGACGATTAGCTTGATTACCCAACCTGAGAGCAAACGCCCACAAAGTATAACCAAAATCATTGTCTCCCATTCCCACAGGGGAAGGCCACAGAGTTTGAGTTTTTGCAAGCACGATATCCAAATGTTTGAAAGCAAGGCTACGATTATCAAGGCCAGACATAGCCACTGAAGCAGTGAGAACGCACTGAACCTCGTTTTCTTATAAATTTCAGGCATGTCCTCAACACTGTCATCATTTTCTGCCTCTTTTTGTTCACTTGACTCTGAATTTGCGCATGATTCCTCTGGAGGGTCAATCAACCGAGACTTTGTTCTGCTTATTGATGATTTCCACGAGTATCGTGGAGTTGAATTGTTCGAAGAAGACCTCACCACGCTTTCTTGTGAATGTGAAGTTTGGAGGTGGATTTCTTCGTTTTTTTGCTGATCCTGCTTTCTCTTTCTTGTTGATTCACTGCCTCTGCGTTTTTCCTGCAAGTCTTGATGAAGCTTGTCACTTGGACCGTTGACAACACCTTTCGATGCTAAATTTTCATCTTTGCTGTTGCTGCGGCCATTGTTGTCTTCAAAATCAAGCACAACTTCCTCTCTTTGGGTCATTAGATTTTCTTTTACGCCACAGAAATACAGCCTTATGTTTGTTTTCTTTCTCTAATCCTGTATGTATGCAGACGGTGAAAGAATTGGGAATATTTAGACATGACCTCTCTTTTGATGCCAAAATATATGAATCCGTAGGAAGTGACGAATAGCATGTAATAAAGGTTCAAACGAATAAAGTGTTTGGAAGTTTTCAGAATTATTCATTAAGCTCTGGTAATGCTCATTGCATGCACTTTTACTGATGCATGTTCTTTCATTCTTATTTCTCTGGATCAATGTCAAACGTGCATTAGCTTCGACCATGGTTTTCCAAATGTATCAGAGAATGGAAATGAGTTGTTGAAATTTTCTAAAAGGGTTTAAATTTTTTGAAATTGAAAAAACTAATCATGTAAAAAAATATACCTTTTTTCTGTATGAAAAATAATAATTAATTTATATTTAAAATTGAATTTAGCTAAACTATAGCATAAACATGCAAAATAATATTATCTTTTTTGTTCTTTATCTTGTGATAATATAGTTATGATATGTGATCAGATTTATTATGGAGTTTAGTTTTTTTTCGTAATAAATGTAGAAAAGCTTAAATATTTATTATAAATATCATTAAACTTAATGTATTTGTAAGTTTATAAATAATATAAACATTCTTTATACTTACAAACTGTTTACTTTTAATAATAGATATGACTTTTTTTTCTTGTGAGTATGGTTCCTTGATTGAAAATTAGTTTTAGACAAAGATAAGTTTATCTATATACATATTGATGAAAAAATTATAAGCAACAGAATAAATCAATGTAGTTAAATCAAGCAAAAACAATGTTGACTAAAGAAAGTCTTATTATAAACATCACTTTTTTTTAAGCTTTTAAACTATATTTTTATTATAGTTGATGACTTTTTTTTTCATTTATGTACCAATTAAAAATTAAGTGTACTTTCTTAAAAAAGAAAAATACAAAAGCTAAAGTATGGATATCATGCAAATGTAAAAGGACCAACCCAAAGTATTTGCATTTTTAATAAAATTAAATAGAATGATTAATTAAAATCTATTAAAAATGAAAGATATGTTTTTAAATATCACACTGACAAGAATCTAGTTCTCCACCATTTGCTGCCCTTGTTATCACTTATCACTGTTGTAGGATGCGGTCGAGTTTTATAAAAGAATAATTCCTCCAATCACATTTTTATTCTTCTCTATAATAAAAAAAAATCAATGTACTTTATATTTTTAAGAAATTAAAGGTGTATATTTTTTCATAATAATGTTTTTATAAAGGAAAAAACGGATTTGTAAAGGAAAAGTATTCAAAGACACATTACTAATTCTAGATCCCACTTATTCATGGAGTTTTAATCACCATTATAGGTTTTAATAAATATTAACCAAGAATAAAAACTTTGTTAACTAGTGTATTCTCATAATTATTTCTTATTTTACAAAAAAAAAAGTAATAAAAAATTACTTTCGAAAGGATTTATTTGATATGCACATTTTCTTATAATTTTATCCCTCAAAATTTCGAGAAACAATAATTTTTACTTATTAAAATAAATTTATAAAAATTAATCAAGACATACGTTTTTTTTATATGTATATTTTTTATCATTTTTATTTTAAAATAAATAATTTATAATTAATAATAATATATAATAAGAATACTCTTATTTGACGTACATAATTTAGGTATATATTTTAAAATTAATTTCTTTTAGTATGAAACTCTTCTTCTGTAACACATGCAACAATAAAAGAAAATTCCCATTCACTCAGAATAAGTGCAGCATACACCACTTTCACAATACAATTATGTTATTTGTTTTTCTTCCTATCATTTATAAATCCAAGTTTATATACATCTACCCAAAAGGCTAATATCAACTTCATAATCCAATCACGAACCTTTACTTTAAACTGAGAAATCACACATGTCTATGTGTACATACAGTGAGTTTGGTGAATATAATTTTCATGCATTCCCTAGCCTTCACATTCCCCAGTAACCTGTTCAAGAAAAAGTAGTGGTGTAGAGGCTTCGATTTTTCTTTTGAATGTAACACAAAATTTGTCAAGAATCCTCCTACACTTACCGTCTTAGTCACACGTAGCAGAAATTCCAGAATTTCTGAGAAATTGGGTCTCAAAGATGAATCGTGGTGCCAACACCAGTGAAGCAATTCCACTAACTTTGAATGAGTATGGCTTGGAATTTTAGGCCTTAAACCCTGCAATTCATATCCAAAAAGCTTACTCAATTTCACCATACTTTTGTGGCTTGGTAGCTTATGATACTATAGATAGAGCTTTTCAATTTAGTGTCCACTGACGCTGCATATGTAATTTATAGTTGAGAAATACCTTCTGGATCACTCCTACTGCTGCTTGCAATGGGGACAAATTCTCATAAGGAAGCTGTCGTTTTGTCATAAAACATAGGCGAAAGATGTGAAGTCTGAGCAAGTAAAGTAATACTGAACGAAAATACTGATAAAACAATGTCTAAAGTATACCTACTAAGTCTTTGTTCTCCATTTCTGTTAAATAATGTTACTCACTTTTGTTCTACTCTATGCCAAGTTGTACACTATCTATTAATCCTATACGAATCAAAGTACTTAGAAATTTCTGCTCAGTACTTCTTCAATATGAAAAGGTTAATATAGTTTACAGAGTAGAGAGAGTAATTCAGTTTTCATTTGAAAACTAGTTTTTGGTTCCATGAATATCAAACAAGAGAAAGTAAAAGGGAAAGATGCTACCTTTCCTGTGAGCAGTTCCCAAAGCACAATGGCAAAGCTAAAGACATCGGCTTTGTGATCATATGATCTATGTTCAATAACCTTCCATATGTCAAGGGAATCATAAGTTTAATCATAATCAATACAGTGAGAAGTAGAAGACAAGAAATATCAGTTTTTTTAGTTGTTTTACATAACCAAATAAAACCGCCATGAAAAAAACCAGAGTGCCTACCATTGTATTTTATTGGATACTGTTACATTTTTCTTTTGCAAAGCGCATAGGCAACCAAAAGCAGTACTGAAACCATGTTAGCATTAAGTATTGTTTATCAGGAAAAAAAAAAAAACCGTCATTCTCATTCCAACCTGTCTAGATTCATCTTATTACATCAAAAACTGCTGCCTATCGTGTCCTTAAACAGCCCCATCCATGCCTGTAAGTTATACATTTAATAAATTTAAAGTGATCAACCCTATATGTCAATACTCATAGATATACACAGACCTCTGGAGCCATCCACCGATAAGTTCCTGTTTCTGCAGTCATTATGCCAGACTGATTGTGCACTCTAGCCACACCAAAATCAGCAACCTTAACTACCTGTCGGAAAAGATTTTAAAAATAAAACACAACAGCATAAATCCCCCCAAGCCATAAGATCAAGTATAGCTAAACTTTGTAAAGTGATAAAACACATTTAGCATAGAAAAATGATGAAAACACAACTATTATTACCCCACTACAAGTTGAGAGCATTTACAAAGAAGTAATAAGCCAAGCCAATAGAGTCAGAAGAAAACGTTATAGTGTAAACTAACCCCATTCTCATCTATCAAAAGATTAGCCGCTTTAAGGTCACGATGTATGATATTATTCTGATGCAAATATTTCATTCCTTCGGAAACATCAATGGCCACTTTGAGTAAACATGGAAGAGCAAGGGCGGTCTTCTGTTTATGCAAAAAGTCGAACATACTTCCACCAGGCATGTATTCTGTGAAAAAAAAAATGTGCATTGAAATTGACAGTATCTTTTTCCCATTACATTGACCCCTTAATCAATAAGAGAAGTAACAAGAACCAGTTTTACCTGTGACCAGGTACAGGTTTGGGGGTTTTGTACAAGCGCCAACAAATTTAACAATATTTTTGTGCTGAATTTCACTGCAAGAATTAAATTTACAAAAGCCATGTATTAACAACAATCTTCATGAAATATTAGTGAAACTCGAAGAAAAGGTTCGGTGTGGCAGGGGAGATGAGTGGAAGTAGTTGATAAAGCGAACCTTAGGATATACACTTCCTGAGCAAACTCCCTTTGTATATTTTCATTCAAATTCTCGTGCTTTAAAACCTTGATAGCTACATCTTGATTGCAGAATGTACCTTTATACCTGTTTCAAGTTTCAACTAATCAGTTACTCAAATGTACTGATCCACTAACAAATTAAGAAGAAGGATTGATAATACTGACAAATCACTTAAAGGTCCAGATGCAATTTTCTTTTCATATCTCAGACGCCCGGCATCAATTCTCCAGATAAAGTTCATCCCGGTTTGCTCTTGCTTTGCCGTAGTACTAGGAGGAAGACTTCCATTTTCTTTCAATTGATGTTGCTTCCGGAATTTTTCCACCAAAAATAATAACTTATAAATGGTTCTCTATTATATAAGTGGAAATGCAAGCAAAACTTATTTTGTTAAGCTAAATATTGGTCAAGAACAGTAAAAGTTCTACCGCTTGTGTATGCATATTTCTCAATTCAACCAGTTAACTTCTATTCAAAGTTAACTAGGGAAATTGAATATTGTGACTGGCAGTAAAACTGTTACCATAACTACATATGAAATTTTGGGCACAACTGATCATTTTTCTTAAAAAGCAAAAGGACTTTTTTTCATACATATAAAGTAAATATGCAACCATCAGTGACATATAGAGGATCTACCTGGAGTTTCTGAATTTTCTTTGCTAGTTCATGTTTTAATTTCTTCGTCTCCTATAAATTTCAAAAATGGACACTTGTTGATTTTCCTATAAATAAAATTCAATTAACTGTTGTACTTCAATCTGCAAAATAATGGGGAAATACCTCTATTGGCCAACCACCAACAACAAAAACATCCAACGAGTAGCCGTCTGTTGTCGAAAAAGCATGTGCTTCTAGAATGTCCAACCCAGTCTCAGAAAGTAAGGAAGTCAACTGTAGTTCAACACAAAAGCTTAAAACTATAGAAACATTGATTTCTGCAAAATTTAACAAAAGAAATGCAAACTGAGGCTGCATATTAGCACATCTCTAGCTTTCTGGTTGTAAAAAATATATACGATATTCGCACTGCAATTTACATTGTTCAAATTGCTATAGCAGCGTCAAGTCAGACACTTAGATTAATAACACCAGCCTTCTGGTATCCATAAGTTCAGTCCTCACTAATTACACAGCAAGATCAATACTTTTCTGTAGCTATCAGTGTAGTGGGAAAAAGATTTCATTGATGTTGTTATCAATAGATGTATAAAACAATGAGATCAATAAAACCAAAACTAGAGACTGTGACCCATTAGCATTATGCGTAGGATTGAATCAGAACGAAATTTAGTCCCATCATTCCTTTCCCAATCAAACATTATTATAGTATTAGGGTTGTTAAAAGCAAACAAAAATTACATAGGAAATATTGTAGAAGAATTTCTGAAAAGTAGAAAACGCTAAGGGGCTTAAAGCATAGGCTTTTCTCGTTAGCTAGAAAAAAAATTGCACAGCAATAAGAAGATTAATTAATTACCTGACTCAGAAGTTTTGGCTTGTCATTTGTTGAAATTGTGATTTCATGCATTGGCCTACCGTAAGTGATAGTAAGAAACTCTTTAAATGATCATTACATACATTATATATTGTATTAAAAAGAAAGGAAATTTAAACAAATAAGCAGTATATTTACCGAGCATAATGTGTATAAAAACTCAAATAGTTATCCCTGTCTCGGACTGGTAAGAACTGGGTGTTATGTTCCACATTAGATGACGAACCGAAGGCAGGTGGAGGATGGAAGCTGAGAAAGCATGAATAACAAAAACTTTATCATACAACTTAAAAAGTAGGTGATGAATTCAATATACTGTTAACATGCCTCATGCTGCCTGGAATACCAGAATCTTCAGGACAAACTTTACTTTGTGAATTTAAAAGAAGAGATTTACTAGAACCACCAGCAGAAGCAGAAGCAGAAGCAGAACGAACCTGCATAAAACATATATTGTCAAAATAAAGCAAAATCAACCAGCAGGTACCCACAAGCAAAGTTTCAAGTGCCTTTATATATAAAGTGAAGAAATTTATGTTCAACGTACTACTGAATTCAGAGCGTAACCATTTGTAATGTATAAATGTTTGAGAAAACGCCCTCGTTCTCGTTAATTTTTTATTTATTTAATCGTAAAATATCATGTGTAATGTAATAAAGTTTATTAATTTTATAATAATTAATTTAAAATTATATTAATTATATTTTATATTAATTTAAATGTAACGTAATAATTGGATAACAATTTAAAAAGAAAAAGACAATACATTGCTTTTGAAAAGTACTATTTTTAAGTGAAAAGTATAGGTAAATGGAGAGAAGAAATTGATAATTTAAATGAAAATTCAAATATTAGTATTTTTTACTGAGTAACATTTTTAATTGTGTCTCTAAATTACATCTTTAATTCTTTAACTCTAAATGAACTGTCATACAAAAGATATAATCCTTGACAGAGTTCTAAAGTAATATTTTCTTTCCCATTTTTGATTTGGCTACGTTTTGAAAAGGAATATGGTGAGAAAAAGAAAAGGAAAGAAAAAAACAAAACCGTAAGACACAACCGATAATAGTTTTTGGAAAGTTAAAGAGGCTTAGTTAATAATTAAAGGGAGTGTTGGCCGTTAGTAAATAATAAAGTCAAAAATAAAAAATAAAAAATAGATTTCCATTTATATATATTTTATAGGTAATTTCTTTGTAGTAAAGGAAGCGTGACGTTGGTTCCTTGGCCAACAATGTCGCCTAATGCCAAAATTAGTGCGTCATACATAAACATATACTATATAGTATTATAGTGATTGGAATTCAAGGAAAATTGACCCATAAAGGTGAAAGCAAACATAAGAAGTCAAAACTTATTTTGGTGGTAAAAATAAATAAATAAAGTGTGTTTGGTGGCCATTGTATTGTTGTGATTGCGAAAATGACCTGTACAAGACGGACTTCAATTGCAGGTCCGATTGTTGTAGTTGGGCCTCCGGCGATGTCCAGTAACCTCTTATGCATAAGAACTTCTTCTGCCCTCTCCACATTCATGTCCAACGCATACCTAACACGACAACATATCAATTCAATTCACAAATTAACAACTCCAATGACAAGTTCCGAAAATGATCACCGGCAACACTGAAACAACGTATGAACAATCAAACAGTAAAAAGCACGAGAAACGAAGATTTGGTGTGCCTTGCGGGAAGGCGATAGAAGTGCGCCCAAAGATCGTCCTCAAAACCAGGAACCACAGCTTCTGGGACATTCAATTCCTTAAGCCTACACAAAACCTCGTTGTAAACTCCAACCTTCTGTCTCTGTTTTGGACATCGATGATTCCATCCAGAGTTCAAAATTCCGCTATTGCAACTCTCTGTGTCTCCCATGTTTACTGAATCCGAGTCGGCAAGCAAAGATCAGTGATCCATAATATCGTAAGATCGTAATATGAGACGAACAAGAACAATATCAAGAACAAGGAAGTTGGAAGGACATCAAAAGACCTCTGCATGAAACAAAAATTGCTCTGACACTCGTGTCGAGAAATTAATAGAAGTCAGTTTTAAATAACATGATTAATGAGGGGAGTAATGCGCACCGTTAGCTTGACTAACCCAAATCGACGTGGATTGTACACAAAAATTAACCATACAGATTAAACAATGACGATAAACACAATAAAATAAAAATCGTTTTTTAATATATTAAATAATTAGTTTATATACATCTTTGATGGCATCACCCACCCACCAAACACTCTCGCACCTTGTTTCTCTCGCCTCCCGCATAAACTACCATAACATCCACTCACACTTAGTCAGGCACAACTAAATTTGATTTTACTATTTCACCCTCTTATTTATAATTTATCCACGCATCTTTTTTTTTTCTCATTTTATGTCATTCCTATAACACTTTTTTTATAGAAACAAATAAATGTTTTTAAATGTCGTTAATCTACATTGAATATAGTTATACATAATTAATAATTATCATCAAAATAGTGTTTATTTAATTAAAATTTTCAATCAGAGCTACCCAATATGAATTGATTCATAAAAAAAAAAAAAATCGTCATGAGTGAAAGGGTCGCGTTGACATTTTTAGCTCACCATTTGCTTTGATCCATCCCTTGGGCTCTTCCATTTAGTAGGCTATAGACGGGTGAACGCAGACTAGTTTCGTAATTATTTTAAGTTATAATGAAAACTAGTTTGACAAATTTATTTATTTAAGAGTATAGTATATTAGTTTAATGATATATGTTATATTTATATAATATTTTTCCTGATAAGTAATAAATATAATTATTTGCAAATGGTTTTTTATGCTAAGACTTATTTATCTCTTAAATTTCTGATTATTTGCTTTAAATTTTGACATTAAAATTATTTTATTTTAGATTTTAATTATCTACATTTTTAATATATTTCCATTCTTAATTTTATCATATTTCTATCAAATGTAAGATCATTATTTTTACTTATTTAATATATATATGTATATCGGTGGGTGTATTTACCTTGCGATTTTACATATTTTAATCTATGCTTCATTACTTATTGTAATAAAAAAAATACTTATTAATAGTATAATATTGTATCTCATTGATAATAATTTGATTGCATGTATAATGCTAGATTTCTGGAATTATGGGATTGGTCTGCATATATTTTATCCCCCTTAAGTTTTTGGTGTAATAACTTTTTTTTAGGTTCAACCTAACTCAGAATTCGAATATTATATAAAATGATCACAACATGAACCTAAGCCTAATATCTCAAATTTAAACTAGTAAAAAAAACATTTCTAGCCATGTGGGGTCAATAACACATAATAAATCACGACCACTTCTACTATGTTACAGTTTTTGCACTTGGAATGCATAATAATTATTATTTTTAAGAAAAAAGTATAGATTATCATTCTTTTATGGAAATTAAGATACAAAACGAAAAATATATTATATAATAAAAATAATCTATTGAATTTATCATCCTCAGTCTAAGTTATTATCTTGATTCAAGTCTTGTGTGGTCGTTTTTCTCTTGTTCGTTATTCTTCTCAAAAATCATTTTCATTGCTTTAAAGATGTGCATTTTTTATATTAAAAGTTTATAATATTTTTTATTGTCTCCTCTATATATAGTATGTTATTTTTTATATTCCTTTTTGTGAAAAATATACAAATTTATTTTACAGCATACCTTCTCATCAGATTGACATTGGAATGAAGAAAACGTGTTATGTGTTGAAGGTAACTATGATATACGTCAGACTAATTTATTTAAAACTGAATCCTAACGTTTGCATAATTAATTCTTAACTAGAAATAGTTATAATCGGATTATGAATTACACTTTCCGTTTATTAACAAACATTTAATTCAGTAATTAGTATCAAACCAAAGATTATAAATACCATTTCAGTTAATAATTACGAATAAAGAACAAGTGATTCCTAGTTATGTCAATTTTCTCTTAATTTAACTAATTTAAAAAATATATAAATACTTTCTATTTGTAAATAGGAAACCTTTTGACTTTAGCATAGAATGAAAACAATTCTGAAAAACTTAGAAAACTTAGAAATTTCGTTTTCCTTGTTAGAGTTTGTGGTATTGTTAGATGAGATTCCTTCACTAAATACTTCCTTAACTTAAATATAAATGTCTAACTTTTAAAAACGTGCATTAGGTTTTGATCAGTCATATAATATTTTCATTAACTAGGGTTTAGTGAGACTTTATTTATAATTTTTAAATATTTTTTGAACAAATAATATGTAATCTTTATTTTTTTTTATTATGTGACTAAATTATTAGTATTGTCAAGATTTTTTTCCCCTGAGACTTATGATTTTATTCTTATTTTTTTTTTAGAAATTTCCATGTGCGTAATATTTTTTTCTTTTATAATTAAAGAGATGTAAAGTGTCTCACCTTTTTACATATAATCACTTTATTGTCTCGTGACATACTATTTCTTGTTTAGCCATAAATTTTATATGAACAAGTATATTTGAACAAAAGTTTTATTTTAAGAATATTAATAAATATATTTAATTTATTGTCATACTAAAGTATAATGGGTCCAAAATCATAAAACCACTTTAGGAACCACTGATATTTTCAAGCAACAAAACGAAGAATTTCTTACAGGGACAAAGGTTTGGGCGCAAAACGCATTTTTTGTAATCCATAGTAATTATATTTTATGACAAAAGTCTAGAAAATATTCGGTTTCAATTCTCCATTGAAATGCAGGAAATTTATGGATATTTTACTTTTGAAAATAATAATACGATGAAAATGGAGTAATAGTTTTATTAAGGAGAAAGTATAAGTTGTTCTTAAACAGAATATAATGAATAATTATATCAATGATGCATTGTCTCATTTCAATCAAAATATAGTTTTTTTTTTTAATTAATTATATATACTCAGTAAAAACAGGTCCTTTTTTACAATAAATATATTAAATATGATATTTTTAAAAAAGATCACCAATTTTTTATATATATAAAAGAGGAAGGTAAAGTTAAAACAAGCACAAGCAATAAAAAAAGGTAAAATTAAATTCAAAACACTTCAGAGAAATTCTAACCACACGAAAAATTGAAGGAGATGAACGATTTTAAGTCATTTTTTTTTCAAAGATGAACGAAAATTTGAAGAATTAAAAATAAATAGATGTATATATATTAAAGATTGTGTGGACCACGCTATACATTAGATAGATTGTAGCATCCATCCAGAAAGCATGGATGTAATATATTAAATAGATTGTACCATCCATCCAGAAAGAACAAATTTAGGAAGATAATTGATTGATTAAACGAAAGGAAAGGATTTCTTTTTCTGAAAAAATAAAGAAAGAAAAAACAATAATGTCCAGTGGACCATTATCCACATGAATGGTATGTATGTAAAAGTCCACAAGATTTCTAAGCCATTCTTTCTTTGGTTTCCAGAAAAGGGTAAGCAGTAAGATTCTATGGAAGTCCAACTTCTGGGGTCTCCCTAAGCTTCATCCTCTCTTTGTACTCCGTCAGTTCTCTCTTGTACCTTTCTTTGTCTCTTAATCCGATGTTCTGATAAACCTGCAACAAACATCATTAACCAACAATCTATTATTTTCCAACATCCATGCTTTAATCAAAACTATATTGGAATAATCCAGATAATAACAACAACATAGGAAGAAAAAAAAAAACTAACCAGTCGTTCTTCGGGACTAAGACTGTTCCATGACTGGCCAATCATCTTGGTAAACTCCCTTTCTCTGTTCGGGTAGAGAGCTTTGAGAGAGTAATGCTTTTCAGCAAAGAAGAAGTTATAGCCACTCCTATTCGGCTTTGGATAGTTAGGGTCCCACCTTCTCTTGTTTCTCCTCCTCCGACCAGAACGGTGACCTTTGCTTTTGAATGGCACAATGGCATTTTCGTGTTGTGGAATCGACGGAGGAGCAGCCATTTTTTCTGGATGGTAAAGCACCCCTCTAAGAACCTCTGAACCCAGTTTCACTGACACCAAATAACCACACTCAAATTTTCCCTCTATAGTCCCATTTCCTGAGAGACATGAAGTTTCTACACACAACACAACAAACAGTAAATTTCACCACTCAACTTAAATAAATAACTGCATTATTGGATTATGTCAATAACAGCACTACTTGTTACTACCAAGTAAAACACATTCCTTACAAATAACAACAACCTTGTCCGACCATTATTCATTTCAAATTACATTTACATAACATTATACATGTATTCAAGGGTTTGTTGAAGTCAACCTTTTCAACATTCAACAGAGATAAATTGTGTGCATGAGATGAATAAGCAGCCATTAATGTAACCAGCTTACACAAGAGAAACCGAGTTTCATTAATTAACTGGATGTGAGTTTATTATAGAGCGCAACAACATCGATAAATGAATTAGAAATTAATGACTCCATTCCACAAAGATGACAATTCCAAAAACTAGCAACACCCAAAATTAAACAAATTAATCTTAAAAATTTAATTTTTTTTCCTGACATGAGAATTTCTTATTCACCTTCGGCACGGGATTCGGCACCACTATTCAAGGGCTTAGGAGAATATTCCACGATAGCTAATTCAGGTCTCCAAGAAGGACTGTTCCCGGAAAATGCATCTGAAGGATAGCATTTCATCCATCAAGAGGTTAAAAAAATGAGGAAATATAAAATAAATATTAAAAAATAAATGTAATGTGGCACCTGTTGAAGGAGTATAGACAGAACCCCGAGCTTTGAAAAAGTGAACCTGTTCGTAATGATAAAGAAGACTGAAGTAATGTTTCCTCAACACAAAAGAAGCGCTTGTGGTGGTTGCTGAGAACTTGAAAACGCTTCCAACTTCCCTCCATTTCTTCTCTGCAACCACCTGAACATTTAGGGAGTTACAAAAAGAAAACATGTTCCATTTCTTACAATTAAGAAATACTAATTAGGAGTTAGGAGTGTCGTAGAGAGGTTGTAGGGAGGGAACCCACCTTCTCGTAGCCACTTCTTCTGGTAACTTCCACGTAAAGAACGTGCAAATCCAGTTCCTTCCCTCCAATAACAGGAATCCTTCACAAGTTGACCAGGCCAAAACGGTCCACATTTCATTTTATTTTAACCATTTTTAATAATAATATCACAAAAACACTTTTCAAAATCAAACCTTAACCCTATTAAATCAACACCACACTTTTATTAATGAAAAAATGTGAAAAAGAATAAATAAATAAATAAAAGGAAGAATAAAAAATAGAAGCTCACATGAATTTGGTACCCATAAGGAAGTGAAAGCGTCTGAGAGTGTCCCAGAAAAGAGAGGAGTCCCTGACGACGTCGTCATGAGGAGCGAGTGGAGCAGGATAGTGTTTTCCGTCTTCACCGGCGTAGGTTTCCGGCACAGATGACATTCCGGGAAATGAAGAAGGATAGAGTGTTGTTGGAAAAGAAAAAGGTGATGAATAAGAATGAATGAAGGTGTAAATAGGAAGAGAGAAGGAGAGGGTGGGAGAAAATGGGAATTAAAGAAGAAGGGTTGCCGCGTGGGAGAACGGTTACTCAGCATAGTTGGCTTTTTCTGCCATTGCGGACGCAGTAAGTAGGGTACAAAGTCCCAAGAAAAAGAAAGCTTATAATATAATATAATATTTGAAAATTTATATTATATTATTATGTTACTTGGTTGAGTGTGTTCCTTTATTGGAAGGGTGACAGATAGAGAGAGCACTGTTGCAGACTGGTCTGTGTGAAGAGTTTAGGAGCGTTGACATGCACCTCTGTTTCTGACTCCTCTGCTCTTCCATGCCTCAGACATCAAACCATACTATCTTCCTTCTACATCAAACAATCAAACACATCATGCATTTACTACTGTTTTCTCTATTTCTAATAATCACACTACCTTTTTTATTTATCACCTTATTTTGCATTTTATTTTAAATTCTTATCAAATATAAAAATAAAATAAAAAACTAGGCATGGTTTGAACCACACTTGCTTTCTTATTTATTAACTTACTTTGCATTTTCTTTTTTAAATTGTTATTAAATATAATATAATAATATAAATAAAACAAGGCACGCGCAGCTTGAACCTTTATTTGACATTATGATACTCAAACACAGCAAATCAAGAACAGTTAAGCAGATAAATAATGGTAAAAGACATTTAATTCGAGTTAAATTTAATGTATTATTAGTAATGTGACGTTTTATACTGTTAGTCTGGATGAAAATATTTTTATCTAGAAAATAACTGAAATTGTTTTTAAATAAATATTATAAAATTTAATATTTTTTTATATAATATATTTCTCTACCTACCAGTTTTTATTTTACAAAAAAATATTTATTGATTGTCATTTTTTTAGTGTGATGCCAGTTCTTCTTTGATTTCCCTTTTTATTGTAGAATGAGATTATATTTTGCACAAGATACAAATGAAAGAGAACACAACTAATAGGAGAGATAATAAGTGCAAGATTTTTCTCCTAGTTTATATTTAATAAATAAAAATACTTCTAATGAAATTACAATTGTTAAATTAATTAGTTTAAGTTAATAATGTTGAAAATTTTAACTTTATGATAAAATATATAATACTAAAGATTTTAAATTTATTATAAAATATATACAATGGTAATCAATTCAAATTGTTGTAATATATAATGTGTATTGTTCTATTTGGCATATACAATTATATTTTATATTTATTTTCACTTATCACAACTATATTAGTAATAAAAAAGTAAGAATAATTAGGTTTAAGAAAGTGAAAATGAATCAGTCCTTTCCTATTAATATATGATGTATTCTATTGAATTTTAAAGTACAAATAATTCTATTCTAAAAGTATAAAATAAAATAATATAAATGTTTAATTTTAACTTTATATTTAATATATATATATATATATATATATATATATGTGTGTGTGTGTGTGTGTGATGAACAAATTATATTTGATGGTATATGTTGTGTTTTATTGAACTTTAAATTAAAAAATATATATTTTAAAAATATATGAATATTTAAATTTAACTTTAGTATTTAATAATACAAATAATAGTATAAATGATAATTCTTTTTCAATCATCAAGCATATAATTAGTTAATGAGATAATAAATACATTTGTTTTCTTACCAAAACATTATATCCTATTTGTATAATTTTTAATAAACAATAAAAAAATAATATTTAATACATTTATAAACTGTGATGTGTTTTATTAAAAAACAATTGGTTTCTTATATTAAAAAATGTATAATATTCTTTTATAAAATCTAAAACATCAAGAAAAGAAAATACTTTATTTGGTCTACTGTATTAAAGGAAAGACATTAATCATTAAAAATTTATCAACATAATACTTATGTTATCTTCCTCCATTAAACATGAGAAGGAAGGTTATTAATTTACGGAGTATCAATATCCATTCAATTTAATATCTTATCCATTCAATTTAATGTTTCAGCCATCCATCTGTCACCTGTACTGGTTGGTTTATCACTTCTGACTCCCAACATCTACCTATTTTGTTATATTTTTATACAAATATTTGATAAAAGTATATTATTTTAGTTATAAAAGCAACTTTACTCTTAAGTTAACTAAATATTTTCATATTGAAAAAATATATTTACATAAAAACTGTTGAAATTAACTTATTAGGATATAACAATATATATATATATATATATATATATATATATATATATGTGTGTGTGTTTTTGTATAAGAAAGAATATTTGTTTGTAACTAAAATAATATATTAGTTAAATATTTTACACTAAAAGCATTAAAGAAAATATCAATTTCCATAGAGGTGCATTTAAGAAGTATAAAAACTGTTTTAAGTATTAGATAATTAAGTAAATAATACCAGAAACTCTCCAACCTTATCCACTGATATTGGAGTGGATGAGTTTGTTTTTTGTTTTTTTAATTAGAAGTCTATTTAATTCAAATTACAGAAAAGAAAAGAAATTGACCTTAATTAAACAAAGGTTTAATATCTATTTTGATCTTTTTTAGAGTTTGTTTAAAGTGGATTTTTTTTTTTTAAATATTCACTAAAGTCCTATTTTTTACAATAACTGTTAATCTTTTTTGTTAATGACATTAATTTTGTTAACGGTAAAACTGTCCAACTAGCAAATATTTGATGAAGTGTAATGTTTTAATTGTGCTGACATTGTTACATATTAAAAAAAATTATTAATTGTGACGTGAAATTTAATAAAATTAAAATTAAAATAAAAATTGAAATTAAAATAATTTGACGTAAAATATCAAACTTATCAAGAGTAAAATATCAAACTTAAAATCATATTTATATAATGTTTGCTTTAAAAATTAAGTGATGTCATACAAATAAGACTTGCTTATTTTATAATTAACTTTCATAAAATTCAAAATAGCATTTATATTTAAAGCTTTTAGTTTTTGTCTTGAGAATAATTTTTTTTACATGTTTTAATGCAAACATAAAATGAAAGAGAGTACACAATCAGTAAATACAATTTATTAGTTTATATAAGGTTAGTTAGTGCATACCAGACAATCATACATATAATTGCACTTTAAAAGTAATATGTATTATCATGTAATATAAAATAAAACCAAATATAAAAACTTGTCTCCAAAAGTCTGTCTTTGAATCTCTATCTCTATCTATCTGTCTTTTTCTCCCCCCTCTCTCTATATATATCATAACAAAATCAAAATACCAAAATCCTTATTTCCCGTTCTGACAATAATATATGTATTAATATAAAAGATATCCACTTATAATATATGTATAATGCATAATATTTGAATATCTAAATTCACACTTCTATAGCAATTATTATATAAAATCTAAATAATAATAAATGTTCATTATATATTGAGTTCACATATACATTCTATAATATAAAAGAAAAAAATATATTTATACTTATACATAATACCAACATTGGGCATGCATATTTTAAACTAATATATATATTAAAAATACCACAGAGAATTTACCTTGAATTAAATTATAATCAAAATAATTTTAAAAGTTCATCACGTAGAGACTTTTTTTGCCATTTTATAAAAAAGAAAAGAAAACATTTTTTAATACTTCTATCATTAATTGAGGTGATAAATGCTTTCATCTAATTTAACAAAGAAAACAAAAATATCAAAATTAGTGACATCCATAATCTCATAATCAAAATCATCGTCTTCATAAAAAAGAGCATTTTTATATTCTTCTCTTTGTTTTTTATCATGTTTCGTTGTGTGTATGACTCATATAACCTTTACAACCATAATTGATAGCTTATAATTTTATTTTATTTATCACTATTTTCACATTTTTCGTTTCTTTTCTTCACATTATTATTTCACTTTTGATGATAAAATGTGTCTTTAAAGTTTTTTTTATGATAATATCTACAATCACGATCATTTGCAGGACCACAATCAAAGCCATGACCATGAAAATACAAATAAAACATTACTGCATTCACTTGTGGGGATGGTGCTGAACCAATGGGCGGGTCTGGGTTTCATGATTTTTCATCAAAAACATATTATTTTGTTAAGCCGTAAAGAAGCATGAAATTAATTCAAAAAATTTGTGAAATTATCTTTCACGATATTGTTGTTGTAAGAACAAAATAGTTGTTTACATGTTTTATTTATTTATTTAATGACATCACCAAGACCCATTCCATCTAAATATATTTCAACATCTAATATCCAAGTAAAATAATTACTCCTCATAATTAAGGACCACAAATTCAAATTTTGCTAAATTTGTCATATTTAGAACTAACACATAAAATATTAGTAATAATATTTTTTTCATCTATAAAACTATAAAATTAATAAAGCAACATTGAATATTAAAAAAAAGTAATCAAATATAAATATAAATAATAATAATAATAATAAGAAGAAGAATAAGATGAAAATAATAAAATCGAATAATTCTTATCACAAGAATAAGAATATAGAATAAAATTATAAATAAAAAAACGATTAAATATTCTTCTAACTCAAGTTAGGACATGGTGCCGATAAAGTATGGTGAAATAAAGCTTATAATATAAGAAAAAAGAAATCTAAAGAAGAGAGAATGAAAATTAATTTTTGTGTGTCTTATTATTGATAGAAAAGTCCTATTTATATATAAAAAATATAATAAAAAAATAAAAATATGTAAATGTTAATCAAAATTGTAGCAACATTAATTTCATAAATGTTTTAACTTTTGAATTTTCGCTGGTATATGACTAATGACTAATGAGAATACACAGTTGTACCATGAACTACCCAAACACTAAAAAAAAACAATTCAAACCGGACAGAAGAAAAGCCCAAAGTAAAGAAATGGAACAAGGTCTGTAGTTGTTAAAGCCCAAAAAGAATACCGAGAAAGAATGAGTGTTTCTATCAGTCTTCTTTAAATATATTTATAATAAATGTGGGCATTTGGTTTAATGGTATAAAAGGCATATTTTCTATTAAGAATGCAATTACTTTTACGAAGTTGTCGTTTAATCTACCATGCGCCAAGGCTGTAAATCCAATGTGTTCTTAACTTTTATGAGAAAATCCATATTCACCAATATTTAAGTTCATTTTATGTATTGTGTTTGATCCCTTTAATTTTTATTTAAAATGTTTTCAGATAAAAAAAATTATATTTCTATTTTCTGCCTCATCATTTTTCGCGATTCTTCTAATTACTGTAATTTATTTACATTATAGGTTTCTGTTACAGAAATTAATGGAAATGTTTTCAGATGTTGAAAATGGAAAGTGCAAAGATGATGAAAGTTGCTGCGAAGATTGGTAAAATATTTAAGATTTGGTTTTGGACAATGATAGTTTAATAATATTCTTTTTTATAATATTTTAATATTATTTACATATTATTTTGTGATTGATCTAGTATTTATAATTATTATTATTAATTATAAAGTAATTTTGAATACGTAATATTAAAATGTTGTTGTAAAGGTATTTTATTAGTTTTTTTGTTCAGTATCAAGCAAAAAGTGTTTGCTTTGTGTGTGCATAAATGGTTGTATCCATTTCAGTGATGAAAGTGAACTTATGGGAAAGATAAGGCAAAAGGAAGGTTGGAAGTTTCTTTATTTGCAAAGCGAAACCGATGAGAACTTATAAAACAAGTTTGAATAAACTAGCATGAAAATTGTCGAGATTGATTTAAAAACCATGTAAGAGCTGTGTTCTATCAGACTGTGCGTTAAAGAAAAGTAGCACAATATGAAAATCTTATTACTTTAAAAGATTTTTTATTGCATATATATCGCCTTTTTAATTAGGACCCATTCTAAGTTAAAAAAATTTACGGAAAAAGTAATAAAATTATAATACTTTTATTGAAAAGAATATTAAATAATAAAATCAATGTGATTTCTTTAATTTTGTCATAAGTAAATGGTTGAGTTATATTGACTTGGGTTGAAATAGATTGAAATTCGTGATTTAACAATTTAGATTAATTTGAGTTGACAAAAAAAATTAAAAATTTGATATATTTTAAGTCTAATTTACTAAAATTTGGATTTATTTGAGTTTAATTTAATTTTGACTCATCATGAATTTGACTCACTAAGTCAGATTGGTTTTTCAATCAATCTAACTTTTTTTTATGTTTATTTTTTATTATATTTGGAATTTAAGATGATTTTAGATATTATATATATATATATATATATATATATATATTATTTCAAATTGTCTTCAAAATTTAACATAATTTTAGATTAAAATTTATTTATATTTAAATTAGAAAAAAACTATTATTTTTTGGAATTGAAAAGAAAAACTCATAATTAATTCATTAGGTTCAAATTTTTTCAACTCATTAATAAATAAATCAAGTTGGATTAACACATTAAGTGACGAACTCATAATAAATTAGATTAGGACCATATGACCCATTTTAATATCGATTTAGTATCATATATTAATTACAAAGTCTTGAGACACCCACAACAATCAATTCTCCATAGAAGTTATGGTTCTTTCTAAAAAAAATGACAAATACTAATATTAAAAGATTTTACAAATTTTTGGTTAGAACATTCATAACTTAATTCCTAAAAGATTATATCGTACTAACTTTACTTTTTTTAATTTACATGTAAAAAAGTTTTTCTATGTTACAAATCTTATCTTAAAATTTCTTGCAAGTAAACTATGCAGCTAGCAAAAACAACCTAAACTATGCTGAGGCTAACAGTAGTTTAAAGTAAAGGGTCCCACAAATGCACTTACAGTATTTGGGCCTTTATTTAGGAGAAAGTAATTGGCCCAAAAGTTACATTATTTGAATAGCAGAACATGACATATCATTATCCAATAACTTTTTTACGTATAAATCGAAAAACATGATAGCATTTTATTTAGGATAACAGTGGTTCATAATCATGAAGAATAGTGGATTCCTATGCATCGAGTTCTGGGAAATTGAGTAATTTTAAGTATGCCTAATATCTGTTTGATATTCAATTAGAGTACTAATAAACCCATTTTGCATATTTAATAGCCCAATTAGTGGTACTTTAGAATAATTCCATTATTAATGTTTTGTGTCCCAAAAGCAAAAAATTGATGCAGCAAAAGGTAAGATAAAAGAGAAACAGCCTTTTTGTTCCTTTTGGTTTGCGCCATGGTAACTTTTATACCTGAAATTTAGTCCCCACAGTTGCACCAAAATGCCTTTCAATAAAGAAAAGAAAAGAAAGAAAAATAAAAGTTGACACTGAAGCAGGGAGCAAAGCTTATGTACTTTTCTGAAAGGTTAAACTCAAAGTGGACTACAAAGTTGTTTCATCTGCATCTCATAAGTCAATTTCATCAGTATTATTACAAAAAATAAATAAAAAAATCATAAAAAATATTTTTTTATATCTTTTATAAAAAAAGAAAATAAATAAATAAAATAATATCAAATGTAAAAAATTTGTGTATACGAAAATATTAATTATCTTAATCAACTTCTAAACTTTATATACTTTTCTGTCATGTGTTTAGTGTTTTCTTTTTCTTTTTTTTTTCTCTCTCATTCATCCATTCTTAAATTTACCTAATTAATAATTTTAAATTCATTATTACTATAAATGTTAAAGTAAAGTTGGTCTAGCAGGTCGAAAAATCTCTAAAAAAAAGCACATGAAGCTGAAAAAAGCATTACCTATATTTTTCACTCGCAATCTAAACAAGTTTAGTTGGATTGATCTATTTTATAAAATAAAATTAAAAAAATAATATTATTTTTAAAAAAATTGATGTGTTTATTATAATTTTTATTTATCTACATGTTAAATTGTTATACTCAAAATACATATTTAAGTTTTATTTTTAAAATTTACCAAAATGATCTTTTAACTTTTGTTTTCAAATAAAATTAAAAAAGTAATATTATTTATTAAAAAATGGATGTATTTATTATAATTTTTATTTATGTACATGTTAAATTGTTATACTTACAAATTTAAAAAACATATTTAAGTTTTTTTTTTAAAAAATTTCCCAAAATGATTTTTTAACTTTTGTTTTCAACTATACGAACGAGTCAAGTTAAAAGAAATAATTGTGCATTTAGAAAACGAGTTGAGATGCATTTTTTTATGATGAAAACTATTCTCTTGATATTAATATAAAATAAACCATTATATTGATGGTATATTAGTACTATTCTCTCATTATAATGAAATTTTATATTCTTTGTTTTTACTTAAAGTTTAAGATCGAATAAAACACAAAATGTAATTTTTGTAATAAAAGTTAAAAATTTGATTAGTCACATATGATCACATGTGAGAATTATCAGTATAAACTTTTAAGTTTGATTAACTGTGAGTATATGAAGGCACTTTTAGTATTATTCTTTCATTTTTGTTACAGGAAGAATCCAAACTTGAAAAGAGAATTGAAAGAAAATTATTTATAACTCATATTTTAATGCTTCATTCTCTTTTATGGGAAAAACATTGACTTAGTTCAGTATCACCACACCCATTGATCTAAATAGTCTTGATTTTTTTAGTTCTTCAAATAATTTTTCAATTTCCATATAAATCAACCCTGACAATTTCTTGTCTACTAAAGTGGAAACAAAAAATAAAGTTAATTAATTTATCTATTTTGATTTTATCTATCAAAATTATTTGTTTGGTCAGAAGAAGGAAAGAAAGAAAGAATAGAACAGTAGTTGAAACGAAGAAGGGGTGGGAGAGTTGAACAATACAGTGAGTTGAATTTGGTTAGCAAGAGAAGAAAGAAAAATGGTGGAATGAGGTGTAATGTAATAGTAAATAGTAAGAGAAGCTGGTGTTAATAATTTTGCATTGTTCCAATGATTTAATCATAGCTGTGTCTGACAGTGATTCAGAAAGAGAGAGAAAGAGTAGAAAAAAGTGATGGTCATGTCATGGTGGTGGGAAGAACGGATCCTGATATCTTCTGGGTTTCTTGTTTGAACTTCCAAAGGGTGAAAGAAGGTATTAAATTATGGTTGGAGGGTTAGATTTGAAACAATAAATAAGGGAAGTAAAATGGGTTGGTGTCATAAATGCATGCACACACACAAGTAGCATAGAAAAAGAAGAAGAAGATGGTAATGGTAATTATTTGTGTGGGAGTTTGTTGTTGTGATTCATTATATTGGGGTTTGGACGAGTGAGTTTTTCTAAGCCTAGAGCGTGGCTTTGTGGTTGTGGGCGTGATGAGTGCGACGTTTCACACGACAAAAAGGAAACATTAAATCATACTTCCTCTGCTGTGTCACTCACTATTTTTTCAATCAGTTTAACATTTTCTATCATCCTCTAATTTTCTAGGTCAAAAGTTTTTTCTTTTTTCTTTTTTTACTTCATTTTTTGAAAGTCATTTGGTTGAGTTGAAAGAAGATATGATACCTTGGATTCTTAAGTAGTGGAAGGTAGGTCCTTACTACAACAATACTACATCAATAAAACAAAAAGATGAACTTAATCTCTATCTCCTTTCTCAGAAAAACCAACTAAACCAAACCATTTTATTTACTGTAAAAAATGAACTAATATAGATTATTCATGCTAATCTAACTGTGTGCAGTATTCCTTCTTTATAAAACCAACCCTCATACATATATGTCCTGTATTTTAGGTTTTACTCTTGTAGTTTTGTTTTTTCTGTAGGAATCACACAAAATGATAAAACCTGCATTTTTTTGTCTACTACTGATTTTGACTATTGTATTGATACAGGAATGTAATAAAGATATTTTTTCAATCAATATCGTAATTCAGTTTTTATTCTGATCCTCTCTATTGGATAAGCACTTGAAAAATAAGGTAACAGTTGAGATTTTATATAATATTGTGTAAAGTAAAATAACTACCATGAATGAGTAACAAGATCATCCTTGGAGATAAGATATAAGGTCTCTTATTATATAACAAATGTTATTAGTTATATTCATGTGAAAGACAATGTAAAAGAAGAACCCTACTTTTTAAGGATTAATTTTGAATTTCATTAATTTTAGAGACTAGTTTTAAGTTTCATTTTTTTATAATCAAGTTTTATATTTCATTGTTTCCAGTATTTTTATTACTAGTTATTATATATATATAACATTTAATTTCTTAATTTAAATGTATATAATTAAATTTTTAAAATAAATTAATTTTATTTAAAACTGATATTTTGTACATAATTTTTTTTGAATTTATATTTATAAACTAACTTGAATTTTAATATCATGTTATGTTATAATTTTATTTACATTATTTATTTTTATATGAATTTATATTTAAATGTAATTTTATGTAAAATTTTGAAAATATCAATATATATATGGCTTGAAGTATATTTGGTCATCTGCTTGTGGTTAGAAAATGCAAAACCAATGTTTAAAAATCAAACATACTAATAATATTTATCTCTCTTTCTCATAAAAGCATATATATTAATGAATTTAATAACTTTCATTAATCTAGTTATCAATAAACTTTAAAGTCAAAATTCTTCCCAATTGATTTTTAACCTCAAGCACACCTAAATCTGGTTGACAGGTAGGTAAACATTTCTCATCTGATTCTAAATATTTCATTCCTTAGCCTATAACATCGGTATAGACCCCTTTTAGATATATTCTTCTTTAAGCTTTTTTACACTTCATGGACTCCACTTTAGTATTTGCAGCTATTCAGTCTTTGTTCATAACCATAAATTGAGGCATGTAAGACCTTTTAACCTGTTGCATTCAATTATAACCAAATTATATTTCTAAGTTTAATATTAAAGTATAGTTATTTGAACATTTTCAGATGTACAGTAATAAAAAAGTATTATTTATTCATTTTGATACAACAATAAAAGCTGAAATGAATAGTATGAGCTGTAATATAATTTATGAAAAGCATTAAGGGTTAAAAAATGTTAAGCACGGACGTCCAAGTGTCGAAAGAGAGAGCTTGGTGAGACAGATCCAAGTGTGTTGTTTGATTTGTGGGCATCAGAATCGAGGATGTGAAAGGAAAAGAGAGGAAGAAGAAGAAGAGGGAGTGATTTTCATCAATAACGAGGGAAGAAGAGAACAACCATGATGATCCTACCACCTTTGATCTTTCTAAATATGCCCTTCTCCTTCAGGATCAGGAAGAATGAACCATTCAATCTCATTGCTTATCAAATCTTTTTCAGTCTCATCTCTGTTCTCTCTCATTAATTAATAATTAATTAATTAAACAATAATCAAGGCCACCTCCTCCACCCTCTTCTCTCTCTTATTTATTCTCATGCTCCATCACATCTTAAATAGGCCACACCACAAACTTTCTCTTCATTCTCTTTGCTTGTGCTGTGCTTCATCTTATGTTGCATCTCTCTCTCTCTCTCTCTCTTTTTCTCTGTCTTCACTTCTTCACACGGGTTTAACAAAGGGGTGCTTGCAGAGTTTCTTGGCATTCTGTCCACCTCCACTTGATGTATGCTTCTTTCTCTTGCACTTTTTCACTACTACGAGGAGGTGGACATACTGCCAACAGAGCTGTGTTGGCTGCTCTTTGTAAAGCCTTCGTGATATATCTTATTCTCAAATTCCTCTAGAGTTTTTTTTTCTTTTTACTGTTAATTAGCATAACATGGTAGGCAAACAGAAACCCACCATCCTTTTTCCTCGTTTTTTTTTTCTAGTCTCATGTTTGGTTTTATGTCACATCTACACACACAAGTGGCTTTTTACATGTCTGATAAAGGCTCCTGTAGGATATTGTCTCCAGCTATTTACATGAAGAATATCAGCTTAATTTTAACTTCTTTCTTGTTTGGTGTTGGTGATATTAACATTACGCTGTGTTTTTGTTTCTGAAGTTTTAATCTTGCAGGACACTTGGGGTCAGAAATGAAGGATATAGAACCTTGTTTTACTTTCTGCAAGTGTTGGAAAGTGGAAACCCAACAAATCTAGGGGCTTTTCTGTGGGTCTCAGTATGCCCTACGAGTTTCCCATGGCATTGATGCCTTTCACTTCCTGTGTATGTTGCGGATAGCTTATGTTTTTGTCTTTGTTTTTCTCATCATGTTGTTTGCAGTTGTTGAAGTTACTGGATCTAGGGTTTCTGCAATTAGATATTATACAGTTTGTAAATCTGCAATCATCTAGGATCATTGGGAATTTCTACTTTTGATGGCGGGAAGCTTCACTGCTAGGATCTGTAGTTTCCACAGCTATCAATACTTTCGTAGAAGTGCATGCAGAAATGCTTTGTTCATCTTTAGTTTTAGTTCTCTTTTGAATCCATGATTTAAATTATTTGCTCTGGTTATTTGATTATTTTATGCGACCTGGACTGTGGGAGTAATGGCTGCATGCATGATCGTCACTGTCCGTGTTCTCATTGTATATTTGTAAGTGAAAAAATTGGTATCGCTTTGGTTCTGATGATTTTGATTTGCATATCCAGCCGCAGACAGCACAGACTATAGATATTAGATGGTACTTTAACCGCTGGCATTAATTTTTATGACTGACCCTTCCCTATTGCCCCCTATTGCTGAATACACTACTATACTTTTTTACAAAGGTACACGAGCCCTCTTATGATTGAAAACTCTGACATTACCACCTTTTATTTATATATATATATATATATACACACACTAAATGAACGTAAAAGTAAGCACATTTTTTGCGGGTAGATAAATTCAAAACCACAAGAAAGCTTCGTAGCCAAATAATACTAGGTTACTTGTAACACTCAGTACCTTCTGTTTTGTTCTCTCCTATTGCCTTGCCTTGAAATGATATTAGGTTTCTCAACTTTTTTAAAAGTCTAATAATAGTTCAGTCAGCGCTACACCTTTCTATCAATAGGAAGCTTGAAAATGGATACTGTGCGTGGTACAGTTTGACTGGAAGTGATAAATAACTTTGGACAATATCTGTATATGTATATTATGAAATGATGTGTAGTCTTTGTGATTATCTCCTTTTCCACGTTTTTAGAGTTAAGATAAGGTCATACTATTTGAACTTGTATTGTATTGAGGAGACTGCATTAAACATAATTAAAGAATTTATATTAGAATATTAAAATGCGAAATGGAAGGTAATGATGAATGTGATAGGAAATGTGATTGGGTAGTGTAAAAATTCACGACAGCAGAGTGAGTCTGTCTGAAATAGTGGCTGGCCCCTCAAAGATGCGGGGTAGGTTTGAGTCGCTGCTGTTGCATCCCAACAGCTAGCAGCTATGGTAGGAGCTAGTTTTGCAATGTTCATAGTAGACATAGCCTATGAACATAGTATGTGTTTTGGAGCCATCTTTTTGTACGACTAAATCCTTCAATTTAAATTGGTACAAGTGTACTCCTTGCAGAGTGCTGGGAATTAGCCTTAATTATGGGACCATCTCATTATTACTCCACAACTCCACATGTCTCTTTTGACCTTCTGAATCCTTCCTCATCATTGTTTACTCCAACCATCCATTCTGTTCCGTTCCGTTTGTTTGTTCATACAAAACAGGTTATATTTCAAGTTCAAAGGGTAAGGAAAAGGAATCGTGTGAAGAGGTAAATGAGTACTGTTTCAATAGGCCCTTATTCCAAGCAAAGTGGACCATGAAAAAGTATAAAATAGTTACGTGTGTTTGTAACCTGTAAAGGAACTTGCCTCTTTCACCCTGATGTTATTATTAGGCACAGCTTTTTATCTTGTGAGGTTTTAGGGTTTGTATTTTCAACATAAAAAATGACAGCCTTCCAAATATTAATCAAACATGTAAAACTTCATAAAAGGTGAAAATGCTACCATGCTTTCTCAATCTGAAGAAAGAATCGATAAACAGATAATAACACGATGAACTGTTTATACACTATACATGAGATATGAAAATCTTTTGAAATTAAGTACAAAAAAAACTGATAATAGAATGGAATTATTAATTAGTTCTCTGATTATCATTTGTTATATTCATAAATCTGTTGCATGATTTTTATTTTTATATGTTTCTAAGTTAGTATTGGATTATCTTCTACATCTTAGTGAGATAAATGAGTTTGGATAAACTCATGTTTTTGGAATGAAAGTTATTATGGTATACAAATATAAAAGGAAGAAATTAGTAAAAAGAATTTGTTAGGTAAGACTGCATTTTAAAATGATTAAGAGTGTTACATGATATTTAAAGAGCTAAAATTAAAAGGAGAAGACAAATGATATTAACTTTCGAATTTTTTAATGGATTAATTTCAATTGATTTCATTGTATAGAGATTGTGAAAATATTGCTTTTATTATTAAAGACCAGATTAAAACCTGGCTTGCACCAAACTGTCAAAAAAAAAGAGAAGAGAATACGCAATAAATAATAATAGTTAAAAATGTTATCATGAATAATTTTTTACTATTTTTCTTTCTTTTCTTCGCTTTCATGTATTTCATACTATTTTGTGGTATTCTTTGAAAGATTGGTTTAAATTATGTAATAATGACTAATAAATAAAGAATTATTAATGACAAATGAAATTATTATTTTTATTCACTTATTTTTTTTCTTATTTTATTTGCATTTTTTCTCTCTCCCAGATGAAGCATTACTGTGTTGGAGATATGGTGGAACAATTACTATAAAACATGGTTGGTTTTCCTAATTCTAACAATGTTAAATTTCCTTCTGTTGGTCCAATTATAATTTTTCTTAATTTTATTAGTTCTTTTTATACCCTCCTCTCAATCAAATATGAATAGTTTGCCATTGTGTCTTTTTGTTTGGATCTTATTCACTTGTAAGCATTTAGTATGTGTGGTGTTTGTTACTACTCACTTAGGATCATATGTTAATAATTTTTTTTTAATAATTTTTTAATAATAGATATCTATTTTATTGGTTTGTATATTTGAAATATACCAATCACAAGTTAATATATAATTGTAAAAAAAAGTTGTTAAAATAATTGTTAAAATTTCTTTTTCCATTCACTTAAATAGACTTAAGGATGTGTGGTGGAGTGCAATTATCAATAACTGAAGTAATTAATTAGTGTTACTTCCAAGGCCTCACTTAATTAACAATAAGCATTGCAGAGACATACATTCGTTACTTTTAACTTATCCAGATAAAAAATATATTAATCATCCGTCTTTGAAATGAAATTAATTATGTAAAGAAAAAAAGAAAGAACTATTGTTGTTTTAAAAGTTAACTATTAAAATTACAACATAATACTAAATTATTTTTGTGTAAATGAAAATACAATCAAATTCAATTTAGTTACATTTATAAAAAATAAAAATAACTGGAAATGATAAGTATAAATTGAAATATGTAATGAACTATTAGAAATTCAAATATACCAGCATTCAAATTTTTCTTGTTTGATTTTCAATTTGGATAGTTTACTTTTAAACCTCTCGTATAGCAATAGATAGAAAAATAACAAATAATTCTCATGTTACTTATATTTAGAATATTTTAAGTTTAACTTCTGTTTTTTCTCTTATTCCATGTTCTAATTCTTGTTTAACATTTTTATTTCTTTTAAGTTGTTTATATCTATTATATCTACATGTGTTTCTATTTAAACATTATAACATAAATTTCATGTTGTATTTATTTTATGGGATCATATTATACAATATACCTATATTTTACTTTAACAATGACATATACATACATATTATTTTAATATAATATATAATTCAAAGTTTAATTATAAATTTTAGTTGTATAACAATATTGTTTTACTATACAATACTAGTTCATTAGTGTATATTTTATAATTTAAAACAAATAAATTTATATTTAAATATTTAATTTTTTATTTTATTATTATTTTTGTTATTATTAATATTAATTACTTAGAAACATTTTTTTACTCAACAAGAGAGAAGACTTTGTTAAACTCCAAAATTCTCAAACCGTGATCATCATATTCAACAAATGAATTCTCAATTTCAAAGTTTTATTGATGTTATTATGAAGTCTCTTCCACCTCTAGTAGTCGTAACTGTATGATAATTTTTTCAACCATAAAATAATAAACAACAAAATTAACCAAACAATGATGTTCAACAAGAAGATCAACTACATGATGAACAAAATGATTATTTTGATTATTAGTATTAGGTATGTTTGAGATTTAAGTGTTTTTCAATGTTCATGTCACTCTTAAGTGATTAAATACAAATAAATCTATATAATTAAATACAAATAAATATCTGTGTAACAATACCTATCATGATTTTAGATAAGGATTTATGTATGTATTTTTTATATAATACTACTTTACATATGAATTTTCCAACTCGCATTTGATTTTTATTATTCATTACTTTAAGATAGTGAAATCACTATTTAAATAATACTATTTATTTTTAATTAACTAGTTATAAAATAATGACCATTAATTTTTTTTAATATTATCAAATTTATTAATTAAATATTATATATAATTATGAATATGCATTTGTTACTAGTGAATAACGGTTTGTTTAAATACTTTAAGGAATAATCAGTGAAAACATAATATTGTGTATGTGTGTTATTTATTTTTTATTTCAATAAAAATTTATCAAATTATAAATAATTTTTACTATAAATAATTATAAAAAAATAATGATTTATATAATTTACTATTGTAAAATATTTTTATTATAAATAAACATTTAAATTAAAAAATTAGTTATTAAAATAATAAAATAATAAAATAACTACTTAAATTTATCAAATAATTAAATTTTGACCACCGGTAACTAAAAAGTAAAAAATATAATTATTTTAATTTTAAACAGTGATTACTTCAAATATAAAATAAAATAAAATAAAAGTATATAAAAGAATTCTTTAATACATAGCCATATATAAACAAATATTAACAGCATTACAAAACTTTGTAGCATGACTTCTGTTTGATTTGGATCAACACCGATAGATGCAAGGGTGAGTCCTAGTTATTCCCGAAGAATCAGCGAGTATTGGTTCCAAATCTCGGAGTATTTAACTCCACACCAAGTTGACTATTGCCATTTCAGTTCTTAATCCGTCCTACCATGCCTTCTCTTTCTGCCCTAAATATCTCTCTGCAATATCCTTCTGCTCGCAGAGACGACACCCTCGTTGAAGATTACCATGGCGTCAAAATTGCCGATCCTTACCGATGGTACTCAAATCAAATTCAATCGTTATTGTTGCTCTATTCGGATTACTTTTTCTCTATACTTCCAATTAATTCCAAAAAGTTATAAAACACCGGTATGGAAATTTTAGAGACAAATTTAGTCCAAATGTCTTTATATGCATTTACTCTCTTCTAATTTATTTGTTTCGGTTTAAGGCTCGAAGATCCTGATGCGGAAGAAGTGAAAGAGTTCGTACAGGAACAGGTTAAACTGACGGATTCTGTTCTTCAAAAATGCGAAACGAGAGACAATCTCAGGGAAGGGATAACGAAGCTTTTTGACCATCCTCGTTACGGCGCGCCGTTTAGACGAGCGGATAAGTACTTCTACTACCACAACACTGGGCTTCAGCCACAAGATATCCTTTATGTGCAGGTTTGATAGCTAATTTATTACGCGTTCAATGCTTTGTTTGTTTTTTAGTTTCTCGGATTCAATTATACGTTGAACTATTTCAGGAGAGTTTGGAGGGAGAGGCAGAGGTGTTACTCGATCCCAATGGCTTCAGTGAAGACGGAACTGTGTCGCTGAGTACTCTGTCAGTAAGTGAAGATGGCAAATACTTGGCTTATGCGCTTAGTTCAAGCGGCAGCGATTGGACGACTATAAAAGTGCTGCGGATTGACGACAGAAATGTTGAGCCCGATACTTTACTGTGGGTGAGTATCATGCTGTGCCGTTATAAAAAAAAAAAAAAAACGGGTATAGAAATGATCTACTGATGGTTGTAATGGTAAATATTATATGTTTCAGGTAAAGTTCTCCTCAATTAGTTGGACGCATGACAACAAAGGTTTCTTTTATAGCCGCTATCCAGCACCAAAGTAAGTGATCGTATTATCAACTTTTTTTTTTTCTGGAAGAACAGGATTTGG
The DNA here is from genome assembly GCA_027742785.1 of Vigna reflexopilosa. Lineage (NCBI taxonomy): Eukaryota > Viridiplantae > Streptophyta > Magnoliopsida > Fabales > Fabaceae > Vigna > Vigna reflexopilosa. The sequence continues at coordinate 1,595,972 of CM050918.1, read as the reverse complement.
TTTTTCTCTGTGAGTGATTGGGATGGCACTTTGCAAATTGAGTAAAATTGATTTTGAAAAAGATGCGATTTATTTTTCATTTTAAAGGCAACTCAGTAGTGAAACTCAGTATAATTTTGCTACCTAATGCAAAACCTTATTTAAAGTTGTTTCAACTCATTCAATTATGGATGGAGAATAAATTTTTTAATGTTGAAGTAAACTTAAGAATGTTTACGTGAAATCACGTTAGTTTATATTTAAATGAGTTTCTAGATAATGTAATGTGAATCCAACCATGTTATCAGTTGCAGAGGTTTTTGAGTTTCAAAATGCCACATGTTCGTTTCAATTTGATAGAATCTGTTGGGCATTAACGAAGATAGACGGCGGGAGGTGTTTATCCTAATTTGCTATTGCTCTTCAACTACAAACATGACAAATTATAAAAACACGCAGAGTAAAAAATCTTGAATTTTCTTTTCTTTGTCAAGAGTGATTTTTCTACAAACGTGGTGATGAATGACAGTGGGGTCGATTCAATTTATCTTGCATAAAACATGAATTTAATTATCTGCTTTTACACTGTAGAGATAGAGAAGTAGAACATGCTGGGACTGAAACAAATGCTAACCTTCATCATCAGCTCTATTACCATTTTCTGGGTACAGATCAATCAGAAGATATTTTGTGCTGGAGAGATCCTGAAAACCCCAAATATTCGTTTGGAGGAGGTGTTACTGATGATGGCCAGGTGCTTTACTTTTGTCATTGCTTTATAATTATGTGACATTATCTGTATTCTTTTTATATGCGCATAATATAAGAAATGTGCAATTAATACCTTAGCAAATTTTTCTAATGTTAACGCTACTGATGCTTCATGTTTAGTGCCCATGCCTTCCATATTTTTTAGAAGGTATCTATTACCTGATTTAGCATTGATTAGAAAGCCTGGATCTTTATAATATTGCTTTGCCCTGTTTCCATTTGGCTTAAATATATTTCTAGTATTTGAAATTGGGACAGTTTTAGTTTCTATAATATTGTATTCATTTGTAATCCATACTTTTTATCAAAATAAAATAAAATGATATGGTCTTAGTTCTTCACCAAGGAAGGACCAAAACTGCATGACTTTGTAATATTTAGGACCTAAAATGAAACAATTTTTATATGGACTAAAACGATATTGTTTTTATTTTCAATGATAGCAAGTAAGAAATATTTCTATGATAAAATGTTTTTGCTCAATAGGCATTTTTCTTTCTTGAAGCATCTCATCTTACAAACCTGGAGCTTTATTCTGTTATTTTTCAAATCTTACTTAAATATCATAAAAAGGTAAGCAACTCATTAATATGTACATTTTATATACCTAATGAGAATCTACGTTGACACATAGCATCAGAGAAGGTTGTAGGAAAAGTCATCAATTTCCCAACTTTGCAAGCAAAAAAATGTAGTGTAGTATGGTATGATTTTGTTTTCATCTATTGCTTGACTAGAGTAAATTGAATTATATGAACATGATTTTATATTTATCATGAACATGACTCTCGTTTGTTTTTTTTTTTTATTGTGCAGTATATTCTTCTCCATATTTCAGAAGGGTGCGATCCAGTCAACAAACTTTACTACTGTGACTTATCCAAAATTCCTAATGGGCTGGAAAGCTTTCGGAATGGAAATTCCCTCCTCCCATTTGTCAAACTTATTGATAACTTTGATGCACAGTATGAAGCCATTGCGAATGATGATACTGTGTTTACATTTTTAACTAATAAAGATGCTCCAAAATATAAATTAGTCCGAGTGGATTTGAAAGAACCAACTACTTGGATTGATGTCGTCCAAGAGTCAGAAAAAGATGTACTTGAGTCAGCATGTGCTGTAAACGGTAACCAACTGATAGTGAGTTACTTGAGTGATGTAAAGTATGTTCTACAAGTTAGAGACTTAAAAACAGGTTCCTTTCTGCACCAATTACCAATTGATATTGGCTCAGTTTCTGAAGTTTCTGGGCGGCGTGAAGATAGTGTGGTTTTCATTAGTTTTACAAGTTTTTTAACTCCTGGTATCATCTACCAGTGTAACTTGGGAACAGAGATTCCTGATATGAGGATATTTCGTGAAATTGTTGTCCCAGGGTTTGATCGATCTGAATTTCATGTTAAACAGGTAAGAAAAATATATTTTCTAATAATACTGTTTCGTTTTGTCTAATTTTTAGTTTCACCTTACTTAAATTGGCAGTTTTGAAATCAAATTCTGCATGAGTATTCTTGTTGCTCAACTTGATTCTTCTAATTCTTTGATGTAATTGCTACATTTCAGGATTTCGTGAGTAGTAAAGATGCTACCAAAATCCCAGTGTTCATTGTTGCGAAAAGGGATATTATTTTGGATGGTTCACATCCATGTTTATTATACGGATATGGTGGTTTTAACATCAGCATTACACCATATTTCAGTGTCAGTCGAATAGTAATCACAAGACATTTAGGTGTTGTTTTCTGCATAGCAAATATTCGTGGTGGTGGAGAATATGGGGAGGAATGGCACAAAGCAGGCTCGCTTGCAAGGAAGCAGAATTGCTTTGATGACTTTATTTCCGCAGCAGAATACCTTGTATCCACTGGTTATACTCAACCCAAAAAGTTATGTATTGAAGGTGGAAGCAATGGTGGACTTCTTGTTGGTGCTTGTATAAATCAGGTCCAGTTCATTTGCTGTCTTCTGATTTTTTCATCTGTATCTTTTCATTTAACATCTCTCTGTGTATTATATTCTTACTTCTCTGTACAGAGACCTGATTTATTTGGTTGCGCTCTAGCTCATGTTGGTGTTATGGACATGCTACGGTTCCACAAATTTACCATAGGTTTCTTTAAATCTGTTATTTCAAGTATTTTTTTTTTTTAACTTTCACATATTGATGAAGACTAGTTATCCAGGTCATGCGTGGACTTCAGATTATGGTTGCTCAGAAAAGGAGGAAGAGTTTCATTGGCTAATCAAGTAAGTTTTATCCTATCTTAAAATATCAGCTATGTATGAAAACATGAAATCACCAAAATTTAGTTTGTTTATTTTTTGTGGCAAATTTTTTGAAATCACATGCATCTCATGATCACGTAGTGCACTGATGGAGATGGTTGTGGAAGTGTGGCGTTAGTGGGGTTACATTTAGACAATTTTAAAGGGCTGATGATAGGTTGAAATGTGGCATTTCAGAAATACTTATTTGATGGGCATGGATAAATTAATCATAATTTAGGTGCACACCACCGGACCCCACCACTTTTCTTATTGACAAACCCTTTGTTGGACTAGTATCATACTATCACTAGTTCTGTAATTTCAAATATTTTTTATTACATAACTTTAGATCCAGTTGATCCATCTTTTCTTCCTTAGAAGTCATAAACTACAAATAGACCACATCACATGCACCTCCTGTTTTGAAAAGCTAGTTATGATTTACTGAAGAGATAGTGGCATTACATTGGATTTAGATCTATGACATACTTTCATATAGGATGACGTTGTTTCTCCGTGCCTTTGTCATTAGATAGGTTGGTTATCATAGATGAATATAACAGGAAAGAATACGGAACTCTATAAATATAAATATTTATATATATATATATATACACACACACATATATACACAGCATATTATTCTTTGGTCCTGAAGCTGAAGTTGTCTTGATAGGTACAGAGCATAAAGCTATGCATTTTGCCCCAGTTATTAATAGTTCTGTTGGCGGATTCCTATTTTTTATGTTGGTGTGGTGTGTTTCTAACTCCCAACATTTCAAGCATCATATATATATATATATATATATATATATATATATATATATTTTTTTTTTTTTTTTTTTTTCTTCCTAGTTTGTTGAAGTTGAGTATTTTCAATTTTTTTTTTCTGTATTTTATACAAGGATCTTGAAGAGAAGGTAAATACTAAATATTATTTATGTAAAAGGGATACAATAAAAAAAATGCGGTGGAATAGGTTGCTTAATGAACTCCTGTGATTTCCTAATGCTGGATATATAACCTGTGTATTGAAAATGATTGTTTCTATTATCCACTGTTGTAGATACTCTCCACTACATAATGTCAGGAGACCATGGGAACAGCATACTGATCAGTCTATTCAGTATCCATCAACCATGCTGTTGACAGCTGATCATGATGATCGTGTTGTGCCTCTGCACACATTGAAGTTACTAGCGGTTGGTCTACTTCTTATGAATTCACATTCAGATTGTAGACACAAGTTAACTTCTATTTATAAAATTGTGTTGCAAAGTATAAAATAAGTGGTTAGAAGATTGGTCTAGTTAATGTTCTCTCCAAACATTCTAGGAGAAGAAAATATAAAATAGATATCTACGTTTGCTAAAATTAGTTTATGCATTAACCATAAAGTCTTTTTTAGAGAAATTGATGAGATTGCTAATGCGAGTTGATTTTAGTTCATGAGAAAAAATTCTCTTTGTTATGTTTATGGAGAAATTTGTTTAAACAAACCCAATTAATTGTCAAATTTTTTATGCATGTATGTTTCACTCTCATTTGACTACTGAATGGGCAAGAAACTCACGTTGATAGCACCTGCAACTTTTTTTTTCTTCTCTTTCCTTTCCCTTTTAACACTACCAGGATTTCGATATTTTTCAGACCATGCAGTATGTCCTCTGTACGAGTTTGGAACAAAGTCTCCAGACAAACCCTATAATTGGTCGCATTGACTGCAAGTCTGGACATGGTGCTGGACGTCCAACACAGAAAATGGTAACTATTTCGGATCCTGGTTGATTTTCCCTTCTCTCAGTTTTGTTATATCACGTCTCAAGTTTGATATATATATGCCAGATTGATGAAGCTGCTGACCGGTACAGTTTTATGGCTAAAATGTTAGAAGCACATTGGATTGAATAGAAACCACTCGGTCATAAGTTAGAGAGAACAATTTTAACGGATTATTTCTTTCAGACGATACCCTTAAACCATTTTGTTGCTCTGTTCTTCACTTCTACCAAGCAAAATACCTTGAACACGATATTCTCAGAGAAATGGTCAATGGGTGTTATATTGCAAGTTACTACTGCTACGCCCCAATGGATTTGTCAATTGTTTAATTGGCATTAGGTTCACTAAAGTCTGCTAAAATATTTGTTTCCTAGATATTCATTCTTAAGGATTTTTTACGGTATGCAAGGAATTGAGGTTATTATTATAGCAGCTCTTTTACTCTTTGTTAAGCTTTTTGTTTTTATTTCATAAAACTTTAAAAAGTTGTGCGTTGTATGTTTATAATGCCATATAAAAAGTAAAGACAAATGATACTTGATGTCCTTAGTGTATTTAACGAGTACTTTAAGAAGATCCTGAAGTAACTCTTAAATTTTTATGTTCTTCAAAACTACAAAGTACCCCAAGTGAAAAAGAAAACGACTAGTTCAAGGTCCTCAGTCAAGGTTGGAACTAATCTAACAAAACATGTCTAATTGTCTTTTACGTATTTTTGAGTCATCCCTTTGTTCCTATTTTGTTCCTTGGACTAGGGGTTGATGACCGAGGGAAAGTTACACAGCCCCTAAACTCACAACTGAACCTTATTTGGGTCGTCCTATGCGTCGAGCATATATTATCATATATTATCTTGGTCAATGTTTGATACCACACACTTGCTATTTTCCAGCTTCGTCACTGAAGACACAACTGATTTTATTTTATCAATGAAAAACATAATTATTATAAGAAAAATTAACTATAAGTGTAAATTGTTATATTATATTTGAATGATCCAAAGTAAATAAATATCCTTGATTTTTAAGTAACCGTGTGATTACCAAATATATTTTTCATCTTGACCATCACTCGAAATTATATGATTTAGATTTAAAGATCCACATTCTTAAAATGAGAATTGTTGTCACTTAGTATTGCTTGATATATAGTTTTTTGTTATATAAGAGTCACTTAAAAGCTAATAAATTTTGAAACACAAATAAAAAACCCTCGCATGGCTGAAAAATTAAGGGAATCGTAACAAAAAGGTCGGTCGACGAGATAAAAAAATCGCAATTAAAAGACGATAATGCTTTTTTAACAGAAATCATATTCAAGTTCATTTTTCTTAAATTCAGAATAAAAAGCTCAAAGCCATATGGAAAAAAAAATAAAAGTTATAAAAAATACTAAAAAATCATTATTTCTTTAAACAGGCAAAAGCTTAGACGACTATGAATGTTAGAACAGTGGCACGAATGAAGTGAGAGGTAATATTACAACTATGTTCCAGTTAAGAACTGTTTTATATTCAATCAATTTCACCTATATGTTAAGTTCATGCAAAAAACACCTTACTATTCTACATAAATACCCATTTTTAAATTTTAATCATCTGTCTAAAATGCATCATTAGTTTATTGGACAGATTCTTAATGGCAAACCCTCTGCCACTATTATGAACCTACACAATATTATTGAACACATAATTGAATTCTTTCACAGTGATGAAGTTAAACCACGCAGATCTACGAAGCCAGAAAGGACTGTTCGCTTGCGCTCTTTCACCTTAGTCCGATAAATTACCCTGCACAATTTCAATTTTCAATCACTATAGCAATTCCCCAAGATTTTTGAATAGTTGTCAGTGGATAACGCAAGAAAAAAATGAAACAGACTGATTCAACCTTAAGCCTTCAAGCCACATCTCAGTAACCAGAGTTTCACCAGGGTAGACATGCAGAAGAAATCTGCCCGCTATGCTTTTTATCAAATCTTGGTCTCCTCTGCATATGCATTTGATGATCGCCCTAACTGCAAATCCTAATGTGCACAGTCCATGCAATATTGGCTGCGAGAATCTTTGGCAATAAGTTAAAAATCAGAATTAGATCAGCCGAACAATTGAATGCAACATATGAGGGAAAATGAACAGACTGATGGAATTTGATCTTAAAAATGCTACGTAACCGTTATTTCTAGAACTCAATGTATATAATTCGTATGACCAGTCGATGAAAAGTTCCATGGCTGAAAGGGGAGGAAAATTCTTATTCACCTAAGCACAAAACCCAGCTTCAACCGGGAAAAGGGGGAAAGCGAAGCAATCTACTTAGAAATTTAAAGTATTTGACACTCTGCCGGCATTCAGAATACAGGATAGAGCACTAACCCGGCAACCTTTGCAATGATGGGATCTGAATGCAGAGGATTATAGTCACCAGATAGCCTATAGAGCAATGCCTGTCAAAGTGAAGAACATTCAGAATCTGTGTAGAATTTCTAAAGAGTCATATCAAAAGTTTTCAAAGATATGTTCGGGTTCCATGGATTCAAGAATCTCAACAGAGAGCTAGAATAGTGAAGAATAGACAGTAGAGAGAGAAGAATGGAAGATAGGATAAGAATACTCTCACTTTATTCACTTACAATTGTTGGGCGTTCAACACTTGAGTCCTAATTACCCCCACCCGCACCCCCTCAGCCAACTGAGTGTATCGATTGAACATCAAACCTCCTTAACCATCCTAACTGTTTTTATTTCTTCTAACATACACTTCTCATGTCCTATCCTTATTCTGACACGATATTTGGCAGAAGTTTTAGGTTTCTCTTCTTAAAGGAGTTAGTTTAAACATTCTTTTAATAGAAGCTCTGAAATGTAAGCTCGCTTTTAATGAATAAAAAAAAAAGTAGTTTGGAGAAAAGCTACCTAGGTCTTATGTCTTACTGCAATCATTACAGTTCAGGGCATTCGAATGACTGATGTAGCCAAAGACATGAACAATAAAATATCTAAGGCACATGGCTAGAAGCTGACATGCTGAATCAGCGTCAATGTTTAGATGCATGGGAAAACATGTCATGCAATTTATATTAAAGGGATCATTGTATGTGGGTAAGTTGATTCAGAATTGAAGATACATATCCTAAAAAGCATTCCAAATGTCTAAGAAAATAAGAGAGCATATACAAGTAAATGATGGAAGGGCCAAAAAATGGATGCAGGATGATTAATGAAAAATCCAATGTGTTCCAAACTATATTGCATAATTATAACATGCCTGAGATGGTTGGGTACGATCCTCAAACACCGAAAATGGTATACTTTCAGGAATTTTCACAGCTGAAGTCTGATTCGAAGGGTAGTTTGTATAAGAAAATGGCTTAGATGACTTTGAGAAGCCACCAGCACCACGTAGAAAGACAGTTGTCCTGCAAGCAACATGATAGTTGAGTGTGATGATAACAAAGCATTATAAAGAATGTTTTCAGGATTATGTTAGGAAGCTAGAAATAGTGATGAAAGAACAAGACAGAAAAAGAAGCAAAGATAAAGCTTTGCAGTGTATTATTTACTTTCACTTTACACACAATATAAGCTGAAGCTTCCAAAGGTTCTCCCTGTCACAAACATCAACTCCAAGAAACTGTCCCTCAACATCCCAAAAGATAACAATATATAGACTTTCCAGGAAAGTCTCCCCCCTAACAACTAACAACTTTACTACTTTTATCTTTAAATTTCTTCCTAACCCTCTCATTACTTCCATGCCTAACAGCTTACCTGTTCATGCATAATAAATCACCAGAATCTTTCTCATAGCTTTTTGTTTCAATCTCCAAAATTGCTGCTTTACCTGAAATTAAAGACATCCAATCTTTAAGGGGGAAAAAAAATTAATAAACGTGCATAAAGATATACATTTTCCAAGGATGTGAAAGTGAGACTGCAGAATAAACACCCACACACACACACACAAGAAATCACTAAGTATAAGCAGTTTTTGATATTCAACCTTTATCATGTAATCCTGCAAGACTGATTTTATTGTGTATCTGTAACAAGAATAATATATCATGATTCTATCCACAAAGAGTTAGAGAGAAAATTGTAATAATAGATAAAGTAAACCTTAGCATGCTGATGAAAATCACCAAGAACTATTTTTAGTATCACAATTTTAAAGATCCTGAGGGAGATAGGGAGAAATTAGAGGTCTGCTCATGTTAAAGTTAATCCAAAACAACTTACATATCAGATATATACAGAATTGATTCTTCAACTGTTACTCGCGTATGTTCTTTTTTTCTCCAATTAAACTAAACAAAAATCAAAAGGCCATTGTTTTCAAGTAAATGTGTTATTCTATAAGTTTTCTTACTGTATGTTGCATTGGAATAAAATGTCACCAAGCTAACATAGCTATTTCACCTATGGGTAAAAATTATGTCACTGTCAGATACTTGAAATTCAGTGTCCATTCTGAAGATGAAATTCTATGTGCTCTAATAATTGATCGAGTAAAATTTCATTCACATCTACCATTAATTTGATTTTCAGCTAATATCATCGGATGTGTTGGTATATTGAGCCAAAATAGGAACAATATATGGACCATTCAATCTATATGTCCAGAATGTCAATTTCTAATGAAAAAGCCTTACCTGACAGCTGGAAGGAAAAGGTTTGTATAATTCTATGTATTGCTGTCCATGAAGCAGAAGCCGGGGGTCATATCTAGCACACACAAAGTTTTACTTTTTGTTAAGTATCAAGACAGAGAAACAAGAAGATCAACATAAAGAATATGGAGGCTAAAATTGAAGAAATTATACATTCAACAATACAATAAAAGCTAAGGGATTGTATATAAACAGTACATGAAGTACAGGCAGAGACATTGAAAGTAGTAAGCAGAACTCACTCCAAGCCAGGAAGATTGAAACTACTCGCCCCAGAAATACGTATAAGCAAAGTTGCAAATGTAGGCAATACCTATAAAACAGAAAATGATGCGTGAATAGAAAGTATTACTATATGTCACCAGAGACTGCCTAAACAGAAATGAACTAGTAGCAAAATCTTAGTCTTCACTGAGTTGGGGTCAAAGTAAATTGTGTTAAATTGATCATTTACTAAGTGCACCAAAAAAAAACTAATATACTTCCAACCGTTTTCTGGTAAACACCAATGTGAATTCTTAGCAATATTTTTGCAGTTGCCATTGGTGAAGAAATAAGCTAATCGTCATTATTTCTTTATTTTGGTAATTATGGTCTTCAACTTTTCATTGAGACTGCAAAGAGTTTTAATCCTTAAGCCAGTTATAGAACTAACCCTCCACCCTGTCGCCGTTTATTAAGGATATATCATGCGAGAAAAAAACTCAAACCTTCTCCCACAAGCTCACTATGTGTGATCAACAAAGGCACATTCATTGGGGAAAAAATAGGTTAAACTAAACATTATCTGATAACAGTTTTAAAACAAATTATACCTTGATAAACTCCTGACCATTTTCATTGTAAACATATTTAAGTTCATCAGTGTCAACAGCATCTGATAAACACACTCCTACACCTAAGGCATAAAGTGCTGCATCCCTGTTCAATAAGTATCAGAGCATGTTCACTCCCACATTCTCCTTTTACGTCAAACTAAATTGCAAGAATATGCGCATTTGAATATCAATTTCTCTTTTGCAAAACGCCTCACCTTTCGGTATAAGAGTACGTAGTCTGCAGAGATAACAGAAATTCGGAATTCATAATTCAGTTCGGCGCAAAGAAAATAAAAAGTAGTAAATGAAAAAGAAAAAAAAAATAGGGATAGGAAAATTACATCAGGGAATTTGTGAGAAATCGCAAGCTCTGGGTCGAACTGTGATGCATTCGCCATCTCTCTCGCCTTCAATGATTGAGTTGAGACACAAAATTAAGCTCAGAATCGATAAATATCATTAATATTGAGATATTAGATGCGAAATTACATTAAATGACCTAACAATTTCTTTCACAAGAACATCGATGGAAGAAAGAAAAGTAAGAAATTAAGAAATTGGTTACGTTCTTTGGTACAATGTATTTAGACATGGTAGGGTGACGTGTTTGTATTGCGCAATACATAATAATTAGAAATAAAAAATCAGTATTGCGCAATACATAATAATTAGAAATAAAAAATCAAGTGAAGTTCTACGTGTTCAAATTTGGATATAAAATTTTCAAATTAAAAATATATTTTTTTCATAAATTTCTGCTTTTGTAAATAGTTTTTCGCAAATATTTGGATACAGAATTTGTCTGATTATTTATTCAAATATTTTTTGTTTTTAATTTCTGGAGTATGACTAATAAAAAATACTTCATGTAGTTTTTCTGTTCTATTGAAGCGAAAGTTACCTTAGTGTTAAAAGTTTGAAACATTGAGATGGTTACAGATGTCATCTTTTCTATTAACAAAGTTCTTATTATAAGTTGTAGCAAATAGTTATGGCAGTGGTGAATAAGAAAGAAATAAGTGAGAAAACTTATAACTTATGTTTATATATTAATTAAAAAATTGTCTTGAGTCTTCGTGTATATTTTTTAAAAAGATTTTCTAACAATTGAAATGAGAAAAACTTATAACTTGTATTTATATATTAATAAGTATTTAGTGTTAGAGTTGAAACTAACTCATTTGTAATTATTTTTCTATCTTTAGTAATGAAATATTATTTTATTTGCATGAAATGTTTTTAATTTTATTTTTAAATTCAATTAAATAATTGTAATTCATACAAATATATCATCATTATATTATTACTTTTATTTTAAAAACATTTTAATCTCGATTTTCACATTATTTTTAGTATTATTAGGATTTTAGAATATTAATAGTGGTTGGGTAAATTTGTGTTGCATCATATTAGTTGTAATTTTGACATAATATAAAGGACTAAATTATACTTTAATTTAAAAATAGACTAAAATCAAAATCGTCCAAAAATATAGAAACTAAAAACATATTTAACCTCAAAACTAATAAATGAATCTTGAAAAAAAAATCTTGAAAGCATACAACACCGATAAAATACTAAGACAATTCACTTATAAAAAATTAACATCATTTTCAATTCCAAACTTTATTATAATAAATTTATAATAAAAAACAAAAAACATCAATAAAATATGAAATCAATTCAGTCACGGATGATTGACATAATTTTCAATCAAAAATTTTATTATAATAAATTTATAACTTTTATTTAGTGTAAAACTTGTACTTCCTTTTCTATTCCCAAAATCTGTTAAAATGGAAAAGAATTGAATGATATTAGAAAAGTCTTTCTTAAAACATCCTAATATTTTTTTAAAAGTTTAAAACATTAATTTATAATAAAACTTTTGAAATCACAGCTAAATACGACCTCAATTTGTTTATCAATGTTAAAATTGTGTATGTAGCAATTGAAAATAAAAGCATCCAGAAGGGCACAACAATAATGAAATGAATGATAGAACCTGCCAAGCCAAGTTGTAATTAAAGCGGACTTTCTGCAATCAGATTCACCTCAAGAACAATAACACAAGTAAAATCGGAGATAACACATATTTCTCTCTCTATCTCTCTGGAAAAGAATTAATGTGACCTCGAGCTGGGGTCATTTAGGAGTAAAATCATTCATATTCATCATGTCACTTGAGCATAGCATAAATAACTACTCTTTATATTCTAAAGCTAGAATGCATCTTCTACCAGGTTGGACCCTTCAGAGTGGTCGCGTGTGTCTACCACTCGCCCTGCCACAGAGAATTGCATTCTTTGGAACAGGGAACTCGTCTCTGATTGAGGTTGATGATGTATAAACGCGCACATATAACTGTTGCCCAAGGTATTGTCGTGCCCAAAACTCAGACCTCAAATTCCACATTCCCACGTTGTCAAGGGCAACATAAATAGCAGTCCATGACATTGGATACACCTGAACAAAATCAACCACCATTGAAGTAGTCAGAACCAAAATACATCAACAACTACATTGTTATGTTACGCCACACAAAAATAACATGGCTCATCCTCACCTGTGTGGTACAACGTGAAACTGCATCGTGGAGATTGTACTGGTTCCTGCTAGCAGGTGTCCACTGTCCCCCATCCATGCTGCATAAATGGTTTTACATATTTTAGTAAAAACATATTCTGGTTAATTAAATTTGAGTATGCAAAGTTGCAAGAGCTTACCCAACGACAAAGAAAGAGTAGCCATCGAGATGATAGCTTTGAACGATGTTCTCGTTGTTTTGGAAGACAATTTCCACAAAAGCTCTGAAGTCAGTTTGTAAAACGGATGTGTCAAGGTAGATGCCACCACCAGTGGGTCTGTCAGATATGCTTCCGGGGCGGAAAACGCCAGAGATTTTGAAGTAATCTGCGAGCTTGAGAGGGGTGTCTGGGGCAACATAAGACACGCTGTTCAGTGCGTATCTTTGTTTCCCATTCACTTGACCAGCAGAACTCGCTAGTACGATGGTCCTGCTCGTGTTTATCAGACCGTAATGATACGATCCTTGCGGGTTCGGTCTTGGTCCACTTGCTGTAAGGTTAGTCCTGAATAATAATGTTTCAGAGTTAAAACTAGCACTACTCAAATAATTATACTACCAACTTAAATATCTTTATCATTTGTGCAACAAAATACCTGATTGAGCGGGCCTGATTCAAGGACCAATCAATCTGGATCGTAGGTCCACCAGGGGGTGGGCCTGATACTGGGCCTGCAGAGTTGCTATAGCGAAGAACTGCAGAGGTGGTGAGAACCTTGGAGGAGAATCGTGAGGAAGCCACAATGTAATAGTCCTGAGCAGGTTGATCTGCAGTTACCAAGACTGAATAAGATTGTCCCACATGAACATCAAGGGAAGAGTACGTAGTTTGTACAGTGTGTGTTCCTTCCACTTCCACCAGCTTCATTTTGTGATTCTGAATGCGAAAGTTAAGGGAGTGTTGCAGCCCCACATTTGATATTCTGAGTCTATAAGTTTTTCCTGTTGTGAACATCATGAACACAGATATTTTAATGTATCGTGATTATCCTAAGTTTTGTTTTATTTTTTTTCAAGTATCAAGGGTTTATTAGCGTACCTTGTTCAACGTTGAAAGCCACCCCATTAGGTCCACGACCATTGATAAGTATTCCATCGGGGAAAGGAAGCTTCTTACCGTTATCAAGATGGGCTTTCAGAGTCTGCATATAATCCAAAACATGGTTTATTTCTTCATCATTCATGTTAATTGCAAACCATTATATACATAACAAGTTTGTAGACTTTTACAAAAGTTATCCCAAAAACATATATATAATTATTTCAAAAACTACCACTTTTTTTTACATGAAAAAAGCTTGTACTTTGTTAAAGCTGAATCAATTACACAATGGCATCGACCCAATCAATCTCTACAAATTTAGTAAAAGACAGAGAAAAACAAACTTGATTTAATTTAATTATAATTAGCAAATTTTCCAAATTCTTGACAGATAAACAGATAGATAAGTAGAATATTTATTCATACAAATAAAAGTGTCTAAATTAAATAAACTATCATCAATAATTCAAAAGTTTTAAAATCTTGTAAGCAATTACTTTAAGGCTATTTTATTTATGTACGAAGTATCCAAGGGGACATTATTAGAACAAAGTTTCTCAATTAAAAACACTGATCATAAAATATTTCTATCATATTAATAGTATCTTTAATTTCTATTAGAAATACAAGTGATAAGAAACTAATTATTCGCTTGATATTTGTTAAACAGTTTATTCTTTTTCCTATTGTCCTTTTATCTTTTCTTCGATTATGGTGACTTACGTTTAGTGGTTAAGTCCCCATCAAATTTCCTACTTAGCTGCTGTTGGATTCCTAGATAACAGCTATGTTTGAATTCAATTAAACTATAATTCATAAAATTAAAAAATAAATTTCAATATAAAACATGTATTACTAATAATTAAATAATAATGCATTATTTAAATATATTAATTTGATTCGATTTCTCCAACCACTTTTAAATTATTGGGTTTTACAATATCAGCAGCACTTGTCAATTTTCAGTGACCGAATGAAGAAGTTGTCTCTTATCACACAATCCAAAAAATGTGATGACAACTTTGCGATTTTCAAAATGTGATGAATGAATATTTATTAACACGCAATGCGTGGGAGGGCTAGGAGCCCCCACCCATCAAAGTCAACGCAGTCATGCATGTCAGCTATTTATGACTCTTCACGAGTTCTGTCTGATATTTATAACTTAGCATACAGTTATTCAAAATATTTATGAGTTAATTTTTTACCTACATTAAAAAAATACTATTTACTTTTAGAATCAATAAAATTAGTTCTTGAACTAAATTAACTTCAAAATTTTAATTTTAATTTTAATACATATCATATTTAAAAACATTAAAAGTTTCTCTAACCTTATAATAATAGTAAATAAATTTTCCTTGCCCTTCACTCCAAGAAAGACAGAATAAAAGAAAGACAGGGTGATGAATGTTTTAGCTTTATGTAGGTTGGGATAATCCCTTGCTTCTAAGCTAAGGGTGCAGAAAATTGTCTTTTCCTCGTAATTCCAAGGAAAAAAAAGTTAAAAGAGTGAAGAAATAAATAGAAAAATTAATATTTGAGAAATAAAAATATTGAAAAAAAAACAAAAGTAAACAACAGCTACATAAATATAGATATTTGTAAATATATATATATAATCAATTATATTTTAAAATATAATTAATATTAAAATATGTGAATATAATCAATTACATTGCAAATTTTTATTTACTCATAATTACATTAAATAATCATTGTTCACAATATAATTAAATGTATGGTTAATTTTTTACTAATGTTAAGACTTTTATCATGCTAAACACTATTTTTACTTTATTTATTTAATCTCTCACTTTACATTACTGAAAGTATAATAAGCTTCTATTCTTTTACTGTAATAAAATAATAATAAAGTTTATTTATAGTATTATATATTGTTTAGTTTCCACTAATCAAATAAACGTTTCTTTAAATTAATTAAATACTACAATAACATGTTGAGTTTGGTAATAAATAAAAAGAAACTCTCTAAAATTCCTAAAAGTACAGAAGGATTAAGTATTTTTACATTAGATGTATTAATTGTGAAAAAAAAAGTTAATAATATTAAATTTGATAGGATGAGAAAAGGAATTGTTACCGTGTGGTTGGACTTGAACCAATCTCCGATGAGAACAGTGTAATCGCCGGCAGGATCGGGAAATGGTACCGGAATCCTTGGTCTGCTCAGAATCCTGATGCCTCCAAAACCACCGGCAGCTTTGTGAAACGCAAGAGATGGAAAGTAATAAAAGCTTCCAATTTGATCCTTCACTTGAAGAATGTAAGTGAAATTCTTCCCTGGTGGAATCGGACACGTTGTTCCAAAAACACCATCTTCGAACGAGTTTCTTCTCTGCTGAATCCCGTTCCTGCATTATTATTTTCGTTATTTATTTCTTAAACAAAAATCAAAGTTTTCGTTTTAACAATTTAACAATAATTTCTATTTGTTTAGTAAAAAGTAAAATCTACACTAAAAGTCATTTCATTATTGCAAATTATGGAATTAAATTTACTTCAAAATAATACTGAGTGAAGGATTAAAAAGAGTAAAGGTAGGGAAGCACGTGCTCGTGATTTTAGGAAACAAACTTGCAGTAGGTAACACGTCACACTGGATTCACAAAGCGAAAAAAGGACCATCACATTAATAGCTTTTTTTTAGGGAACATCGTTGTAATGGTTGTCTTCCATTAATTAGAAAAGGTAAACGGGCCATCACATTAATACATTCTCTGTTTCTTATAATAATATTTTTTTCCTAAGATTATTTGTTAAATCTAACTTTTCTTCTTTGGAATATTTAAATATTAAAAATCATATAATTATGATACATAACATTTAAATATTAAGAATTATATAATTATAGAATATAAGAAATTATATAATAAATTTTATATTTAATAAAAAAATAATTTATTT
Organism: Vigna reflexopilosa; assembly: GCA_027742785.1. Lineage (NCBI taxonomy): Eukaryota > Viridiplantae > Streptophyta > Magnoliopsida > Fabales > Fabaceae > Vigna > Vigna reflexopilosa. The sequence goes on along the minus strand of CM050918.1, from coordinate 1,579,126 downwards.
CATTACAAAAGACGAGTAATTAGAGAAATGCAAAATACAAAAGTCAAGACTTATGTGTAAATGTAGTTGTGGAGATTTTTACTCCGTTGAAACAATCCAAACCGCAATCTATATGAAGTATTATTCAATAATACAAAATTGATGAAAGAGAATTTTCGCTTTTCAAATGTAAATTTTGGCAGATACAAAATTAAATGAGTGGATACAATATAATTTTCTTTATCAAATATACTTTATAGTTAATTAAAATGTATTCACTTCGATTCTTATTTAATAACTTCATAAATATACTTTGTAGAATTAATTAAAATGTATTCACTTCGATTATTATTTAATAACTTCATTATTTTATAATGCGCTTCCTTTGTGAAAACTCAACACTAATTCCGGAAACTTTCCTTTACACGTTTATTTTACAAAACATTTTCTTCTATTAATTAAATTTATTTAAGAACATAAAGTTTGTAATGTGGGGCCTCTTTTCTTAGTTTCTTCTAGAGAAATCATAAGTTTGACATGGATTTGAGGCTGTGATGACAAGGGTTTTCCAGCCACTTTGACTGGACGAGAAAATATATATATTAATAAAAATTATAAATATATTTCTAAGGAAAAAAAATTGTTTTTTATATTTTTTATATTTTTATCATATAAAACATTATTAAACACTAAAAAGATATTAATAAGTCCTCTCCCCCTTACTCTCCCCTGAGACATTGCATCGTAGTGTCTCAATCACGTGGCTTTATCCTTTTCACAAAGATAATATGATCATTTTTAACGTTTTTAAAACATTTTCCCTTTGTTCTGAACAATTGAAATATTTTCTTTTCATTAGTATATTTCCAAGAGAAAGAAGCTAGATCTGGAACAGCTTCCACACACATTCGATGCAGCACATACCAGATTTCAGTGCTTCCACTTTCCAGCAAGACTCTGATGACTCAACAAACAGCCAAAGCTTCTAAATAAAAGTGCAACCGACCCAGCATAAGACATCAAGAAAATCAACATTTTTCTTTTATATTTTAAAAAAACCTCAGACCACAGTCTTTGATCTTAATTAATAACAAAACACAAAACACAAAACACAAATGTTCGATCAAAGCATAAACAGAGAGTGAAGAAAGAGATGGAGAGTTACCAGGAAAGAAGAAAAGGCTCATCCAAACTATTGAAGACATTGATGATGAGGTTGTCGTTGGTAACAGAATGAATATCTGGACCTGGGAATTGTCCGTTGATTAAGATTCCCTGTTTTTTTTTTTTTCAATTTGTCAATTACTCACTATGATCCAAAACCATATTTATGATACAAATCAATATTGATGATGGTAACAGACAAGAAAAAGAGTGTGAAGAAATGTGACAGAAAAGGTTGAGACTGAGACATACCCTTTGGCGAACACCAAGAGGGAAAATGTCGCCATAGGTGACATTCCAGTTGAAGAATCTGTAGGGGTCTTCGGCCCCAGAAAAGTGAGAAATAGCAAGAAGAGATAAGAGAAGAACAGCAACAGAGGCTCTTCCCACCAACTTGAGATGCATTTTTGCACTTTCTTAGTTATCAACACAGTGTATGAAGGAACAAACAGAGTTTAAAGGGAAAGGGAAGGGTCAGAAATGATTAGGGATGGCTCACATTTAGGTGCGATACAGAGAGGGAGTGATGCATGTGTGTGTCTATATATATACCTGAAGATTGAAAATGGTTAAAACATAAAAGAGGGAAAAAATTGAAGGGGATTTGGGTAGATGTAAAAAGTAAAGGGTTTTGTTTTAGAGGGTGGAAATTGGATGCAAGTGTCGGTGGTGGGTCCTTACACACTACCTTAATTATTTTTGAACCATGCAGTTTTGTTTTTGTCTTCCACATGGGTTCCTTTGTGGGCATTCACGATTCACACATGATGTGTTCAAACTTCAAACGAATAGGGAATTAATCATACTTTTGAAACTTTTTTCATTCAAATTTATGCTTAATTTTTGGTTTTTTTCCCTCCAACCAAACATACACATAATTACTTACAGAGGATGTTCTAAACCGAAAAATTGAATAAAGACATGTGCAGTGTAGTAGTGCTAAGCAATTTCCTCTTTTAAATTGCGGTCCTGTTTGGTTTAGATCACCGCTTTGGTTTGTTTTTGTTCTTTTAAATTGCTCTTAATTACTTATGTCAATCTGTCACAGAGAAATTTGTTTGTTACTTCATGATGTTTGTTTGGAATGACAAAACTTTTCACTTTTTAAAATTTATAAAAATGGATTTTTCTTTTGTTTTACAGAATATAGGTTTTACAATGGCGCACGAAATTAATTTGTATTTGCCATAAAATTAACTAATTCAATTGGTATAATATTTTTTTATTTTTTAAATTATGAAAATTCTAATCCATATTTATTTGAAATATTAGTAATGTATTCTATTGTGATTTTTGTGCCTTATAATTAAAAATTATATTATATTAAAAATTGTAATAAGAAAATATTTTTAAAGTTTTACATGGAATTTCCTAATATAGGTAAACAATTTATATTTGTTTTATCTATTTAATTATTTAATTTGTCTTAAGGTGATGAAATTGGATTTACAAATAGGAAAATGCTAATTAAAAATTCAATAATATACCTACAAACTATACTCGTCAATTTCATCTCCTAGTCCTTACCTATGTGGATTTCAGAAAAATCTACATAGTCAAAAAATCTTCTATAAAAATGTTCATAAGTTTATAAGACTAAAATATTTAAGAAAGTTCTATGAGTTACATATATTATTCTTTTAGAAATGATAACTTGTTAAATAAATAATATAAAATATTTTTTTATCTAATTATAACATATTTTAGAATTCAGTTTTATTTTATAATATTTTATTTTTAACATTTTCATTTTATTTATAAATAATTCACAAATTATATTGATTTTATTAATTAAATTTTTTAATTATTTTATTTCAGTTACTCCACCTTTAAAATTATCTGAATATTAAAAAGGATTGTAATATAATAATTCATTTTTTTATATAGTCATTATTATTGATATTATATAAAGGCTATTAGTATATGTAAAATAATTCTCATTATTTGTGTACATCTTTCATATTTTTATTTTTTTATTACATTTTAAATTGAAAAATTCTTCACATAGTAAGAGTTAACTAATCACACATACTTTAACAAAGTGAAATATTGTAAACCACTCATATTGTATAGCAGCACAATTTACTGTAAATTATTCTTTTTTATTAATCATTATTGTTAGTTTTTTACTTTTTCAAAAATATATAAAAATATGGAGCGTTTTTTCTTGTTTCAATCAACTAATTAGATCAATGTTTTGAAATTTGTACCTTTTACATCTCATACCTTAAAATAATGATAAAAAACTCTAATGTTCAAATCCATAATTGTGATTTTCATATTATTATTTTAGTGTTATACCTTTTTTAAATATTGATTTAATTTTCACTTAATTTTTATTGTTTGAATTATTTAATTATATTTTAGAAGAATATTTATTTGAAATTCAATTTAAGATGTTAGATTAATAAAGTTAAAAAAAACATAATTTAAATTTTTTAAAATATATGATTATTTAATATTAATTTTGATTCAATAATGACTATAAGTGGTTTTTCAGTTACCTTTTCCAGTAACTTTATCAAACAAAGCTTTAAGGTTACCATTTGTAGTCTGAGATCGAGTAATGAAAAATTATTGTTTGAACTTTAACTTAAATGTCATTCTAAAAATATAATTTAATGTATTACGAGGCTTTATTAGTCAATGGAAAACGGTCACATTAATCATAATTATATAATTTCAATGGTTTTTTTTTCAAAAATTAACAATTAATAAAATCAATAAATAATAGACATATGTGCCATGAAAAGTATGTATGAAATGTTATTTTATACATGAAAATTGTTATATATAAATATAATATAAAAATATAAAATTGTATATTTTATTTAATATATGAAAATCCAAAAAGAATAAAATATTTTTATATATTTTATAACATAATAATAAGTATGATATAAAAATATTGATTTAAATATAATAAATTTATAATATATTAAATTATTTAATAAAATATATAATTTTATATATATATATATATATAAATAATATTGTTTTAAGAGTTAATTAAAGTTTTATACTGAAGAAAATTCGTTTTAATCCTGTTCTAATCCACTCAAGAGAGAGTTTTAGAAATTGAAACTTTTTTTTGACCTGTAATTAAAAAGCTTTCTAAAAAGAGTTTGTTTAAAAATGAATTAGAACTTAACCATGAATTATGAAAAAAGTTGATAACTTACTAAAAACACTTATAATACTATTATTTTATATAAAAAGAAAAGAAAACTAGAGCATATAAATATTTTATTTTATTATGAATTAAATATATATTTTCATCTTCAAATTAATATAAAAATCTGTATTTAGTTTATAATTAAAATATAGAATCATGCGTGTTTCTGTGGTGTTAGTTATTAATTATATAAGATTAAATATGTTTTTAGTTCTTATATTTTGGGACGATTTTGGGTTTAGTCCTTTTTCAAACTAAGGTACAATTTAGTCTTTCAACTTTAGAAAATTCTGGTTTTAGTCATTTTTATCAAATTTTTTTAACTATATTTGCTGTTTCAAATGCGTTTCTCAGTTAACATTGATGCAAAAATGTGTCAAATAGTGTAAACAATCCAAATGCTATAATGAAACGTGCTTGAAAAAACAAATAAAGTTAAAAAAATTTGGTAAAAAAAGACTAAAACCAGAGTTTTCTAAAATTAGAAGACTGAATTGTACCTTAGTTTGAAAGATGAACTAAACCCAAAATCACCCCAAAATATAGGGACTAAAAACATATTTAATCCTATATAATTAATAACTAACACCACAGAAACACGCATCATTCTATATTTTAATTATAGACTAAATACAGATTTTTATATTAATTTGAAGATGAAAATATATATTTAATTCATAATATATATATATATATATATATATATATATTGTTTTATGCTAACTTAACTTTTCCATAAGGTCATTTCTAAAGACCAAAAAATAAAGTTAACTTCTCGTTTTTTTTCTCATATGACTTTTCTTATTTTTTTAATCTATGAATCCCTACTTCCAAGCAACCACCACATTCGTCACCACCCCACATGGCAGCAGAAGTCCCTCAACTCAAATGGAAAAGAAAAGTTTCAATATTCGTAGCTGATGTCTATTCAGATAATTGGTTATCTATATTTACTCAGATAATTAGTTAATAAAATGAAGTTCACTGAGATAATTTGATAGAGAATGTTTAACGGATTTTTTTCGTGAAAAAAAAATCCCATGAAAGAAATAAGAATTCATAAATAATTTTATACTATTAATCAGTAAGAAATTATCATAGGTTTAACTTTTAAAATATTTATTGACACGTAATAAATTCAAGAACTCACTACATATTACAATATCTAGGTGAATGATAATGTAAAAGACTTTACGTAATTAATATATAGAAATTAAATTCATTTTTAGGATTCTAAATTTCCTATTATTTTTTTTTTCAATTACTTTATCCAAAATACATTGTAGGTTCAAGCCGAAGTCTTCATATCAGCAGAGTTTTGCTTCAAACGACCTTACAACTCATGTTAACAAGTAGAAAAAAAAGTATCAATTAAATAAAAAATAAAGCACATAATATAGAAAAGATTAAACTAAGTCGTTGTCTGTAGGGCATTAGTTCACAAAAGTTTGGAAAATACCTGATGGCAATTATAAATTTGAGAATCTATAGTTCTAAGCTTTCACAAATTACTGTACATCTAGCTAACTAGCAACATTAGGACTATATAAGCTAATAATATCATTAGAATTGAGAATGAACTAGCCTAACTAAAAGGAAGAGGGTTGCCCCACTCATTATAAGAAGTATTTTGAACAAACACCTTATCCATAAAATTGTTATAACAAGAATCGTGATCATGAGTTCCAAACTTAAAAGTAATTGTCGTTCCTATTTGAATGAATTTCTCCATAGACTCCTTTTAATAAAGAAAAATAAGAAAATAAAAATAGTTTATCTTATATAGAAACTTTCTCTATAAGTTTTCAACAAACAAAATTGCTTGTACACTAAGATAATTTTAACTTATATAGAGTTTCATTATTTTTCTCACTCGCAAGGAATTTATAGAGAAATTTGTCCAAATAAACTCAGTCTATAAAAAGAACCTTATCATTGGTCATATAGACCAATTTAAAAGAAATTGTGACACTGAGTTACATTCCATTCAGAAGTCATTCTCATCCAATAAGAAGAGGCTTACAATTGATCTTAACAGTTTTTACAAAGTACACGAAAGAATGAAATCAGTGGTTAAGTAAAGAAGGATTACTGTAGTAGCTATATAAACAACTGAGCAAAGGAAAAACAGGCACCACTGTGTATGGGAGTTTAACCAAATTCAGAGAACATAGAGAGACGGAGAGATTGCAAGCATTGAAGAAATCAAAACATTGCAAGGACTTAACGGTTTTTAAGAAGTACATGAAAATCGGTGGTTAAGTAAACAAGGATTACCATGGTAGTTATATAAAGGTTTAATATATCATTTGGTCCCTACTTTTAGAGGTTTGGTTCAAAGTGATCATACCTTTTAAAAAAGTTCAATAAGATCCCATATTTCGTTAAAAAATGTTCAATAAAGTCCTTTTCACTGACGCCGTTAAAAACATAACGCTACAAATGCCACTGTGGCCAAACTTGAGTGAGCTGTGCAGTTTGATGAATACGTGGCACTGTGTAAATATCTTTAAAAAGTATATAATGACGTCAGCTAAGTTTAACGAAATTTAAATCAAATTATCGTTATCTAAGAATCCTATTACAATTTATGGGTTTAACAATATGGTGAAACTGGTCTTGTAATCACTATGGCGTGATGATTCATTGAAGGTCAAATTTGAAGGACATACGTACATGAGGTAAGTGTTGCTAACCCTAGCCTACTTACTTGATGTTCTTGTTGTTGGATTTGGGGGTTAGGGTTTGAGGTAGAAATAGAGGGTGAAGTGGAGGTGGACAAAGATGATGGACTGAAGGTGGAAACTAATGGTGGAGAGGAGGTGGATGGTGGAGCAGAGGTGGACAAAGATGGTGGACTGAAGGTGGAAACTAAGTCAGATATCTATCATGTGTTTTTCGTTGATATCCATTTAGGATCAAAGTACACAATTTTAAATTGAAAAAGGGGACCACATTGAACATTTTTTGACCAAAGGGGAAACTAAATTTAACATTACATATAAACACCTCAACGTAAGAGCTTCACCTCCACATTGTTTCTGCGGTTTTGGCTTGTGCAATTTGCAGGTTAGTGCCCATGGATGCTGCTTTCGAACTAGGATTTATGCGATTTGGGTAGTGATTATGTATGTTTATGGTTTGCTGCAGGTGTGAATTAGGTTTCTAGGTGTCGCGATTGCGATTTTCTTGTTCATATTTGGGTTGGAATTTCTAGTTTGCAGGTTAGGGATTTCAATTCGGTTTTTTCTTCATGGTTGTGAAGCGCAACACATGGTGGAGATTTTGCCCTGATTACTGGCAACGCAATTTAGGGTTTCATGGTGGCTAGGGTTTGATTTTTGGATTTTCTGTTGTTTTTCTGTGCTTCGAATCGTAGGTCTGTGTTGATGATGGTGATGGCGGCACGGTGGCCTGAGGGTTTGGTGGTGGCACGTTTCGTTTTGCGACAACAGTGACAACACTGATTAGAACACCACTTTCACCACAATGTTGAACCCAAAAATGACAAAATCACATAAGGGTAATTTTCTTTAATCCAGACTTAAACCTACCACCTACCTTACGTTATTTTAATTTTTTTAAAATATTTACACAGTGCAACCTCTTCACAGTGCCACGTATTAATCAAATTGCACAGCTCACTCAAGTTTGGCCACAGTGGCATTTGCACTGTTATGTTTTTAACGGCGTGAGCGAAATAGACCTTAATGAACATTTTTTAACGAAATATGGAACCTTACTGAATTTTTTTAAAAGATAGAACCACTTTGAACCAAATCCCCAAAAGTAGGAACCAAATGATGTATTAAACCTTATATAAACCACTGTGCAAAGGAAAAACAGGCACCACTCTGCAGGAGAGTTTAACCAAATCCAGAGAACAAAGAGAGACGGAGAGATTGCGAATCTTTGGTTAACTGATTGTGATTTTCACAGGAGGCAAGATATTTCCAAAATCAATCCAAGTAAATGGTGGATGAGTGTGGATTCAATATCAAATGAATAATAAATTATGCAACTGCCAAAGTAGACGGAGCGTCGTGCTGCCATTGGACAAACCTGGGGAGCAATTGGATTATGAATAAAGTAATTTCTCAATTTTATCTCTGAACTACTACTCTCTTTTCATTAGTCCCTAATTAAGTCGAGAATAAAGTATTCCAAATCCTATTAGCTAGCCTCCTAAATAATAATAAAAAATTCAAATTGGCCCTTAAACTTTACTAACATACATTAACAGAGAGACTAAAATGATGGATTTGAACATTTCAAACATTACTTAAAACAATTTATTGCATTACAGAAAGTTATAGTTTGAGGACAACACTGATGATTTGTTCCTGAATTATTATACAATGAAGATACGTATTGCAGTGGAGATGTGCTGGAAGGAGCAATGGTTTGCATTAGGTTGTTCTAAGGAAAATTAAGTATCACTCCAGCAAAGTCCCTTAACATATAAACAAAACTCCTAACCACTGAATCTCATTTCAGAGCAAAAGTTATCTTATCATCAAATTCAAGTAGCATCACTAAGTTCTCTAAGCTCTGGTTCTACACGGAAGATTATAATTTTAAACATAGATGTCGAAACCGCTATATGAAGAATCGTCTATCCCTTCTATTCATTATTCAATCTCACAGTACACTGTATTTAATATGAATCTCTAAGAGCAAACACTTGAAATCCTCAACAAGAATCACTACCATAGGTCAGGCATAGCAGTTAATTCCTAAAAAGCAACAGACAGACACCTTCAAAGGCTATTATTGTTGACAAGTCTAATTTCATTACAAGAGAGCACGGGAACAGTTGAAATTGTTTGTTGAGAGATCAAAAACAGTAGCAAAAACTTACGGACAATCATTCTGCGGAAAAGAGGCGACGAAGGCGAGAAGCGAAGAGGCCCGAGGAGTCAAGAGAAGCTTCTCGAAGGAGGTCGCGCTTGATGTTTCTGATGCGATCGGAGAGAGAAGCGTTCTCGTCCCTGAGAACGCGGATATCTTCTTCGAGGTTGTGGATTTTGTATTTCTGCCCTAAAGATCGCATGCTGAGGAGAAGGATTCCCGTCATTGCGAAGAATTGAATGAAACTGTCCTTCCGTTTCAACGCGTGAGACAAAAACCCTAACCCTTTCTGCGAGTTCCCAGCGGCGGTGCCCGGTGTCGGAGAACCTGAGGAGGAAGCCATGGCTATCAATCCACCGCCACAACCAAGATACAGAACGGAACCTCTCTTCTTTTTTCTTCACTCAATACAAATCGCAGGGAGTGGGAAGCTGAATAACCTGTGTGAGTGAACCTTGCTTTTTTGTTATTTTTTAAAATCTCAGAAAAAATTAATAACTAATTCATTTTTATTTTAAAAAAAAGGTAAATAAACTCTTATATAACTATACTCGTGATTTATGATTTTTTCTAAGGAATTCATCCGCAAAGTTAATATTTAATGACATTTTAGTTTAGAGGAAAAAAAACAAAATATGTTTTAATCTTGATAGATAAGAAACTATTTGCTTTAGAAGAACTTAGTAAAAAGGGAGTGAGAATAGTAAAGCCCAAAATAAAATGTGCCATGGAAAGCCGTAAAGAAACTAATTACTAGGCCTAATAATTGGGCTTCTAGCGGGCAATTTGAAAGCCCGGAGCGTAAAACTAAAACAAATGGAATGCATGATTGGTTCGCTCAACTACAATCGAATTCGTTTCTGGTTCTGAAAAAGTCGCAAGTCGACGTTTTCGTTCTAGAGAGAGAATCAGAGTTTTTTGGTTTAAGAGGAGAGAGAGACACAGAGAAATCGAGAGGAAGAGACACAGGGAGAACCTGAGAGCGAGAGAGAGGCTACCATGATAACGCGATCGAATCTGGCCGAACAGTTACGCGAGTATCAGATTCGATCCAAGCATGACTGGGCCTCTGTCTCGTTCTTCTCCTCCACTTCTTCAAACATCGCCACTTCCAGGTATGCCCTACCCAATTCTTATTTCAGTTATGTTTTTTTTTCTTCAAATTAGGAATCCTTGCCCTGTTATTAATCAAAATCCCCCATTTTATTTATCATGTTTATTATAGTACACATGGGATTGCGACATCATGAATATCGCTAGGTTAATTTTTTTTCATTTTTCATTTTCTTAGCTGGAATGTTTTGCCCCCACCCGCCTCCAGGATTTGGCTTATTTCCCCTTTAGATATATTTTGTCGAGATGGATATTGTTCTACTTGTGAATATGATTTGATTAGGAATAATTATTACAGTAAAAAAATACGTTTCGGCGTGGTTGTTTGGATTAATATTCAATTTTTTGTTTTTTGTCCATACATACCATTTGTTATAGATTCCTTGATTTGGGTATGCTCCTACTCTTGTTATCTAAAATAGGGTAGATTTTCTTGACAATGATATAGTAATACAAATTCAAGGTTTTGGTTCATATTATTTTTTTCGCTAATGCTGAAAGGAGGACATATCTTATAGGGGCACAAATCGTATTGAAATTAGGCGGTGGGGAAAATTGGCTTCATGTAGTTTGCAGATTCACTGGTTACAGATGGAAAATAATTGGCGTAGTTAGTGGTTACTTTGGGGGGCTTTGATGTGCAGGGGAAGGGGAATATTAGTATGCTATCGAATTTGATCTTGTCTAGGCCCTATGATTAAATTCCAAGTGTTGACACAATTGGTTGGATGGCAGGTATGAGGTTTTCAATTAAACTAATCAGAGGTGATGATTAGTCAATCTCTTCTCCAAAATGTTTCCAAATTCAGAAGTCATTTTCATTCCTAATCGCACATTTATTTGCTTATTATATCATAGTTTTCACAAGCCTTTAGAATTAGTATATGTTTGCTGAGGTTGTAAAGGTAACATAAATCATTGTCACAGATGTTTCACCTTTACAATTACTCGGAAGAGAGGGTTTTTGCATGTTGGGGGGAGAGCAGTGATGAACATAAAAATGCGGAAAAATATTAGAAGATGAAAAAGACATCACAATCATGAATGATTGATAAGCAAAAGAAAAATTCACCACTTTGAATGAACAATTCAAAGATAAAAAACAAGTGTTTTTCTCCGCAAGAACATAGAGAGAATTTTTCAAAAATCATAAGTTTCAATTTCAAACGAGTCAACAACTGTTTACAAAAGTTAGCAAAAGCTTGTACTATGGACCTAGGTAGGACTGTTAGGCTCATCTACTAATTAGGCCCATCCAGTGAGTATCTAATTAGTCTAGCAAATAATGTCCAAGTAAAATTTCTAATCACAAAAACATGGAAACATGTAAAAGGTCAACAAAAAATACACAATTCATATTCTAGCTTTAACTCTCTATCTTGGTCTGTTATCATATCTCAATCCATGCACTCATTAAGGCAGGAAGGAGAAAATAAGGCCCTTGTTGAAAGTTTCACATCGACTAGAGATAAGGTTAATTCATAGTATATAAGTGGGTGTAAACCTCACCTTATAAGCCGGTTTTGTGGGGTTGAGTTAGGTTTAAAGTCCACTTCTTAACATGATATCAGAGTCATCGTTAAAGTCTATCCTAGCGATATTTGTTGGGCATATTGTTTCACCCGTTATCGGGCTGCTATCAGATCACCCATTAATGTCTAGTCCCACGCGAGATGTATATATCTCGACATGAGGAGGGTGTCTTGGAAGTCCCACATAGACTAGAGATAAGGTTAATTCATAATATATAAGTGAATGCAAATCTCACCTTATAAACCGGTTTTGTGGGATTGAGTTAGGCTTAAAGTCTACTTCTTAAGAGCCCCTTTATTTGTTTAGGTCTAGGCAGCCCCAATACAGTATAGGATATACATACAAGGATACAAGGATTTCTAATAAATCAAGATATGTTACTGTTAATAACAATCACTAATTTTTAGCACATATAAGCAATATCTGTTGTGAAGAGACATCTGTATCATCGTTCGAGTCTCATTAATTCATAAACATATTATAGTCAATAGATGACTATAGTTTGCAAAAACCATATCTGTGGTCAATGCTCTCTGATTATCAGTCTTTTTAGGTGGTTTATGCGTTTGTCAATGTTTTTTTAAAGACATAATATGTAATAATGATGTTTTTTGTCTCCTCTTTTTTGCGGTGCAGGGTGGATGTGGTGGTTTTTGTAATATGGGAACTTATTATTTTAGCCTTCTTGGTATTTTCGGTAGTCTCTCTGTACTTCAAGCACATCCGACTTGCTTTTATTTTAGTCTGCGTCACAATCCTATTACTTTTATGCATGAAAATTACAAAGCAAGTAAGACTCGCAAGGAAAAAGAAACGAAGGATGCTTCTTCCATTGTCAATGTAAAACGGCATCAAGTATTGACATTTGGCATACTCCTATTCTCGTACAGCCTTACCGGTAAGGTCTTGACCATTTCCATTGGTCCCGCATCTCATTCATCACTGGATCGTGTATCATCTGATTCCACCAAATTGACTAAAGTATATAATCGATGTTTTTACATCAAAACAATCTTATCCAATTGGTTGATCTAGATCAATGTTGGAGTCGGTGTGGCTGAGTAGTGCTAGGATCTTGTCGCAATATATATATTTGGCATATCTTTTTGCTGTTTGTTTCTGTATATTGCAAGTTACTATTGAGTTTTTGACCCCTTAACGTTGAAAGTTCAAATACCATTAGATGAGTTATTGTATAATGACAACATATGTGCGAGATACGTTTGGCACTGTGATATTGTGCACAAGGTGTGGTAGATGCGAAGTGTTGCTAGCTTTTGAGGACAATTTCTTTGGTTTTGGCCTTGTGTGATGTAACCCTTGTAACTCCACTTTGGAGGTTGATGTGAAAATATTTCCTTATCTGACTGACGTAATACCTGGCAAAATTTGTTATTTTAAATGGGATACTTATGGGCAGATTCACATATTGACTTTTTTCATTTCTGAATCATTCCGCATATTAAAGACATTTTATTTCCACATATTTTACATCAAATTGACCCGTTATTGACGATATCGCGCAATTAGAATAGAATGCGTCATGACTCCTGTAGCCACAAGTCAAGCATTCTTTCGATTTTATCATTGATGGGAGCATCGTCCCCGACTCTGTGCGGTCTGCATGCTTGTCCAGGAAACCCTTGCAAATGCTTGCTAATAAACTTCCAATGTTGTGATTGACAATAATATGATATCCTGTTTCTACTGTGGACTGAAGAAATGGATCTCTATGCCCTGTTCTACTATGCCCCAAATGGCTCCAATGACAACCAGTAGGCTCAGTATCATCCCAATAATTCCTAGTGTCCAGTTCAGGTACCAGTTTGTGCTACGTTTCTGTGGTTTCTTAATCTGTATCCATATCAAACAGGGATAAGCTAAGGTTATTGGTAGAGCAACCCCTCCAATCAGACCTGCCAAACTAGGTAAGAATGGTAAAGTTACAGCAATAAAAAATGCTAGGCACCCAAAGAGTCCCCTGAATGCTATCCGAAGCCATCGCGGGCAAGGCCTGTTCTTCTTGCTGGTGTATTTAAATTCCAAATTGTCAAATACCGGCATTGCATAGATTTGGAAGGAAGTGAGGCTGTTTATAACAACAAGCAAGCTTGTCAAAGCGATGAGGAATTTTGACGTATCATGTTCGTGGTATTTGTGTAAAGCACCTAACATCCCTCCATTAGTAGGTATCTGGCATCAAAGAGCGTAAATGGTCAGTCCCAAGTGAAAATAGTTAGAAACTTAAGGTATTAATTACGTTTTAAAAACGTCACTCACTAAATTTCCATAGGCCCAATAACCTCCAATGGCAAGGGGGAACAAACACAAAGCGATCACCAGGTAAGCAAACATAACACCTCTCCACATAGCCAAGCGTGAAGGTTGCTTAGCGTCGGAAGGCATGGTTCCCTACAAAAGTGAATTAGGGGAAACAACTAAGCAATTTAAACGCTTTTAAGTGTCTAGAAAAAAACAAAAATGTATGGGGAGGCAAGCATAAAGATATTATTACCTGTATTTCCAGCACAAGATTGTGACCGCGGAAAGCAAAGGCAATGATCCCAAGTGCATTCCACGCCCTAAAAACCATGGTAGTGTCTGATTGTCCCCTTGGTGGCTCATACGATACATGAGCAAGTCTACCTTTGACCACAGATAATATAAATATAAGAGCACAGTAACCTACGGCAGTGACGGCTCCAATGAGGGAAACCCCTGCAATTGAATTGAGGTTTGGTAACTGTGCAAGCAAAATGGCTGTGCATGTAAACACCAAGTACCACTCAATTGGTGAGAGGGGGCATGGCTCTCCAAACACCATCTGAAAGAATATCTTCATTGTGCTTGCACCGATCATAATCAGCGTCACACACGTCCCACCAGATAAGTACATTATTGGGAACAGTGCCATTACTTTTCCCATCTTTACTCCTGCAGTTTCATTTCCCCTTTTCCTTGTCAATTTCCCACGTTATTTTGGTCAACATTAATTAATCACTTACACCACTGATAACCATAACCATCTATCTTTCTAATATTCTATAAAATACTTTTCAAGTTGCTTTTACGACAGCTGGTCAACCATACAGTTGACCTAACAGACAACTTGGGCAACTTAAAGTGCATCAAACACTGGTTTCATCTAAAGCTACCAACATATGTCTCTTCTTACACTTATAGAGGAATAATTTTATTGGTTCTTTTATTATAGAAAATTAATTTTGAATACAATAAAATGTAAGCCATAGATGAAACTATTAAGACTAAATTAATATTGTAAAATTAATTTGTACTCATTTATATATTTTAAATTGCTTCTAATAAAAACAATTATATATGATATTAATTGTTTTTTATTTTTTCAGCGTGTGTTGATAAGAAATTCTAAAATTTCAAGTGTTTAGAATTTAACTTAAGTCATGTCTTTAAAATTTTAAATGTTTTATTTGAAAATATTTTGCATAAAATTTCCAGTAAGGATAAAAAGTTCATTTCTACTTACATATTTTAAAAAAGAAATAATTAAAAATTCTAAAGAGTAATATTAAATGTATGAAAATAAACATTAGTTGATTTTAAACATTTAATAATTCAAGTTACGTATTCAACCATATAAAAAAAGTTATATATTTAATAATTTCATACACATATTCATATGTCTTTAGTAAACATTGAAGACAGAAGATAAATAAAGGAGAAAAAAAGAGAGAGATGAAAAGAGAAGGAAAAGGGAACAAGACTGGGATTTGTAGAAGGGATAAAGAGAAGGAAGAGAAAAAAGGGGGGAGAAAGTTGAGATTAAGTAAAGAGACGTATAGATAAAAAAAAAGTATAAAAACTTCTAAATTTCTTCTCTTTATTACGAAATTTAAAAGATTATAATTTTAAGTAATTAAAATAATTTTCAAAAAATAGTTTTACATATAGGATTGAATTATTAGGACTTTTGGACGACAAATTTCTTCACTAACACATGTCATATTGGGTGGTTTATATTGTTTTAAATCTCCAAATAAAATAATACACACATCATATTCACCTTAGGATCAATAATAGTCATTGGACAACATAGTAACTTTTTTTCTAAATAGTTGAAATAAATCAATCTTAAGAATTGCTAAATGCTTACGATGATAAAGTGTGGATAAGAATGTCTATAATACACCAAAAGAGAAAAGCACCATCTGTATCATTATTCAACTTTAACGTTGTTTGTAGCAGGAGATGATATGATGTAAAGTTACCTCAATAAATACCGCATGTACTTCCTTTGTGACATTTGTCCCCTTTATTATCTTAAGAGAATTAGATATATAAGCATCAAAGTTATGGCCTCGCATACAAATCAAATATTATGTGCAGAGTAAAAATAATTATCATTTAATTGTAAATTTTCATATGATTGGTGAATATTTTATGGATGAATTAGTTTAAAAATTATATCTATCTTGATTTTAATTATTCGATACATGGTATAAAAAATTATATGGGTAATGTATGGAAATTAACCTCAAGAAATTAAAAGTTTAACTATTACCTCCTCAGAAAAAAAATAAGCATTGTTAATCAATTAGAAATAATTACAGGGCTAGTTTTTAAAATAATTTATAATAAAAAGTAGTCAAAATCATTTTACATCATACATGTTATGAATGGAAACGTATCTATATAAAATGTTCAATATTCGTTAATGAATCAATCAATCATTTCTTATTCATCCAATCTCGTTAGTTTTTATAATAATTATTTTAACAAAAAATTAACAATAATAACAATTTAATTAGCTAATAGTTGACGATTTTACTTCATTGGTAAGTTTTTGTTTCACTTTTGTAAACATTCTGTCAAAGTTGTGTTAAAATCTTTTCATTATTCATGGTGATTATATTTTTCTCCATTTCATAAAGCATGCAATATCACTTTGTACGTAATAAATAATACAGACACAGACAAAAAACCTACCGAATGCTGCCATAGCAAGTCGGAGGTACCTACTATGGCGCACCCCTGATTCTGATTCTGATTCGTGAAGCTGAACCAGTAACCACAGCGTGTAGAGTTGCCATGTAAACGCCACACAGAGACACGTGATTCCCCAAGTCCTGCATCAACACCGGTGTATGCAACTTAGTAAAATGTCTGTTGATACAACTGCTGTCAGTTTTTACATCGATTAGAAGATGAGTGTGATAGAAAGTGATATATATACCAGCCAAGAGTGGTGAAGGCAAAGGGAAGAAGAAGGGCCTGAAATCCGATCCCTGAAGAAAGGACATGAAACGCAGCGTAATATGCGTTTCCATTTCTGGATTGGGTGATGGGAAGCCAATCATCTTGTGGATCGAGCTTGGTGAAGCGACCAACTTCTCCGAAGTAACCTTGCATGTTTTCAATGGCTTTCTTCATGGGACTGGCCAAAGGGGTGCTCATGAAACGAGATGCAAAAGGGCTTTTGGGGGTTTTCGAAACTTCAACTGCTGGAGTTGAGATGCTTACCTTTATTTCCACCACTTCCTCCATCGTTATTATTGCAAAGTGTGTTGTGTTGTGTTCTATTTCATGTTCGCATCCACCCTTCTATATATATATATATATATATATATATATATATATATATATATATATATATATATATATATATATATATATATATATATATATATATATAGGATATGGAAAGTGTTTCCATTATACAATTTTACTTGCTATTTTAAAAAAGCAATGGTACGATAACATGTTAATATTTATTTGGAAGGATGGAATACATATAAAACAAATGAGTTTTGTATTTATAAAAGAAAAAAATAATATTACATGAATGTGAAAATTTGTGTATCTGAAAGTACTATTGCTCATTTTAAAATCTTACATATATAAGGTATGAAAACTTAAATATCATTATATCATGTGGGCACATATTAAAAGATTGCAAGGAAAAAATATTATGATATAAAAAGTTGATTTTAAGAAATATTAGTGTGATTTAAATGTTGGATGGTTGTATCTCAGCAGAGAATTAGAATTTTACCCAAGAAATTGTTTTAAAAAGTTCATAGTTTTCATTAAAAAAAACTTGTACGAGAATATTTGTAAATTTTGTGAAAGAATTATAATATTTTATTCAAAAAATTGTATAAAAAAATTACAATTTTGTAAAAAAAAATACACATTGAATAATAATATATTTGTAGAATAGATATTGAGTTGTCTAATCACATAAAAAGTTTATATAAATATATATTATTCTTATTTGTAAATATACTTTTACTATATTTTTGTTTCTATTGCTTAATCTCCAACATAATTTTTAGTATACCATGCTAAGGATTATATAATGAATTAGTGAGAATCATAATACTTTGGAACGGCATTAATTTATGAGCAGAAGGAGAAGGAAAAGGTGAGATTGAAAAAATTAATACTTTTTTGTTTAGTCTATTTTGTGGAATTTTTCTTTCTGGTGTTTATACCCAAAAGAAGTAGACGAAAACGATGATGTTTTTTGAAATGGTTATTATTGGTTGTTGTGCATGGTGTTTCTATTTTCTTTACCAACCAACCCACTACTTGGACTGGAGTGACTGCTGTCTTTCTAACACGAGGACATAAATCTGTGAATCTAGTCACGACCACTCACTTACCATATTATAAGGATGTTGTGTTAACAAACAAAATTCTTAAGCTGGATGCCCACATTTACTTATTTTATTTCAAAGTGAATATCCCAATTCATCTTTAAAATCTCACTTTAGTGCTTCAAAGTTGAAGGCACATTTGAAAACAAGTTGCAAACATTTAATTGTTTCGAATGTGGAGTTGAAGTTAATATTTTATTGTATTACAAATTAATGAAGGTGAATGTTTATTTTTATGTCATTATTCATCTTAACCATTTGTTCGTAATCATATTTAATTGTAAATTAATCAGTGTTCGATTTGTAGATTGTAGTTATTCGGCCCAGATAATAACAAGTGTGATATATCCAATTGTTTGGATAATTTAATCTAATATTAAGCAAAAGATCATACGATACAATAATAAAAATAATGTTCGTAAATTAAATGATTACATATGAATCAATGTTAAATGTTTCTAGATATGAATCAATGTTATATGTTTCTAGTTTTGACTGATTTTAGATTTTGTAATACCAATTTTATTATTCACCTTTTATTTTGTATAATAATCTATTCTCCACATGCCAATTTTATTTATTATATATATATATATATATATATATATATATATATATATATATATATATATATATATATATATATATAAAGATGTTGTTTTTTTTCAAATGGGACGAGTCTGTATGCTAATTTTGTGCGGAACGTGAATATACTCTCACACTCAAGTCGGAATTTTTCTTTGTAATCTTTTGTAATTTAATAGTAAGTCAAAGTGAGATTACCTCAAAAGTAAATCCTTATTTATAGAGTTTATAAGAATTTAACCAATTAATTTATCTTTTAATGATTATTAATGTAAACTTTAACAGTAACCGTTGTAACATTAATTAGGTCTTAACTCTACTTAATGATTGTTAGACCAAACGGTCGCGAAGAGTTTTCTTACATGTCCACTTTCGAGATCGGTTAACATCAAGACTCAAAATGTCATATAAATAATTCATTTTAACAAGAGACAAAATAAGACGAATTTAAATTTATGAAGTATCATAATAATAATAATAATAATGAAATACAAGATTATTTTTAATTTCTAAAAATAAAATTTAAGAATATAAAAAATGAAATGTTATTACTGTTAAATTGAAGTAAAAATAGTGATTTTATTTAATTGAAAAAAAGTAATTTTTTTATTAAAATACAAAAGTTTAAATAAAATTCAGAGTTAAATATACATATATTTATAAAATATTTTAAACTTAATTAAAATTTGATATTTTATTAAATAATAAAAAATACACAAACACTTTTACATAATGATATTATTATATGGAATATTAAAAGTAAAAAATAGATTAAATGTTTGTAGGAAAGTTATTATATGGAAGAAATAGCTGGAAATCTCACTATAGAAAGGATGAATTTCATTTTTTTTTGCACTATTGTTTAAATTTCAGGACTAGTCTTTTTCATGAAACTGTACATTTCTTATTTAGAGTAATGATAATAAGAGATCTAAAGGTCCTTATTCTGGATAAAATTGATAAACCATGTAAAATAATAATAAAAATTTAAAAAGTATTTTAACCATTTTATTTTAAACAGTGTAACAATATATTAAATATAACATTTAATGAATAACGTACTTATTATATTTTATTGAGTTCTTTAACCACATTTTTTATTTTAATTAATCATCGTGCAAAAATATTTCAAGTAATATTTTAATAGCCTCACAATAAATATAAAAAGTACCTTTACTTTTATATTCTTAAAATAAACATTGGAAATAAATTTCTTTTTTTAAATAGAGATAAATTATTCATAATATATATTAGCATACGTGTTTTAAATACATATAAATAATTTAAATTTTAAAAATAATAATTAAAAAAACAAAACTGGTAAACAATAAATATATATATATATATATATATATATATATATATATATTTGTTTATCAGTTTTATTTTTAAAATTTAAATAATTACTTTTATATATGTATATAGATATATATAATTATAGATAAAATAAATTTTAGTTATTGAAATAAAAAAATATTATAAATAATTATTTAAATTAAAAAAATGTGGTTACTAAATTATAATAAAATAATAAAAAATAAATAATTTTTTAATTAATAATTATTTCAATTTAAAAAATAATAATTAAGAAAATCAATTTTAAAAAAAAGAAAAATCATGTATATTTATATATAACTATAAATAAATAATAAAAATAAGAAGTTAAAAAATGAATTTTAAGTAATCTTTAAGTTATGAAATAAATTTTAATTTAATTTAACTCAAAAAAAAATAATTTGTAAGAAATGATTTACACTCATTCATATATTATAAAATATTATAAATTAACTTTCGTGAAACTTTTGACATGAATATAAAATTAATAAAATTGAAAAATAAATATAATTTAAAACTTATATTAATAAAATTTATTGTTTATCAATCTTATAAAATTAAATGTAAATGTGCTTACTTTTTAAACCACCTGGTGCATTATGTGGGAAGGTACAACCTTAACTGGTACCAATTGTCTTCAACATTACAGTTTTATGATTCCTTTTATTGTCAATCTCTGTCCCACATCTGAATTGAATAATGCCATTTAATGGCACTTCATCCATGGGCATCAAATTTGTGGCTATTTTGTGCTTAAGACATATTCAACGAAAGCTCTAGGAACCAACGAAGCAAAAAAGAACTTAGGCTTTTGATTCTTTGAAAGAAATTTCACTAACTAGGGTCTTGTAGTTGCATGAATGTTAGAAGTGCCATATCTTTTACCAAAGTTGCTTTCGAGCTTTCTTTAATTTTTGTTGACAAACTTTGTTGTGCCACCACTTTTGTTTCCGTTACTTTCTCTAATTTTGAACACTTTCTTACTATCAAGCGAAACTCATTTGTAGTTTCACTAAAAGCGAATCAAACTATTTAATTAACTCGTGCATGAATCAAACTTTATTCAATCATACAAAATATTAAGAATATCATATTCATTATTTTTTTCTTTGTGTTTATAACATAAAAATGAGAGAGATAGCAATATTGGTTTAATCCATTTAGATTGATCCAAAAAATAAATAAATAAATATATATATAATAAGTTTTATTTTTATAGGATCCAAAAATATATAAGACTGTTTAACTGTAATATCCCTTTTTACTTGAATTTTGATTCTGGAATTTAGGTTCTTGAAACTAAGTGCAAGGTTATTGATCTCAGTATGAAGTGTTTGGCAGATGTTAGAGGCAAGATAATTATAAAAGTATTTCGACGATTAAGTAAAGATTTAAATCAATACTAATTTGTTAAGAGAAATTAACTTTTTAATCTTATTTTTTTATTTATTTATAGGAATAATTGATTGATATTTAGAGTTAATATAAGTCCATTTCTAACTTAATATTGTTTACGTTGTTTAATCATCACTCAACGTTTGCTTTTGTTAATAATTTATTGAAGTTGAATGAAATACTCTCTTATCATTATAGTTATCAACAAGATCTGATAGAATGATTGAGTTTGGTGCAACATAGTTTGGAACCTTGAGGTGTTTCAAGTTTATTTTCTTCTTCAGATTATAAATAAGGATTTCAATTATTTAGATGTAACAAAAAAGGTTATATATGATTTATTGAATTAGCTTTCATTTTCTTGTTCTTTCGTATCTTTTATCAATTATTTTTGCCTTTTTTTAATCAATGCTTTTATATTTAATGATTTTAACTAATTTTACCAAAAAAATATGGATCAATCATACTTATTTGTAGTCTTTGGTAGGGTAAGTTTTCTCACTTTATCTTATTCTTAGGTTCATAGGTTTAGTGAATATTGTGATCTATGATGGGCCTACTTTTATAATATAAAATGTCTATGGGTGCTATGAACTATAAATTGTAGTTTTAATACTCCCACGTATAATTGTACTTTTTTTTTGTGTTTGGTAAAGGAAGAAGCATTTGTAATAATGGGCTCGGAGCATCTTTTTATAATTACTCGTCCTAATCACATGTTTTATAAATGATCGTGCAAATTGTGACTATTTAATCAATTGATAATTATATCTGATATCTTGTCGGGTTCTATTATTATTTTTTGAGATGTTTATATATTGACGTGAAAGGATATGTTGAAAATTTCACATCAACTAAAAATAAAATCAAATTATAATATATAAGTGGAGTGCAAACATCACCATACAAGTCAGTTTTGTAGATTTGAGTTATATTTAAAAGTCCATTTCTTAATAGACTATCATAATCATTTGGACATTCTCTTATGTTTCACCCATTGTCAAATTATTATTAAATCATCCCAATTTTGTGAGATTAAATTAGACTTAAAAAATATATTTTCAGTTTTTGCAAAAACTAATAATAATAATGAAAATAAACTAAAAATAGTAAAGTATCATAATAGAAATATAGTATTGTGACTAAATTATTAGGACAGTGTCCTTAATCATAATAGAAATATAGTAAAGTATCAATTGTTATTTTTATTTATAGGTCCTCGACTAATATAGAATGATAAGAAAACAACATTAGTATATTTTGATTTTTTTTTTCAGCTACATGATTATAACCCAATAAATTGAGAATATATTAGATAATTTTCTTTTGTAAAGATGTAGATCTAGTAAGTCACGTTGAATTTATAGAATATTATTAAGAATTTGAGATTGATTTTTTTAAATCTGACAATACTTTAAAGAAAAAACGCCACTATACATATATTCTGAATACATTCTCACGTTCACAAAATTCAAAAAAATAAAAAATCTGATGGCATTACTATTTTTATAATAACCTCATATATTCCCTTCATATACCAACTTAACTACATTTTATCAATATTCAGTTCGACAAGAGAAAATGTTGGAGAAAAGTCAAATATTATTATAAATTGATTATGACCATGTGTATACAATATAAGTGATTTTTTTAGATACTGTGAAGTCATTTCTATAGTCACAAAAATATCGCAATGTAAGATTGATCTTTTGTAGAACAAAATACTAATTAGTAAGAGTAGTATTCATACGTATGGTAAAAAAGAGTTAAATATACTATACTTTTGAATAATAATATTCTCTTAAAAAGTGAGGAATGATCTTGACTTAATAAAAACATGTAGTAAGACAAAGTTGAATATAAGATAACAAGAAAACTTTTTATTGTTGGGAAAAAACTAAGTAGATTTTAATTATTTAAAATTAGTACAGAAGGTTTTAAAAAGAATTTGTAAGTACAAAAATTAAAAACAACTATTGATCTTAGATTTTTAAAATATAAAATTTCAAATAAAAAATTCAATATCTGTATATTTATATATAACGTATATGTTTTAGAGTACGCTTTTGTCTTTAATAAATGTTTCGAATAATGAAAAAAAGGAAGAAGTATTTAAGTTTAATTTTTAAATGATGCCAAATTTTTACCAGGTTAAAAGAACACAGCTACAGATTAACACGAACCAAAATGTAACGGACTTGTGAAGAAGAAGAAAGAGGGAGAGTGCATAAGTAGAAGGGGAGTGTAAATAGCTACTCTCTAATCTCTATTGTAATAGACTAGGCCCAGACACAAAAATGAGCTAAGATGGGCCGTTTCTTCCAAACCTCCATGATTTCTTCCAAATACTTTGTACACTTTAAAATTTCAATTTTATCCTTTATTTTTCTATTTGTAATCCTGAAATACTTGAAAATAGAAGAGTGTGTTGGTAGAATAGTGAGAAGAAGATAAGGACAAAATTGTCTTTTTACTTATGGAGGTAGAAGGAGAAAGTACGGAGGTGTATAAAGAAGCGTCCGCTGATATGAACTTAAGAAGGCCACGTTTGAATTTTATTTTTTTTTGGTTTTATTATGAGAGGGCTGTCGATAAATAAATGGATATAGTTAAGGCCACGTATCGGAGATAGAAAGACCACCAAAATCTATGGCATAGAAGGAAGCAGGTGGCCGAAGCCAAATCCAAGTCCTAACATACACATGAAATCTCGGTTTCGCACTTCATTCCTCTAACATATATGCGCGACGATCTCTTTCATTTAAGTGTGCTGTTCTGCAGTGTTTTACCTCCTTTCGTGGCATAGATAGCCCCACACCGGTGAATCCAAAATCTAGAGCAACTTAGAAGATAGAATAAGAGCACCGAATCATTCCCAGATACGATGGCCTTCGCCACCACCGCGTTACTCTCTTCGAACTTCCTCGGAAGGAAGATTGTGGTATCACCGCCAACCCCCAAAACAAGAAAACCATCCACTCCGTTACCGTTTATTTTCAAGAGAACCATTTTTAACGCTCACAAACCCAATTCGGAAAAACTCAATTCCGCATCTTCACAAGCTGCTCTAGCGGCTCTTCTATTTTCCTCCGCCACTCTCTCTGCCACCCCACACGCCGTAGCCGCCGATAGCGTCACCCCTCCGCCCGTGATCGAAGCTCAACAGAGCCAATTAAACCCCTCCAACGCAACCTCCTCACCTTTCTCTTCGAACCTTCTCACAGCACCCAAACCCCAAGCCTCTTCCGACCTCCCCGAAGGCACCAATTGGCGCTACAGCGAGTTCTTGAACGCCGTTAAGAAGGGTAAAGTCGAGCGAGTCAGGTTCAGCAAAGACGGTTCCGCCCTCCAACTAACCGCCGTTGACGGCCGTCGTGCCTCCGTTATCGTCCCCAATGACCCCGACCTCATCGACATCCTCGCCATGAACGGCGTTGACATTTCCGTCGCCGAAGCCGAATCGCCTAACGGCTTGTTCAACATCATTGGCAATTTGCTCTTCCCCTTTCTAGCATTCGCTGGGTTATTCTTCCTCTTCCGCAGAGCCCAAGGCGGCCCCGGGGGCCCCGGTGGGCTTGGCGGGCCAATGGACTTCGGGCGGAATAAGTCCAAGTTCCAAGAAGTCCCCGAAACCGGGGTTACCTTCGGTGACGTGGCGGGCGCAGACCAAGCTAAGCTTGAGCTGCAAGAGGTTGTTGATTTTTTGAAGAACCCTGATAAGTACACTGCGCTGGGTGCGAAGATTCCGAAGGGGTGTCTTCTGGTGGGGCCACCGGGAACCGGGAAGACGCTTCTAGCTAGGGCTGTGGCGGGGGAAGCGGGAGTGCCGTTTTTCTCGTGCGCGGCTTCGGAATTCGTGGAGCTGTTTGTGGGGGTTGGTGCATCGAGGGTGAGGGATTTGTTTGAGAAGGCGAAGAATAAGGCGCCGTGCATTGTTTTCATTGATGAGATTGACGCTGTAGGGAGGCAGAGAGGGGCGGGGCTTGGAGGTGGCAACGATGAGAGGGAACAGACCATTAACCAGCTTCTGACGGAGATGGATGGGTTTTCTGGTAATTCTGGAGTTATTGTTTTGGCTGCAACTAACAGACCTGATGTTCTTGATTCTGCATTGTTAAGGCCTGGCCGGTTCGATAGGCAAGTTACTGTAGATAGACCTGATGTTGCTGGCAGAGTTAAGATCCTTCAGGTGAGTCAGTCTCAGCCATGAACCCTTTCTTGAATATTGTTATTTAATTAGATCAGTTCCTTGCTGTTTTTTACGCTCTCATTTAATTACAAGATGACAATGGCAATGCATTCTTTGACACACTTTTTAATACGCTTTTTAATATAATAGTAGAAAATGTGATTAATATAACCAACTATTATTAGAGAATGTGTTCAGCAGAGTGAGTTAAAAAATGTGTTGATATTTCTCTAATTGGGATTGGAGTTTCACTTTCATAACTTAGCGAACTTATTTTTAGTTGAGAGGAGTGGCAGCACCACATTGTCTTTACACACTGCTTTCAAGAGTGTCTATCCTTGTAGAGGATCATTAACTAAGGAATGAGTAGAGGATCATTAACTAAGGAATGAGACTCATACATTTCTGATTTCCATAATGTTTTTGCTAATTATAGTATTAGAGTGCGATGCCAACATTTCCAAATATGCATTATTAATGTAAAATTTTGAATTTGATTGGAGGAGAAAAACCAAGAGCACCTCAGCATCTAAATTTTCTCTACTTTTAATTAGATTGGTGAATTTGGGAGTTTTTGGTAGGCCAACATTTGTGTGCAATGCGTGTAGATCGAATTTGTTAAGTACATTTCTGTATCTGAACTTCTGGATTGATCAACTCTTGTTCTCTGTTAGGTGCATTCAAGAGGAAAGGCGCTTGCAAAGGATGTTGACTTTGAAAAAATTGCAAGGAGAACACCGGGGTTCACTGGGGCTGATCTGCAGAATCTGATGAATGAAGCAGCTATTCTTGCAGCCAGGCGTGACCTCAAGGAAATCAGTAAAGATGAGATATCTGATGCACTTGAAAGGATCATAGCCGGACCTGAAAAGAAAAACGCCGTGGTCTCAGATGAGAAGAAGAAATTAGTAGCATATCACGGTGTGTCTTTTTTGTATGTTAAATACTATAGTTTGGGAGGTGTTGGCTCGTTTTTTGGTGTTCAACCTTATCTTTTCCATGTTTATTTTCAGAGGCTGGCCATGCTTTGGTTGGTGCTTTAATGCCTGAATATGACCCCGTAGCCAAGATATCGATTATTCCTCGTGGCCAAGCTGGTGGTCTCACATTCTTTGCTCCCAGTGAAGAGAGGCTCGAGTCTGGATTGTACAGCAGAAGCTACTTGGAAAATCAGATGGCTGTTGCTCTGGGTGGAAGGTTAGTGCAACTTTCAGTTAATAGAAACATGCACTGTTACCTGTTGTCAATTGGCTTAATAGCCTACTTAGTGATCTGCATATAAACTGCTCTTTTTATTGGCTCCTATTGTATAATTTTAATGGACTCTTGTGGATGTGAGATTCAGAGTTTTCATTTTTGAGTATTGTCTGACAAATTTCATATCTCTGGCCAAACAGGGTCGCTGAAGAGGTTATTTTTGGCCAGGAAAATGTCACCACCGGAGCATCAAACGACTTCATGCAAGTTTCTCGAGTGGCAAGGCAGATGGTTGAGAGATTTGGGTTCAGCAAAAAGATTGGACAAGTTGCTATTGGTGGTCCTGGAGGAAATCCATTCTTGGGTCAACAGGTAGGCCTTAAAGAAATAGTTTGATGCCTTAGACACCGTTACCGTGTTCTTGATTCTTGAACAACAACATATGCCTCACCTTTTCAATGATTTTAATGCAGATGTCATCGCAAAAGGATTATTCCATGGCAACTGCCGATATAGTGGATGCGGAAGTAAGGGAATTGGTAGAGAGAGCATATTCTAGGGCAACAAATATCATCACAACTCACATTGACATCCTTCACAAGCTTGCTCAACTTCTCATAGAAAAAGAAACTGTTGATGGTGAAGAGTTCATGAGTCTATTCATTGACGGAAAGGCCGAATTATATGTTGCATAATCATACACGTGAGTCATAGGATCAATGTTTGTACTTTAAGATACGCTCAGACATGTACACTGTAAGAATGAATTAAATATTTTATCAAATTCAAGGAGAAAAAAAAAATAGCACAACGGCTGACACCGAAAAAAAAATACTGTTCAGTTCCTGTTTTACACCTTGTGATGAAGTCCATTTCAAACTTCAAAGCATACAATGGATTTTCTGCTAGGATAATAGAATGTTATGGAAGTCACCACGATTTCTTTTGGTTTCCTTCATTCCCTCCTTTGTTGGGTCCACTCTTGCAAAGAACTAAGTATACGTGTTCAATGTAACATTTGAAACTTACACATAAAGAACTTGTGTGTTTACAAGTTAGTACCTCTCTACTCCCTTTCCCATCCTTCTCATTGGTCGTCCCAGAGAGGAGGTCTTTCACACGATTAAACTCTCCTAGAGTGCACCCAACACTTTCGAAGAAAAACATGTTCACTTGTCATTCTCATTATTGATTTGCGTACGATTGTGCTTTTATGCTTTTCATCAATGTAAATATTTACTCTCCCGCAATCAAAACTATAGAGTGGATGAGTGTGTGTGTGTTTAGATAGTTTTACACCAAATAGGATGGATTAATTGTTTATGGCCAAGTTTAAAGGATTTATATTCGAGTTGATTCAGTAAAAACTATTTTAACTCAAAAGAGTAATAATATAATGACATATTTCCACATTCATTTAACACATAATACAAAGGTAAAATGGTTCAAAAAGTGTAAAGTTTTGTAGTTTTTTAAGAAATAAGAGAGTAAAAAGTAAATAAAAATAATGTCAAATAAATATAAAAAATTTAGGTGTATCAAATAATTATTTCTTAACTCAAAATTCTGCTTGTGATTGAACTATCTTTTTTAGATTGTACTTGATTTGACTTAAGCTGTATTGAACTACTTCATTCAATTAACTATTGTGAAAACGATGCTTATTTAATATTGATTTCATGTAAAAAGGAATCTAACAGAAATAAAGTTACATGAATTTAATATATTTGAGCTGAAGTTTAATTATGCATGTTTCGATTTTAACTTATTTAACGACATCAAATTTAATTTAAGATCACTTCCTTCGCTCAAATCAAGTTCAACTAATCAATTATAAAATTAAGTTTTGAACTAAATTCGTGTTGATTTTGTTCATTGTTAGTCCTCGATATAATGTTTAGAAACTATGTACAAGTAAAAAGTACATTTAAATTACAAACATAATAAGTTTTGTATTTATAAAAGCTAATAAGAAATTTTCATATGAAAATCCCCTTGAACAAAATAAAAAAACAATAATACAGTATGAACTAAAACCCAGTCCCCTCCAAAATAAAACAAATAACATTTTAGGTTTTTTTCTCACAAAACATAATAAGATTTGTATTTACAAAAGCTAATAAGATGATAATAAGAAAATTTCATATGAAAATCACCATGAACAAAATAAAAACAATAATACAAATGAACTAAAAACTAGCCCCCCTCCCAAATAAAACAAATAACATTTTATGTTTTTCTCACAATGATTTGAATTTGAGAAAATAAACATAAAGAATAGTGATAGACAACTTAATGAGTTGAACAATTTTACTGAATGATGCAACAAACTTATCAATCTAGCAGAGATAGAAATTGCTAAAAATATTAATTTTATTTAGTTTGAGACAAAATTTCAATTTGAATCAAATGTCCCCAATTTAGTGTGAAATATGGGGGATATTTATTTCACATTTTTAAATTTCCTAAATATTTAAATAAATGTTATAGCCAAAAAATATTAAAAACATAGTAAAGTAAAACAATTGTTTTCTTCATTTATTTTTATTTACATAATTTAACACTTTAATTCTTTTTCACTCATTTAAAAGAGTTTAAATTTCAAAATAATATCTTACTTTTATTTTAAGCTACCCATTTTTTTCCCCTCTTATTTATTTATTTATTTTTTATAAAACGAACTAAATTTCACACGCGCAATGGTGGCATCTCAGGTGAGGCGAAAGATGCTAAAACCCTAAGCAGATTAAGCGGAAAGAACAGTGGGAACCCTTTTGCCTTCACCAAACGCAGTCTTCGTCTTCTTCCTTCACCAAAAATCGTTATCTTCCCCGCCACCGCGATTCCCATTCTTCACAAATATCAGAACTCAATGGAGCCACCCGCAAAAAAGTGGCTTCTACCTAGGTCACGCATGCGTCAGAGAACCACTAAAATCCACTACACAGGTTCAAGCAGGTAGCCATAG
The DNA here is from genome assembly GCA_027742785.1 of Vigna reflexopilosa. Taxonomy (NCBI): domain Eukaryota; kingdom Viridiplantae; phylum Streptophyta; class Magnoliopsida; order Fabales; family Fabaceae; genus Vigna; species Vigna reflexopilosa. The sequence continues at coordinate 1,549,004 of CM050918.1, read as the reverse complement.
CGTAATCCAAGACACAGCACAATCTTCATTTCCCACCTCGTTCTTCCATAAGCACTTACAAACAACAAATCACGTTTATAATCGAACTGCGTCTTTATCTCAGCAGCATTTTTTCTGCCATATTTCAGAATCTCCGTCACTCGCATTTTATGATTGCGAACTTAGAAGTGTGGCGTCGTGGATAGGGAGATCCAAGGCCCAGGCTGGCCCAACGAAGAAAAGCCCGAATCGCGTGCACGTTCGGCGAATTAGAACCGATGTTATCGACTTGGAACCCATGGGTTCGATCAGAATGGCCGAAGCCTGGTTTGTCAAGATCGCGTGCACCATTTTCGTTCGCTCTTCCTCGGTGGACCCTTTCTTGGGCTATTTCAGTAAGCACTTAACCCCTTCGCTCGTTTACGAGGTCGTGAATAAGTTGCACATTCCCAATTTGGGCTTCAAGTTCGTCGAATTCAGTAGACACGAGTTGCACATGAGTCACTCTTATTTGACGTATAATCTGCTCTTGAGGTCACTTTGTGGATCGAATCTTCACAGTGCCGCGAAATTGGTGTATGATTGGATGAGGTGTGACGGGCAGATTCCTGATAATTGGTTGCTAGGGTTTTTGGTTTCTTCGTATGCCGTTGTTGGTAGGTTAGATATTTCGAAGGAACTGCTTGCGGATGTTCAATGTAATTGTAATGTTGGAGTCAATGCTGTTGTGTATAATGACTTGTTCAACGTTATGATTAGGCAGAATAAGGCACTTGATGCTGTTTTTCTGTTTAGGGAGCTTATCAGGTTGCGGTATAAACCGGCAACCTACACAGTCAATATTTTAATGCGAGGGTTGTGCAGGGCAGGGGAAATTAGCGAGGCTTTTAAGCTTCTTGAGGATATAAGGAGTTTTGGTTGTTTGCCAGATTTAATTACGTATAATACTCTAATTCATGGTTTGTGTCGGATTAGTGAGGTGGATAGAGCTAGAAGTTTGCTAAAGGAAATTTGTTTGAATGGGGAGTTTGACCCTGATGTTGTTAGTTACACGACGATAATAGGGGGTTATTGCAAGTTGGGTATGATGGGGGAGGGGACTTTGCTTTTTGATGAAATGATTAGATCTGGAACTGTGCCTAATACGTTTACCTTTAACGCTCTTATCGATGGATTTGGAAAGTTGGGTGACATGGCCTCTGCACAAGCCTTGTGTGGGAAAATGCTTCTCAATGGCTGTCCACCTGATGTTGCTACTTTTACTTCTCTAATCAATGGGTATTTTCGAGTTGGGAAGGTGCACCAAGCAATGGACATGTGGCATAAAATGAACGACAAAAATATTTGTGCGAGTTTATATACATACTCTGTTCTTGTCAGTGGCCTTTGCAATAATAACAGACTACACGAAGCTCGGGACATTTTGGGACTGTTGAATGGGAAGGACATTGTTCCACAGCCATTTATCTATAATCATGTTATTGATGGATATTGTAAATCCGGCAATGTTGACGAGGCTAATAAAGTTGTAGCAGAAATGGAAATGAATAGATGCAAGCCGGATAAGTTAACATATACCATTCTTATTATTGGGCATTGTATGAAAGGGAGAATGCTTGAAGCAATTAGTATCTTTGATAAGATGTTGGCTGTTGGTTGTGCCCCGGATGAAATTACTGTAAATAATTTAAGATCCTGTCTTTTGAAGGTTGGAATGGCCCGTGAAGCTGCCCGTGTTAAGGAATTTATTGTTCAGAACCTGCCCTGCAATACTTCATCATTGAAGAAATCTTATAACAAAAGCACACATGCAGATGTTCCTGTTGCTGCTATTGAAGTGCTATTGCAAACCAGTTGTTAGACAGGTCTTCGACCATATACCTTGAGTGCTGGGTGCACGTGTCTCCAGTGTGGATCAAAGTAATGCTATCATCAGAGGCAGAATGCCTCTTTTTTTTCTGGGGATTGTATTTACATCGCATGGTCATTCTCTCCAAGTTTCAGCTGGTTATTTTTGAACCCGGAGTTAGGTATACTCTAGTTAACTTTGAGTTGATTTTTCATTTTTCATGGTCTCAGCCAGTCTCAAGCTCAAGTAAAGGAGGAGGAGGCTTTTGTTAGGCCTTTGACAGCCGACATTCAACTTTTCAAAATCCCAAACACGGATTTTTCATTGTCCTTCTGGATTTTGAATTTTGTTCTTACATGAAATAAATTTTATCAAGTCTCTTCTTTTGTAAACTGTAGTGCTAGTTAATTGATTTTCTTGTTCATATGGAAGTGCATTTACTTGATAGTATATTGAATTCTACTTGAAAGAAATTGAATAAAATGAAATGTCAAGCCCTTTTTTCTTGTAAACTTTACAGTAAATATCCTACATTGTACAAAGATAGGAGATGTATTATCGAGGATTTGATGAAACAAAACCTTTGATAAGAGAAGTATTAAGGAAAGTCTTGTCTTCTTAGGCTCAAAAGTTGGTAGCATGCTGGATAGAAAGTGGTTGTATAACAAAGTTCTTGAACATTGTTGTCATCCATGATTGTGTGGAAAGCTTTTGGCCGAAATGCTAGGAATTCTGTAATACTACAGTTCATTTGCAAAAAACTTCCTGTGGTTCGAAACTCAATAACAATTCCTTGTTCTTAAGTAAATTCTGTGTATTGACTCCATGCAGGCGGTTTTCTGCGCATGGATTAGTGGTTAAAATCACTCTGCAAGATCTGGTAAGCTTTGCCACTTGAGTTACTGAGTTTTGAGCCATATGGGAAGTTGGTAGCCGTTTGCATAGGACAAAGTATTCCATCATGGGGTTTCTCCGCAAGCCGCTTTTACTGAGATATCTCAATTGGTACAAAGGGTGCTTGATGGGTTCTAGGTGATTTGAACTTGCCACTTTTGGCTCATTATTTTTGGACCGAATTAATGCATAGAAAATAGGTAAAAATTGAGCATGAAAACTTAAAAACATTAAAGTTGTATCTGAATTTCTTTTGTTTTTGGATCAATGTGGATTTTATTTTTAATATTTTGTGCTATTTTGTATCTTAGAAATTAAATGAATATGAATTTTGGTGCAGGCTTATGTTCTAGGATACCCACCAAACCAATGAGAAATGGTTTGCTCACAAATGTAGACTTCTATTTGATGAAGAGGTAACTTATCTTTCGTTTATACACGAATCCATCAATTGCATGTTGGCTGTGGTACAATAACTATAAGTTTGTGCTGTTAATATTAGATAGATGACTAGAGTTAACGAATATGATGTGATGTGAGAAGCATGGATACCGATTAATGTGTATCTTTCACCATAGCTATCTCTAGATTATCAATACATCAATACCTATTCTTCAATATTTCTCAAGTAAACTGAATTAGATTGTCTTATGTAAAGGAGAGGACGGGTAACAAGATAAAAGTGATGAGATGTATTATAGTATCTTATTCTTTAAGACCAATATTGCTGTGTTACTCGAGTTAGGAATATAAAAAATCGCGCTAAATATATTATTTTTAAATTCACTTTCGTTTCTCCTAGCGTTGATTTTATTCCACTGTTCTTTTTTTTCACTCTATTTCTCTGTAAACTATTTGGGTGGTTTTTTTTAGTGTTGTATATATTTCTTCATGAACATGTCGATTAACGTTGAAGAAGTACAATAATAAGCTGTACGAGTTAGAATCGTTAAGAAAATAAAGAGATTTTCTAAATCAATGATACCGAAAGGGCAAAAATGTTGGGTCCCAAAGAGCGGCTATGCCTCATAGCCCCTTCAGAGAAAACGGCACTGAAATCGTTACTTGTGCAGAGAGAGGCAAGGGGTTGGAATTTTTGTGCAAGGTTCAGCTACTTGCAAGAGGCATTTACAAAATCTTGTGCAGAGGTAGAGAAGGAACTAACATACAAAAAAATGATCTTATCTACAGGCGTGTCTGTGATGTATCAGTGGATAATACATCAAAGATATTAACCATTCTATATGTATTGATGGGGAAAATATATTTTTTTAGTGTTTTTATTGTATATTTATTTCGTTTTGTTTTATCAGCAAAAATAATATATATTATTACATAGACTCTAGTAGTGTCCTAATTGCAAATACAGGTCCAACATGAAGGCTTTAGAGCCTCTCCATTTCGACGTGATTAATGTTAAACATAGGTTTTTCCTGGTTCTGACGTTGGAGATGAATGCAGTGGGGATTTGTACCATACCTGAGACATCGGTTTTGGTAGAAAGCAACTGGTGCATTCCAGTGTGTATGGATCCAAAGCGCAGGGTCCAGGTGCCAGAAAATAAAATCACACAAGGATCAGGGGAATCAAATCTACTGGGGTAAGCAAATGCTAAAAAGTAGAAAGTGAAAATAAGTGATATGTATCAGTGAAAGCAATAGAAAAAGGAAACAACTAAAAGAAGATTCTTGAAATGGAGATACGTACTCGTCTTTGGTTACCAAGCATCAATGCAAACTAGAGGCGCAAAATGCAATGTAACCCGCACCTGTCAAATCTAACAAACCACACGAACTTCCCCACCGTAAGAAAATAATGTATTTGACATTTTGTCCAAAACGAAATGTAAATAAAATGCAATACCTTGTTTAAACCCCTTGTAATACAAGCCTTTCACCTTGAACGTGTGTGAATGCAAGCTTCAATGCTACTCATCCACTTAACAGGTGAAATACCAGAGTTAGGGAATAGATAGGTATTGAATTTGACTTCCTCCACCCGAGATACAAAATCAATTGAGTTTTATTTGTTACTTTCAATTTAGTTTTAAGAAGATTCAATTTGGTTGTTGCTGACTCTCAACATAACATTGAGGGTGAATTACGAAAGACAAAAGTTCCCATAATGGGTACGGCGTGACCGATAAAGAAGGAAATTGGGAGAAAAAATAGATTGGTGTGGAAAGAAAAGAAATATATAGGGTTAAAGGGAGGTGGTTTGTTTGAAGAAAATAGGAAAAAATTTAAAAATTCGAGATTAATTAATATAAATAAATATTATTTGTTTCTATTGATAGTGTTTATATTGAACAATAAACATTTTTGTTTTTCCTTTACTGATTTTTTTTTCTTTATCAATGAAATATGGTTAGCTTCAAACACTTTTCATTTACTCAGAGGTGTTCATATCAGTGGCATGTTAAAAACAGATGTGAGTACTGGTTAAGGTAGCCATATGAAGCAAAATGAAGAGTACAGAGAGAGTTTGAAGAAGGAAGTACATAGTTCTACTTAGAGTAAGAGTTACCGTTTCCGTACTGAAGTTGAAACAAGTTGATAGAGGGTTGGGACCCAAGAAAAACTCAGCAGCCGCAGAAACAGGACGACAAATAAAGGGGCCATCGTTCACGTTCCGGAAAAAACAAAACCACCAAAGCGACGACTCGATCAGGCACTGGAACAAACAAAGGAACGGTTTCCTAGAGTTTAAAGTTTCAACACTCTCACAACGTAATTCAGATCCTAAAGTTTCACCAAAGGAACACTTTCTAAATTTTCTCTGCATAGTGCTAACTAAGAAAAATGATATTTTGACATCATAGTTTTTACACCTATCTTTCATTATTCTTCACTCTTTTTTTATAAATATAGGAATTGACCTGTTTTTCATGATCATTTTACCTCTAGATTAGATTATCAAATGGTTGTTTTGGTATCAAAACAATCTTTTTTCCAGTGCTAAATTCATTCTAGAAACTAAATTTCATACCCCTAGTTACATCTAAAAGTGATGAATAATTTCTGAGAAAAATATAAAGGTTCTGTCTCAGAAGCACGGAGACCGAAAATTAGAAGGGACCCTGAACTAGAGCAATTTAGGTTTTTACCTTCTAAAACTGGTTTTGCCATAGGAATTTCATTATTAACAATTAACAGATCTAGTAAACAAATGTTTTCCTCCAACAAAATTTGAGATACTGTGTGCAAAAAGACTAGGTTCGAAAATTGCGATAACATCATCAATCCTACAAAATTCATCGAATCAAAAAAGTCCGAAGCTAGTTATTTTTGTTGGATTCTTCTAAAACATGGTCCTCTTGCTTAATTTGTTGGCAAAGTTCTTCATACAAGCGAGCAGTGGTGTCAGTGAACCTGTCCATGGTACCAAAGATCTGCTTCAGTCCTGATTGTAGGTTAGTGGTATCAACAATATCAGCATGATGCACAGCATCCCCTCGTAACAGTGCTTCCAAATCTTCTCTACCAACCGGAACCATTTGTTTCTCTCTAGCACGCACCACTTTGTGCATCTTTTGCTCCTCCCTGTCCAACATTTTCACTTTTTTCTCTAATTCTTTGTCCAATGTTAGTTTTTGTTGGAGCTCCAAAATATGCTTTTCCAAGAGCTCATTCAATCTGAGCATAAACCCATTTACGGCTTCAATTACATTCTTCTCTGAGAGATTATCTACTGCCCTCGACCATTTGTTGCAGATGACAAACACAGGCGGTGCCCCAATCTTACTGGGTGAAAAGGGAGTTGAGTCATCGGGTACTTCTTCAGGTTCATATAATAGACATCTTACGAGCCAACCATTCAACGCTTTCACATGAGACTTCTGTGCTTGAATCCAATCTAAGAAGCTCAAGTTCCACTTCTGTATCTCAGATTTGAGCTTCATTGTTGCATCAATATGATCACTGCCATGCTTTCTGCTTAAGAAAGAGGCATCTAAAGTTTTGGCTTCAACAATTTGTTGATATTGACATTTATAACATTCTTGCATGTCTCTCCACATTCCTAGAAACCTTTTCCATACATGAACAATCATTAGCAAGGGGAAGAATGGAAAGGAGATCTTTTAGATGACTACAATATAGATGCGTTAATGTTCAATACAGCTTTAAAAACATATTATATAGATATATAAACTTAAAAATAAAGATGTCACTCAAGAGGTTCCCCTGAATTAATTTGCCAGAAAAGTACATGCCCAGATACGCTTGTGTTTTCTTAATTTATTTATTATCTAATATCTCGTAGTCTCAGTTTGATACAGAACAAGGTATGTCACTGTTTTCTAATGCAACACTGGGATGTCATTGTTTTCTCGCTCGTGCTAATCATGCCTGCAATGGTTGTTGGCATAGTATAAGATTATAAAAAACTGTTACCTACAGGCTAAAAAACAACATAACGGCCATCAAGAGTGAAAAATACTAATTCTTAGCTATTAACTTCTAAAAAACTGAGTTATAAACAATCAAATATTATTGCTTAGATCATGATGGCTATATGAGGCATCTGCCAAGTGCCAACTAAAGAGGTTAAAACAATTCAGCACAGATTTAGTTACAAGAAACTTTTGTTACCGACTTACGTGAGAATAAACCGGTAGATCTGCGGCCACAACTCCTCTTCCCTCAACTTACTAATTGTAATTGATATCTTGTCAACTACTTGGATAGAAATTTTCATTTTTGTAGCTAAAATCCCAATGAAAGTTTGAACAGAATCAATTTTCTGTGCATCGGCATCCTTTTGTTTCATTCGTCTTAACTGCTTACACTTCTTCTGATGAAGCATGCGCAATTTCTCCTCGGCCTGAGAAATTAAACTCAATGATTATTGGATAAGAAAATAAATGAATTAAACTCTTTTGAGAAACTTATCACCATTTTTACAACTAAGCAAAGTGAAATAAAAAGAGTTTATACCTTGACTTCATGATACAGCTTCCTCTCCCACATACATAGTTTCTTCAGAGTAGAAGAGAGATTTCCGTAACTACAAACTTCTTCACTCTCAGATCCCATTCTCCGTACAAGCAATGGAGATTCCATGCATTTAGCTCCAAGCGGACTTGAAGGAGTAAACACATGCATCATCTTGCATGAAACTGATCCCAAAAACCTCTCACTTGTTCGTTAGTTTAAGTTTAATCAACAACAGACACAACAAAATTTTAAAAAACAACAAACGTGGAAAAAAAACAAAAACGCATGCACCATCATGCTTACCCGGATTGAGATCAAATTTTCGATGATAACGAAGTTTCCCAACGTCCAACAATTCCAAAATCGGGTTCCCTGACTCCGACGCTCTCTCAAACAGAATCTGAATCTCTTTCACCGCCTCGGAAAAACCTTTCCCTGATTTCACTTTCATAGAGTCACTACACTGCTCTGAAACTAAAACCACTTCCTCTTTCTCCAAAACCACCTTCTTTTCCTTCAAATCACCATTCTTCTTATTCTTCCTCGCTTCTCCATTTTCTGCCTTCAATTTATTCACGTCACGTTTCACAACCTTCCCTTTTTCCTTCTCGGCGGCGTCAGCGTCATCGCCGCAGGGAATGTACGGTACGTGGTACTTCTCGTACGGTTCAAAGAAGTTAAGGAAGTCCCATGCCGACCCGCTAGGAGGCGGCGGCGACGGCGGCTTCGAGCCGAAGTATCCGCCGGAACGAGAAGGAGAAAATGGAGAGTAATCATAACGAGCGTGCGTGAACGATTGGAACTCTTCTTTCTCCGCTTCTTCAGCTTCCGATTCAGAATGCAAAAGGACGTGAACATGCGTATCATCTGAGTCTGAACTAAGGGAAGAAGGGGAACGAGGCGGTGATTCAGATTTCGCGACAGAAGCCTTTGTTTCCTTGTTTGGGACATTCGTTTCGTCGGAATCGTCGAAACCGTCGAAGAAACAGAGGAGAGCGGGTCCAAGTGTTCTGAGTGACTCCATGTGCGCCACGTGAGCGTCCGCGAGTGCGTAGCTTTGGCGGAGCGCTTCGTCCAAGAACTTGCAACGGTCACGGCACAGCGCCACTGCCGGTAGCCGGTCAAGCCTCGAGGTGTTGCAGCCCATTGCTCCGAGCAGTCACCGGCGGCGAAGCCTGCTTAAGGCGAGATAAAATTTAGTAAAAATATTTAATCTTTTGGAAAGAGTGGTGTTGTTGGAAAAGAAAGTGATATTTTGCAGTTCTTAATTTCTGTGACGCTTGGAACTGTGAAACGATTTGGTTATAGTGATTGGAAAAAGATTGGTACACGTTTTGTGTTAATTGGTGAATTTGATTATTGTGTTATGCAATTGGGTTTATTATGGTAAGACTGGACCGCTTAGTGCAACTGTTATAATAAAGTGGCGGGTACCGCATGTAACGTCTCTTTGTTCTCATTTTTTTAGTTTTTTTTTTTCACTCTTTCATTACCAGCGAAAATGTAAATTCAACAACATCGTAATTTTGTCCTAAAAATAAATAAATTAACAATAAATTTGCTGTTAAAATTGGTATAATGTTTGACATAAATAATTTATTACTAACTTAATGTTAAAATAATTCGCTGTTTAATGTCACATTAATATTTATAAGTTATATTTTAATGATCATAATTTTATAAAACTAGAAAATTATATATTTTTATTTGTAATTTAATGGTAAAATAATCTATGATTTATTGTAATTTGTAATTAATCTTTAAAATTTTATTTCTTATAACTTATTAGTAAAACGTATTTCTAGAATTTGTTTTATTCTCTTCCATGAATACATTAACAAATTTTCATATATTTAAATATTAAATTATTCTATTAAAAAAGACAACAACAAGAACAAGTGACGCGAACTACAGTCATCGCCGTTAGATGTATTCAAATTTTGTGGAATATTTGCTAAAAAAGGGAAAAAGTTTTTTTTTTTTTTAAGTAAAACACGGTAAGGTGAAACTTGTCGTACATGTTGTTTTACTTCTTTTTCTTTATTCTTTTTCACATCATCTGCGTGTCTTTTGTTAATCAAATTCAAACCCATTCTATAAAAAATAAATAAAAAATAAAAAATTACCATGTTGGTGAAAAGTACGAATTATTAAATAACTTTAATTACTGTTACTTTTCTTGGACCAGATATTCCCAAAAATATTACAGTAATGGTAAGAAGATGGATGTCTAAATAGGAATATTTTTTTTAACAGTTATCGTACTTTTAAAAAGTTGGCACTAACAGCCTTTTTTGCTTTTAAGAGTTTAATTGCAATGCATTCATAGTATAGAGTTTTTACGGTAATAAATTTTTAAGATGTTAATTGGAATGCATTTCTAGAATTGAGTTTTTATGTTAAGAATTTATTATAAATTAAAGGAGGCTTGATTGATTCCGATTAAGATTTCATATTAAATAAATTCATCAAATTTGATAATGTTTGATTTTATTATAAATTAATTTAGATTTTTCCCTAATAAGATTTCATCTTAATTAAATTCAGCAAATTTGATAATCTTTTATTTGAGTATATTCATTTAGAATCGAACTAAATTCATTACTTTATTGTCAATATTTTATTATTTTTACCATTTTATTGGATACTTATTAATAGTTGTTACTATTTTCTTTATTTTTTGTTACTATTTAGTCAACGAAGATTAATTGCTAAAGAATATGTTGTTAATACTTTCTAAAAATAGTATTAGGAATGAATTTTTAGACAAGAAAATGTGTTTTTTTTTTTATTAACGATTTGTATAGGTTAAATAGGAATGCAATTGATTCCAACTGAACAACAACATGCTATTTTATATATCGTTTGTACTGATACTAAAAAAATTATCTATAAATACAAAACTAATATAGATACTGATTTAGATTTTATTTATTTTCTAAATACGATACAAACTTCTCCAAAACAAACCTTTAAATTCAAGGGGGACCAAAATAAATTATTTGCTTAGTTTTCATATTTTCAGTGTATTCTAATGTATACATTTATATATAATCTTAAAATCTTAAAGAATATACAAAGTTTGAGAATGACGATTAGCATATGATTAATCTTTATGTTTATTGAAAATTTAAGTGTGAATTTATATTTTATATTAAGAAAAAAAAAAGTAGAATACTTTATAAAAGATAAGACTTATAAATTTATCGTTACCTTAATATTTTATGATATAATTTTTTTATATAGATCTTATTCGTGTTGTAGTATTGTCGAATATCTTTTATGAATTCTCTTTTAAAAAGTGTAGTGTTAGACTTGCTTTTTATATAACCAATTCAGATAAATTAATATGAGTGAAGAATTCTAAAGACGAGGATTCATTATTATATTGAAAGTTTTTCGAGTAGAGATTTTAGACAAGAAGAATATTCCGTTGTTGTGATAAACAATAATAAAAGAATATTATGTATGTTTAAGGTTTTGGTAACTTAAAAAGGAGTGCATCTCCCTTTAAAAAAATATTAAAATTAAAGTAAAAATCAAAATTTTACGTTGAATAAAGATAAAAAATTGAGTAATAATGAAAATAATTTCAATTAGGACGTTAATATTTATATAAATTGAATTGAATTCATGTCACATATATTATACATTATTAATATAAATTCTTCCTAGAAAAATCAATCAAAACGAATATGTAAATTATTTTATATATTATCAAATTTGGAGTATAAGAAGTTAGTTTTATCTAAGTGAAATAGAAATTTTTTCATATTTGACATGAAACATAAGATTGGTAGCGTGGAGGAAAAGAAAAGTATTGAAGTAGTATGACTTAGAGAAGCTAACTTTTAAAGTTTCGTAATTAATGAATAAAATGTGTAAAATATAAGAAAAATATTATTGGACATATCAAAAGTTTTTACATTCATTTCATATTATTCTTACTTACTTTTTATTTTTACTTTTTTTAAAATATAAAAGTTTATATTTTTATGATTGTTTTACTTTTATATTTTTATGTTAAATGAATATAAAAGTGTCATTCAATTTATAATTGTGTTGTAATTATAAAATGGATTATGATACTTAAACAACATTTCTCTTATGATTATTATTGATTGTGGGTAATTTTGGACCAATCACAGAATCACATATAAATGATATTCAAACGTTGTCAAAAAAATATTGTCTAAGTATCATTATCCATATAAAATTATAATGGCATTTGATGTCCAATCATGGACAGTAGGAAACTATGATAGTAGCATAGCACTGCGTTAATTTTCAACTTTGCCATTAATACCAATCATTGCTAGGTTTTTTTAGGGATGAAAGAATCAAAAGGATATGATATGAGTTCATTAAGTTGAAAGGGTTGGTATAGAGGCAAAATGATTAAGGAGAGGAGATAATGGAAATGGAAAGAAAAGTATTATAGTTAAAGAAAAGTTTGCAATGCACGCCTTTGGCATTGATGGGAAATTAAATTTGTCTTTACACGAAAAGACAGTGTTGGGTGGAATTCCAACTCGCCTTTCAGTGTGGTAGCCATGTGTGCTCTTCTTTTCTTACTACACTGTCTTTCTTCTTTTATTCTGCCTTCTTCCTATGTCGTGTGCCACATCCTAATTCTACGTACGCTGTTAGCCATTCTAATAAATAAATAAATTAAATAAGATTTTAAGTATCACACGTTTAGAATTTTGATATGTTTTAATATTTAAATTTTAAAAATAAACAAATACAATCACTTTAATTTAATGACGTTAATTTTTTTTTAAATTTATCAAATACGTTTTATATTAATATTTAAATTATTTACACGGTTTAACACTTTAATTGGAAAACATGTTTCACATATTAAACAAATATTAATTAAAAAAAATTATATTCATTAAAGTTAAGAATATTTTTTTATAAAGATAAATTCTAATTTTACCTTAAAATTAAAAAATTAAAAACGTATTTAATCTAATAAACAAATAAATAGACAATCGATAAGCACACAAACTATGTTAGTATGGATGTCAATTTGATTGATTAAAAGTAAATCAGTAAAAAAAAATTAATGAGTTAAAATTATTATAATCTAATTCGTAGGTTATTAAGTTAACTTATTTAATAATAATTTATTTTCTGATTTATTTCATATATTTATTTTATAAACTCAAAGTTTTTTTACTAGATTCGTTTAGTTATAGTAATAAATAAAAAAAAATGTTTATCTATTACTTCCAATATTATCAAATAAATACTAAATTTCAACTTGAGAAAAAAAACATTAACAATATTCAAATATTATTAAATAATATTTTAATATTTAAAAGTATATAATTTTTAATTAATTTAATTAAAAATAGTAAACAATTATAATACAGAATAAATAAAAAATTGTTATCCATAAATTAGATATTAATATATTTTTAATTCACATTAATATTAAAATATTATTAAATAATGTTTTAATATTTTAAAGTATCTAATTATTAACTAATATAATTAAAAATAGTAAATAATTATCATAAAATAAATAAAAAATTATTATCTATAAATTAGATATTAATCTATTTTTAATTCACGTTAATTTATTTTCAATTCATTCGAATATGTTTAATTTATGAAATAAATTAACTGAGTTAGGTCATAGAATAAAATATATTTTGACATCTTCAGAAAAGGTCCAATACCAATCAGAAACAGGGAGTCCGACAGAAACATGGGAAAAGTCTGCTACTAAATACGTAACATATGTATGATAATTAGGAAATTGTAATTTTTTTAGAGGGAGATGTTGCTTTTTTGGTGGGTCGTTGTCAGTAGATAAAGTCGTTAGAGATTTATCTTTTCATCTGTTATGGTCCATTTTACAGACAACCATAACTTTAGGCTATGTTGTCGTAATCATAGTTTACTTTCAAATAAAATCTACTTCTCAATCTCTTCATACTTTTCTTTAGTAAAACAATTCTGTTCTTGCTTAGAGGAGACTATTGTGTTGAAGGATCCCACATATATTCCTTTTCTTATATTTAACGGTTTTTTTTCTCTCTTTTAAGGTGTAATGATGCACTTCAAAGATAGATATTTGTTATTTTCTTTTTTAGATATTCGTCTTTTATTGCATAGGATATGCTTCCTTTTTTTTCTTTTCTATGTATTTTTTTGGAACGCTTCAAATTACAGACAGTAGAATAACATATAAAAAGGGAAATTAAAAACACATGCTCCCATCATTTTGCTAATGTCTAACAAAGCAGAGATTTTTTTTTAATATAATTAAAATAACAAATTAGGCTTCTTTTACACATTTATATTTCTAAGCACGAACAGGTAAATATTAAGTTATATACGTTATTTTTTCTTTTTTTTTTCTATTTTTCACATTAATAAATTATTGGTAAAGTTGATGAAAAACAAAAACAAACTTGATTTATTGAGATGAGTAAATATATTATTTTCAAAGACTTACGTGTGATGTTTTAGTTTCTTAATATATAATAAAAAAAAATTAACCAAGTTAACAGTGATCGATTAACAAATATAAGTAAATGAAATATCTTACCACACATCTTATTACAGAAGTCAATAGAGTCAAGCCCATTGATAAAAATTTGAAGTTATTTTTCTCATACTCTTGGTCCACTACAATGAAAATTTTAGTTTACGAGTTTCGTAAAAAAAACTCTAGACCGAACAAGATTATTCATTGTAATCTTAAAGTATTTGTTCTTAAACCTTTTGAAAGAGGTGACGTATAAAGTAAATAGTCACTTTTCCTTTTTAGAGATGAAAAAAATCCACCTCCACTTCATGTTTGGACGTGTGTGAAAAAAATTCAGGAAAATAGTGGGGATGAGAGTTATGCTGACCGTTAAGGCTTAATGAAAGTCAATCCATTCGAGTAAAGTTGAGTTGACACCACATTAAACTCTTTAAAAACACTCATTTGAAAGTCGTCAAAAGTAGAGGAATAAACAATTCCTGAACATGTAACAAAACATGTTGAAGAAATCTTTCAGACTTCTTTCCATGATATATCCGTTCGTTCTCCTTACAATCAATCAGGTTGAAACTTTCATCGTCTTGAGAAACTTAACCAAACAACACATTTCAATCTACCATTAATAATTCTCCATAATTGCACAAAATATAAAAAATAATAATAAAGATTAAAAAATAGATAATTAAAATAAAATGATCATACATGTTGATTTATTTTTATAGTAGTTTGAAACTATAATTATAAATACACGAAAATATTTTTTTTTTCAAACAAATTTGAAGTAAAAAAATGTATAATATCGTTTTAGCACCTCTATTTGTGTCAACTTATATTATATTACTTATTTCAACATATAGTCATCGAATACGTAGCAATCAAGTTAACTTTCAACGTCTAAAATGATTTTTAACTTCTGGTTTATTGTGTTAAATATAACCTTATTAGTTTTGTTTTTGTAAATACGTTTTATTTCGTATTTACCGATTCTCAGACACTAATTTTTTAAGATTTTAGTTTGTTGCTATTGTATTTGTTTATTTTTATCCTTAAATTATTTATTAACCTTTTCTTTTAATACATTTCAAAAATAGTTTCAGATTTAATTATATATATTTTGTTTGTTTTCTTTCTACCCACAAGGTGGATTATTAATTATAATGGTTATAATATTTAGTATATTTATTGTATTTTGGTTTAAACTTCAAAGTATTGATAAATTGTACTATGTTATATTATATTATATTTTTATCTTTTAACTTATTAACGTAATAAAAAGACGGTGTTTACTTAAAATTGGGATAATTTTACATTATCCTAAACGTGATGAAAAAAAATTTCAGGTAGAATATAAATGAATAATATATTAAGTGGCATAAAAAAAATATAACAATTAATGTTGAAAAAGATGTAATTCAAATGGTTGATTTCTAAAAATACAATTAAAAGTAAATACTATAAACATATATCGTGAACAAAATAAAACCATTATATTTGTAAATTAATTTTTTACTATTTATATTTGTAAATTATTTCAACAAATAATTTTATCAAACAATTATAGTTAATAAGTTAACTCAACAATATCTACTTGTCAATTTTTTACTTTCAACTACCTATTAATTCCTAAGTTTTAACTAACTTTTCCGCTTTCACCTAATGCAATATATTTCCAGCCAAAGACATTATTAATCGTAGGAAAAAGTTTCAATTCAAAAGCCATCCACCATATCATCTTTATTCCTATAATTATTCATAAATGTCCAGAATTATTTTGAATAGTGTCCTACTACCACTGTTTTAATAATCATTAAAACTTATAAATGCATTTTATATTATTGAATCATTAATAAATTTGGATTCTTTACTGGATTTATATGTGTTGTTTTTCTACTGTATTTTCAAAATACACCAATGAACACTAATTTTAATGTTTTAAATATATTAAAAAAAAATTTAAAATATCAGTATATTTTTAGTGCTAAGCACGTGATAATAAAAAAAATCCAATAAAGAATCTGAACTCATCATTAATAGTGTATTTTGTTTATATAGTGTTCTTATTTTAATCAATAATCTCACGAGTTAAAATCAAACAGTTTAAATATTTTATTTATCTTCCAAAACATTTTTTAAGAATAAAATGATGAAATTTCACATTTCAAAACCCACAATAAATATAATAATTGGAACATCTAATATTATTAAGATAAATAAAAATATTATTTTTTAAATATAACAAATTTAATCGCCTAATTATAAAAGAACAAGGATTTAATTAAAAAATAAATTATAGAGG
Source organism: Vigna reflexopilosa (assembly GCA_027742785.1). Classification (NCBI taxonomy): domain Eukaryota; kingdom Viridiplantae; phylum Streptophyta; class Magnoliopsida; order Fabales; family Fabaceae; genus Vigna; species Vigna reflexopilosa. The sequence continues at coordinate 1,532,544 of CM050918.1, read as the reverse complement.
TGCACTTCAAACTTTCATTAAAACGTGGGGATTCAGTTACCAATTTAACCATTAAAATACGATTAAAATAATCACATAGAGAGTTTTGAAGGGTGGGATTTGACTTTTGACCATTCCTTTTGAAAGCAAAACATAATTGACATAGAGATATTTAAATTATAACACGGAACAGTTGGAACTAACTAACACAATAAGATTAAGAGGGACCACACTGGGTTTAGATTAGATAATTGGGCCTGCTAGAGGAAGGCCCATTCCACACTGTCGTGAGCGAAAATGGGCTGTCTCTGCGGGTGGACCACGAGGAAACACCACCAATGATTGCAAACAAACCTTCGTTTTCTTCAGCAACACTGCCAATAATTAAGGAATGATTGAAACTATAAAAGAAATAATAATGATCATGATTAAGAAGAAGAAGAAGAAGAAGGAGCCACTAGCTGCATGAGTTCACTTTTGCATAGCAAATCGTGTGGTCCAATTAATTTTCAAACGGTGATAGTAGCCTTAACGTGCTACCTTTTTATCATGTGTATTATTATTTTTTTAACATCAAACAATTTTTTATACACTTTACATTTAATATTTTTTTTTTTAATTTTTCTATAAATAGAAAAAATATTATTTTTTAATGATCAAAATACCTTTAAAAAGTGCAAGTGGTGTTGTCATCATTCTCCATGTCCTCTTCCAATCAAGAACCGTCAACATGCCATGTGCATCACTCATCACCCATCTCCTCTTTTATTTTCTTATGTTATTAAAAAGGAATCTTATTCCTATATTCCTTTCCTAAATAATGTATATGCAAGGTTCAAAAATATAATTTAACTTGTATTATTTTTAAACATGAAGATGGTCTCACTTAGGGATTGGTGGCCAGGGTGTTAAACATGTGACTAATTACTTCTCAAGTGTCTAGTGCTCTAGTGGAGAAATGCTACAAATATTCTATTATCAAAACAAAAATAATTCTCTATTTTGTTTAATTAAAGTATGCGCTCCTCTAATACCTTTTTGACAATATTTATTCCATAAACAAACTTTCCCATTTTTGTAAATATTATGGTATAAATCACAATATCAATCACATTAAACTTCTAATTACGTCTTCAAAAGTTCATTGTTGCATAAAATGTAGATTCACCTCACTTTTCTCACAAATTTGGAAGAAAAAATGGCATCTTTTTTTAGATAAAATTGAGATAGCTCGGAGAACTAACTTACACACTACTCAATCATGTCAAACGTAACCAAGGAGACAGCCTAGGATACAACAAAAATTAATCTGTTTGGATTAAATTCAATATGTTCCAATCATACACGTGTGTTTACAAAGAATAAGAACGTGAAATTTTTCTAATTTCGTAAGGAAGGTACATTAAAAAGAATGAAGTTTGTTATATCTTCTTCAAAAAATAATCTCAATAATTAAAAAGAAAAAGAAAAAATGGGATCTACTGTGTAAGGGTAAGAAGGTTGAGCAGAGCGACCCGAGAGTTTATCAAAGCCCTCAAGACCTTCTCGGTATCGTTTTCAATGGCGGAAATACATTCATCCAAATCCCGCATTTTCTTCAAAACCAATCTCACTTCTTCATCGCCTTTCTTCTTCAGATTCCGAAGACTTTCCATTTCCACCACATCCCGTTCTCGAAGCTCTTCACGATCCTTATTCACCCTCCCACCCTTTCTCGACAGCTTCACCATTTGCGCCCACGACAACCTTCGAGGCGCGAACGACGATGCCATCCCGTTGAACAGCGCAACGGAAACGGACACCGTCACGGACATAACGTCCGCGATGACGTGTCTCAGTTCGGCGTCCACGAGGGACGTTGGAGCCTGCTGCGTGCAATGTTGTTGGTGTTGGGAAAGACTGACACATCGGAGAACAGACACGATCTTTTCAATTTCTCTGGAGATTTTATTCTTGGCTTTTACGTAGGCGACCACCTTGGAGTCGTCGCGTTTTCTTATGGCCATCTGGGCGGAGGAGTGCTCTTCCTTGAGAGCCATGACGGATGTTTGGAAGATTCCGAAGGCGTCGACGAAGCGGAGGAAATCTTCTAGAAGGTTGTGGAGCCATAGAGGGTGGCTTCGGAGGGATTCTAGAGTCTGAGGGAGGTTGAGGATGTGTTGAAGGGTCTCGTGGGTGTCCTTGAGAAGGGTCAAGCCCTGAGAAAGCGTCGTGCTCGTGCAACTTTGTTGTTGGGCTTTGGAAGTGGAGGCCCACGATCTGAGGCCGTTGATCTCGTTCCTGATCTCGGAGATCAGAGGGTGGGATCTGCAGGGGAGACTGATGGACCTGATGTGGTGGGATATGTGAGGTTTTTGTGATGGACGGTTCGGATTTTTGTTTGGGAAGGAGAGGGAGCGCCGGAAAACGCCTACCATTTTTATTTCTATTTCAATCTTATTCTCACCGAATAGAGAGAAGCTTCGTGTATTTTGGGGTGCTTCGTGTGATTTCCTTTGAGTATTTATATAACGATGTATAATAATAGTTTATTCTGTTAATTTTTTAATCTTTCTCAAAGTTGCTTTTTTTTTATATTCTTCGTCTCTCTAAATACACGTGCACGTCTCCAAAATAATATGTTTTAGTTTTTTTTTTCATTGCTATATGTTTTTATTTATGACGTTAAGTTTGTTTCTTCAAAAAGTTTTCCATTTTCAGGATTCAAGTTAAACTTTTATCTCTAATTTATTTTCTTTACTCTTTAGTCCAATTGGAGTATTATATGATACTAAATTAGTGTTTATATAATAGTGTTACTGGTAAATGTATAATTAATAAAATTAATTATTTGAATATTAAATTTGTATTTATAGATTTTAAAATAAATTTTTATTAATTACTATTAATTTAGAATTAATATAAGTATTAATAGAATTGCACCTCTTGAGTTTGTCTGGAAATGAAAGAAAAAGCAAAATTACTGTGTTGAAGTTGAAGATGTTATGTTATTGTTTTTGAAGAAAGAAACGTTTGCAAGAAGTAGCTGTCAGTGATACAAGTTGGCGCTGGATCACGAAAAAAAGCGCGTGCGTCGGCGTGGTTTCTTCTGTAATGTCTGATATATGGATGAAATGGAATCTTTAACGATTCCTAATTTTTGCATTAATTGAAAGCGTGTTAGTTGTAATTACACACATCTTCTCATCTTCATCTCAACCCTAGGAAGATTATGCACGTCTTGCTTAATTGTACGCGCCGTTTATAATTTCTAAGAAGATAATGTGGAAATCAAGAATTCTCCAAAAATATCGCTAAAATCTTTTCATGTATTTACATTTTAGTTTGTGTATTTAAGTATTTGAGTGAATAGTCAATCTTACATCACTAATATCACGCAGTTTTACAGGTTACATCAGCTACATCGTACACGTTAACCTAATTGAATGCTAATTTGACATTTAGAGAAACGGAAAAATTAAAATAAAATTACATCATTACATGCTCTCAGTTTAAGAGAGAAAAAAAAATATAAATATAAATTATTGATTCTCTTTTTCTCAATATAAATTCATAAGGGTAAAGGGGATTTTAGAATTTATTGGGGTTCAGGAAGAAAAAAAGTAAGTGTAGGAAGAACCATCCTACAAGCGAACACATGCACGACATCAAAGCCCAAGCAAAAGAAATTATGGGCCTGGAAAATAAAAAGAAGAATAAAAGATATGACCCAAAAAAAAAAAACAAGATAAGAACAACACCCGAATAAAATGTTGAAAAACAGCGTTCTTTAGAGGGGTGAAAGAAGGAAATTTTTAGCATCTCTTATAATTTTAATGGACAAAAATAACTTTTTATTAAATTAATAAATAAAAAATAAATTTACGATTTTTAACTGTCTACATTTTATATTTGAATTTGTTAAATAATTTCCAAGACTTTTGTTGTGTCTATTGTTTTTATATTTCCATGTTTAATATTCAAAAACAAAAAAATAAGTTTCATTGAAATTTTCTACAGTTATAAAATATTGTTATAATTAAATTTTATCTTATTATAAAAAAAACAATATTTTAAAATAATTGAGAAGAAAAATAGCAATAGTGGAAGAGTGGATATGGATGGGCTGAAGGCATATTGAAAGAGAAGATGGGATACGTGGCATGGACAAATGCTGCCACGTAGATATAATAAAAAGACACCTGTCAAACACAGAAGGCGAAATGAAGATCTGTGATTCTAAATATAAGGAGAAGAGATGAAGAGAAGACTCAATCTTTGGTGAAAGCGTGATCAATGGAGAGAGAGAAGGAAGAGAAAAAATTGGGGGAGGGACCCCAAATCTCAAAAATGGATCCTGTGACACACGGTGCCTACGGTGGCGGAATGTACGGTACCGAGAAAGGGCAACCGGAGAAACCTACAAAGCCACCGGCTAGTGACAGTCAGAGTGCTGATGGCCCCGTTGATAAGGACGCTATCAAGCCCAAACTCAATCCTCCCCCTTCATCTGGGGACAGAGATTTAGATATCACCGGCCAATCTTATATCCAGTAACCATGTATATATATATATATGCAAATATGTAATAATTAATATGTAATAATAAGGGTGTTGCTTCATTAAATCTCTTATAATGTTTAGGTTCGTCTCTAAAATTATGTAGATTTTAAAGGAATTTCGACACTATTGTTGAGTAGTTAAATTAAGAGTTAATCTTGAGCTATATTTAAAAAAAATAAACTTAGTATAGACCATAATTGAAAATTAATCAGTATTTATTTCCACTAACAAAATATACTATTAATTTTAGTTTAGATATTATATTAGTGGTTTAATTGATTTGTTCCTATATGCAATAATTGAGGAATCAACTTGATGAAAGAGGCCATCCCACCTTCATAACTTTACTGGAATAACTACATAACTTTTAATATATTTCATTTCATGCCTTAAAAAATTGAATTTTCAGCTTCTCATATATGTGATTTTATAAAACTAGTTTTGCAATGGCAGAGTGGTAATTAGAGAAAGAGAGGGAGTTGGGAACAATGGGCCAAAAGGAAGAAAAGGCAAAGCCACCTTCGTGGAATGGTCCCATCGTTTTGTGCGAAACTTTCCAAAGTGAAATGAAGAAAGATTAAAAAGTGGACCGGAAAAAAAAAAAGTGGTGCATGCATGCAGTGGTGTAAGAAGTGGACCTATGTATGTTGTGTTAGATTGTTAAAGAAGAGTGCCTAATTTGTGTGCATGTCTCTGTAACTATGTACCACAAAGAAAAAGATATTTAGTATTTTTTTTCCAATTTGATAAAGAAAATTATTTTCAGACTTTTTTTTAGTTTTCATAATTATAATCATTTTTCCTTTCTTGTGTTTACAGAAAAATAATAAAAAACAGTGTTTTATTATTTTCGTAATTGATTACATATAAATATTTATTAATATAAATATTTATTAATAGTATCATATTAATTAAAAATAAAAGAAAATTTAAAATATATAAACAAATACAAACATTATTTTATAAATTAGTTTGGTAAAATTAATTAAATTTAATATTTATTTTTTAATATGATATTAATCATAATTTAGAATTATTACTTTTGTGATTATGAAACAAAAACACAATATGTACAAATTATTATTATTTTAACAAGCCCTAAGAGAAAAAAAAAAGGTAAAAGATATAGGAGTTGTAATTGTAGATACTCCACCTCCAAACAAAAGAGTCTTTACCATATATATATTTTTCTTTATATACGAAACAATTCAACATATCAAAATCAACATAGCTATCTCAAACAAACAATTCTCCCAAATTAAGAATTAATTAACTACTAATCGCATTAGCTTTTATTTAATCATTGATTCATTCACTAACAAACAAACAAATCAGACTGGGCAAGACATTTGAATACTAATAATGGGTTTATCTAGGGGACTTCTAACGTTAATTAAAAAGAAAGAGGAATGGAAGACGTACCACGGCGGCGAGGTATAGGCGTGGCGGAGAAGGGGCGTGGAAGAGAGGTCTCGGCGTCAAACAGAAGAATGGCAGGCGTCAATCTAGAATGTGGAGGCTGACGGAGGAAATTCGCAGAAGAGGAATTGCTGAGGAGGCTGACGGCTTCGAGAGAATTTCAAAAGTTCGCGTGGAGAAGATGAAACTGTTCATAGTTTTTTTTAACCTATTTAAACAATACTACCACGGTTCAAAATAAAACCGTTGTCATATAGTGGCATAGGCCGCGGTTGTGCAGGGAACCGCGGCCTATTCGGTTGAAAAAAATAAATCAAAATCACATTTTTGAAATTTTTTCAAACTATATGTCGCGGTTGAGCACCCAACCGCGGTCTATTTCCTTAAATATTTAAAATTTATTCAGATTAGGGAATAGGCCGCGGTTCTCAGAGCAACCGCGGTCTATACCCTAACGTTTTCCAGCTGCCATTTGGGAAATGTCAGTAGGTTGCAGGGGGCATAGGCCGCAGTTTTGTGAGCAACCGCGGTCTATTCCCCCTGTAACCTTCTGCAGGGCTGACTGATGGGGAATGTCAGAAGGTTGCAGGGGGAATAGGTTGCGGTTCTGTGAGCAACCGCGGCCTATTCCCCCTACAACCTACTAACATTCTCCATGTTGTCAGCCCCTGCAATAAATTGACAGGGGAATAGGCCGCGGTTGCTCACAAAACCACGACCTATTCCCTACCAATTTATTGTTTTCTTGACGTGGCGTCAAAGACACGAAATTGACAGGGGTATAGGCCACAATTCAGAGGAGAATTGCCTATAAGTTTGATTTATTTTCAAAATTGTCACCGCGCAATATTATGCTGTGATTAATATGCGCTGTAAAAAAACTATTTTTTTACTAGTGTTTATTACTTTTACTGTGCTTGTTTGCATTAATTTAACCTTTGTACAACTTTTGAAACAATATATTATTTGATCTGAGTTTTAGGAAAGATAAATTTAAGAACTGAATTAGTTAAAAATAATTCAATTCAAGTTTTTTTTTTTTAAATCATAGCTATAGGAAGAAATCAATTAAACGACTAATATCTAAACTAAAATTGGTAGTATGTATATAGTTTGTTGGTGGAAATAAATGCTGATTAATTCTCAATTATGGTCTAAACTAAAATCATATTTTTTAAATATAGCTCAAGATTAACTCTCAATTTAATCACTAGGCAATAGTGTCGAAATACCTTATTTTTAGAGACGAACATAAACATTGTAAGAGATTTTTAATGAATATGGATCTCAATAATAAATTTTGTACACTTAAACAATAAAAAAAAATACTTTTAATATAAATTTTAAAATAATAATTAAAATTAAAAAGTTATTACAACATATCAATTATATTATTTTTATCCATAATAAACATATTTGTAATAGTTATTTATAATTGATTTATAGATGTGCAATATTTATTTTATTTTAAATATAAAAAATGCTGTATTTTTATATCATGAGATTTTCTAATATTGTTTTGATGATGGAGAAGGGCTCAGAAATTTTAGAAAATTGATCATAAAACAATTTTTAACATGTTATTATGTATTGTATTTTTCAATTTAAGATATTTTTCCTATTTCTTCCGTCCGTGAGAAAAGGGTAAAAAGTTAGTGTGGAATCAAACCGAATGTACAAATCTCATCCTCCTGAGGCGCACTCCAATGCATACTGCGTTTTCTCAGCTCCTGAAAATCCTTAACGCATTCTCCCATTTTCATAAACTGGATTCGCTTTCTAGCACGCGCAAGTTTCTTCCCGGCGACCCGATCGAAAATCTTCTCCCAACCACTTTCCCATCCTTTGCGAGCGTCGCATAGCTCAAGCACGCCGTTCTCCCACTCCGTCCAACTCCACACCTTCTCCATCGACTCCATCACGGTCTCCAAGCACAGACCCTGGCACACCGCCGTGCACGGCCTGCACTTTGCGCCGCTGAGCGGTCCGGGGCTCGACAACGCCGCCACCGGCACGCCGAACTGTCCCGGGGGGAAATCGTAGCGGCGGTCAGAAACGACGCAGAAGGGGAGTCGTTTGGCCACGTAGGTCACATTCTGCGTGGTGAGTTGGGCCTTGAAGGCTGCCTCCGAGTTGAGGTTGTTGAAGCCCGCGGAATCGAGGTGCGGAATTAACGAGAGACGCGACAGCGCGACCGTGGAGGTAGTGAGGTCGCCGATTCCTAAACGGTCGTTAAGTCCGCCGTACGAAGAGCCCGGTGGAACCAGGTACTTCCCCGGAACAAAGTTTTGTGGGCCCAACGGTGCGTTCCAGTACCCGTCTACACGTGTTCTAACTACCCAGTCGTACGTGAAGTTGTTCTTCTGTTGGTGTGATCTTATCATTGTTAAGCACCCCTCCACGAGGTTAAAGTACTGAAGAAGCCCCTGCAAAACGTAAACTAATTAAATTCACTCATAATTAGCGTTTGGTTTCTACGTTAGCGTCACGCTTCAACTCTAAGCAACTTTGGTTGGTTTAGCTTTTCTAAAAGTTCATGGATCATTTAGACGTGTAGGGCCAGAGAGGAACTTCCCCTCTCATTACCCTTTTCACCCTATCAAAACTGAAAAATACTTCCCACCAACTCTCCAAAGTTTCCACCTTTTCATCCAAATCCCAAGTAAGTAATTCAACATTAATGTCAACAAATTTTAATCTACAACATACTTAGCAAAAGTTAAACAATTTAGGAATTAATTTAGGTATAAACAAGGATGGTTGGTTGCGGGCAAGAATTGCAGCCAAGTAGAAAGTGGTTGACTGGTAGCTAGTGCATAAAAAGGGAAGGCTAGCCTTTCTTTATTTGATTCTATTTCTATTTCAAAATGAATATTGCATGTGACATAAGGAACATTTTTTTTTTAATCTTTTTTGTCTATACTTATCGTAAGAAATTTAAATGCTGTTGTTTTATCGTCCTTATAAATTGATATACATAGAATTATTTTACATTTAGAATGGACACATTTATATCACTAATAATAGTACAATTATAATATACTATATTAATTTGCATATGAAAAAACTTAAAACTAAGAACACCTAAAATTAACATATTTTGACACAAATATAAAAATATACAACAAAAATATCGTAATAACCCTTTTTAAGTATACATAAATCCACAAACCTAACGTGATTACGTGCCTGCAATAATAACCTACCCCTACTAAAAACGGTTAAAATATTGTGCCCCACCCATAAATGACAGTTTTTCCATTCACCAAACTTCATCTGGATTTCATGAAATTGTTTTGGAAGATGAAAAGTAAAAGTCAAGATTTTATATGAATTTTACTTTTCTTTTCTTTTACGATAGCATCCAAAATGGACTTGGGTAGGAGGAGGAGAAAAGGAAAAGAATTCGATACTGATATAACAACGTCTGCAAAGGTACAACAAGGGTGACCGAGCAACTCGCTCAAATTCTTCCACCAAACAATATTCGTAAAATCCTCATTTAAAAAAAAAAAAATAGGTGATAAAATTAATTTACTGTAAATATTTCGTTTATTAATTTCTGATAACTGTTCCATCCATTGGTTATTTGTTATTTCAAAAGAAAACTAAAAACTGAAACAAGCAAAATATATGGAATATATGTTTAACGATTGATTCGAAGTGGTATTTTCAGGAATCCGGGAAAAGTGACAATGATTAATAAAGCAAGAAAGAAAAAACAAACGCGAAAATTACCTGGATGCCGTTGGGCGAGTTGTGCGCGGTGAGGACTCGAACATAAGACTCGTTCTCCGGCAACGGCTGAGGGTGGAAGATTCGAACGGCGGCAACATTTGGCGCAGACTTCAATAGCGAGAACTTGAACGTGTCCGAATCCAACGGACTGTGAAGAAAAAGATCCGAATTCGGGTACTCTTTGAGGATATTTTCAATTATGGAGGGTCCGGTGAGTTCGAACCTCCTAGCGCCACCAACCAAACACACGGCAATTTTCGACCGCAACAACTCTTCCTTATTCAAAACATGGTCGCTCTCGCCGGAAAAAGGTAGTCGGAGAAAAAACTCAACGGGATAGAAAGCGTTAAAACCGTTTGAAGTTGAGGAATAATGGAGAGAGAAGAAGATAAGGAATAAAACGAAAGGGATGATCAACCCAGTTAAACGCCAATTAATCTCACAAACCCATTTAGTAACGGGAGCAACAAACTTTCTGGGGCTCTTTAACATCTCTTTTCGTCCTTCGAATTCGTGCTTTTTTTTTCTTCTGATGCCTCCGTTTTCAGCAGCTTCACCGTCTCAGGAGAGGGTGGTTGATCACGCGACGTGCAACGCAACTAACGCAAAGAGCAATAGGATTCATATGAAGCGATGCGTGATGAAATGGAAGGAGCATGCTTTGGTGAGAAATGGTGTTGGGTTGCATAAGAAGGTGGCGGGTTTTGGTATGACTAGAAAGAAGTGTGGAAGTAGCATGAAGAATGAGAATTTTGAAAATTGTACACACAAATTTTCCATTAACACATTACACCTAATTGTAACGCCGTGTTTGTATCAAAAATGTTTTGGATTATTCTTCCCTTTCCTTAATTAACAAACATTTTCTTTCTGTTTTATATATTTTTTCAATGTAAATCAGGTAGAAGATATTATGTGGTTGCCAAACTCAACTATATCATATCCATATTTTCTGTAGAAATTTATACATCCCGTTAAAACTTGGATACGGTTAAATTTGTAAACTTAATATTTAATGTTTATGACTAATTATTTTATTGGATTTTGTTGTTTTTTTTATTCAGTATTATTTTAATTTAATGATTTTTTTTCTTTATAGCTTGAATTAAGATTTAATATATCACCTTCCAGAATTCTTTTCAGTTTATGTATTTATTTGAATTTAATTGTAATAAAAGTTTTCTATGTACATACAAGATAAATATATTTTAAATCATTGCTTGTATTTTATTTATTATTTCAAATGTCTACAATTTTACTTTATAATATTTACATCTTATCCTTCTCAATTAATATCGAACCACGAGACTTAAGACTTGTTAAAGGTAAATTGAACTCTTATTTTTTTTACTACATACTTTTTTATATACGATCCTCATATATTCGATTTCTACCTATTACTTAAAATAATTAAATTCATGTATTTTCTTTTCAAATTGATGAGAGAAAAATATTAGATTAGGAGGATATATACAATTGTGTTTGATCTTTTTAACCGTTACAATATCAGTAATTGTGGAGATTGCGTTTGATTAAAAAACCATATTTACTTTATATATAAATTTTAAACCTAAATCTCTACCGTTCATTTGGATAGATTTCGATTGTCCTGGTGGTATCTGTGTACATTTTCTTACCTCTGGATTTATTCAACGATAATTTTAAACTCTTTCAATAGTCAACTGTTTTATAAGTTATTTTTTTAATCACATTGAATATTTTTATTTTTCTTATACTGAATACTACACCAAGTGTTCTCTATTTATAAAATGCTATTTTTACTTTGATTTTTTACACAGTATAAGGTGAGTAAGTTTGGATATGTGATTCGAAAAACAATCTTTTATACTCACTTGACATATATTTTTAATGATAAAATATTATATTAAAGTAATAATAAATATAAATAAAATGTTATAATAAAATAATAATTTATATAATTAATACTTAATTAGTTAGGCATAACATCATGACTCCGTTTAGATACTATAAGTAGAAATATTAAGATTGTACTAGAAGTTGAAAAAGTTCAGAATGACAACAAAAACTAGTTCACAACTTTAAGATACTAACTAAAAGTTCTTAAACTGGTTTAGTAAATCATAAATATTTCATAATATCTATCCAGTAATCGAACGTGCCAAATAATAAGCATACACATATTCATGTGTTATTTTTTATTTGTTTTATTTTATTTTCTGGTTAAAAATACACTTTTATTTGTTTAAAACTTTTTCAAAATTTACTTTTTTACCTTTGAATTCTTTATTTTTAAATGAATAATTTTAATTGAAAATTTAAAGTTTGAATTAATAAAAAGTTTATATTAGAAATTAAATAATATAATTAACTTAAATTCAAGCCAATTCGATGCAGCTGTAAACAAATGAAAAATAACTTTCAGATCTAAATGTTATCGATATGAATATGTAACAATGGCGTTTGGAATTTCTAATACATTGATTAATATTCAGTGGTCATATAAATAAAATATTTGCCTCATACTTAGATTACTTCGTAATATATATTGAAATTTCATTTCTTAGTCATGTTGGTGGGAAAGTAATTATTATGATTAAATATTTTTTTAATATTTAAATTTTGGTATAAAATTGAAACGTGTTAATATGTTGAAATTTTCATACAGATTAATTCTTAAATTTTAAAAATAAATAATTTTAGTCAATATAAATATATAGCGTAATTATTTTTTTTGTGTTAGATGATATTTAAAATGTTTACGTGGACACATTTTAATTCTAAGATCTTGAAACATTATTTAACACTTAAAAAGAAGTTGACACCATTAAATTAAAATAATTAATTATATCAATTTAGTTTTTAAATTTAAAAATCAAAATATATTAAAAATTTAAAAAAAAAATCAATTTTTTATCTAAATTTAAAATTAAATACCTATTTAAATTATTATTATTTTGAATGGATGAAACTCATTCTCAACAATAAAACGATAACTTAACAACCGATAAGATTTTGGTAACACTCAAGTGTTCATAATGAGCAATTATGCATCCAATCGTTAGTTAGCCGTGCCTACTTTCCTGTTACATGAGGTGGCCATGTTCCTCACCAAATCACCACCATGACATAAAAGAAGAGTAGCGTTTTAGTGATGTTAGAAGGTTGCACATTTGCCACATTACGGACTCTTGTATATAGGATAATGATACTTTTTTCATTATATTTTCGTGTTATTTTGTGATTTGTCTACAATGGTTTCTATGATTATTATTATTATTGATTATGAAATAAATTTGAACCAATTATATAATAACACGTGAATGATGTTCAAATATTGTTAAAGTATCATTATCTCTTTTATTTATATATATATATATATATATATATATATATATTTATATTTATGGGTCAATTATTTGTAGAGTAATCAATTAACACTTAATTAATAATAATTACAAATTAATTTATTAATGCTGATTATCTTATAATTTGATTATAATAATCAGAAAGTAAAAAATTATAACAATTATTATAATAAAAGTTTAAAATATATTTGTTCATATATAGTCACGTTTAATATTTTTTAATCAGTCACATACTAATTTTAACATAAATATACTTTTTAAAAATATCATCCTAACGATTTTAGATATATAAAAAAACCCAAAAGATCGAATAAACAACATATAAGAATCATCTAAAATCAGAATTTTACACTACTCATCTAGCACGTATAGAAATAGACTCTATTTTACAAAATCTGATTATCCCAAATCAATAACTGTGGATATGGATTTATCCTAAATAATTTCACTTTTACATTTTTCTTCAATGGTGTGTTTGTTTTTACAAATGAGAAATTAGTAATCGCATAAATACAAAAAATTTTAAAATAAAAAATCAAAACAATAAATTATAAAAAACAAAACAAAATTATTCATTTAACTTTCCTCTTTCTCGTATCTCTGACTGGAAAATATGTTTTTCTTTTAACTTTTCTATTAAAATATAATTTCATAATTATTAAATAAATCAACCTAATGATTAAAAGCAATATAATAAATCAAATAATAATAATAATAAATATAATAAAATAAATAATAATAAAAAGTAAATTTAAACAATAGCAATGAAAATCACAAAAACATATATATTTCATTAATTAGAATATTTTTAATTTAGTAAATTTATCACATTATTTGTTAATTTTTATAAACTTTCGTATTAGATTTATTAATCCAAACAACTTTATTTTCAAATTATTTTTCTCCTCAACACTCATTTATACTTTTTCAAATTCACTCTTCAGTTCAAATACAAGCTAAATTTACCCATTTTGGCTTCTTGAAATTCATGCTTTAATCAATACAAATTTATCGAATTGATTTTAAAGTTTTACTTCTATTATTTTGTATCAGATTACAAAAAGTATATAAATTATTTTTTTATTAATCATATTAAATATTTAATATTATGATTTTATTCATTTATTATTCAACGTATTAATCAGTTTTTTACTAACAATTTTTTTATTATTCTGTTTTGATTGAAGGATGTAAAAATAAAAGTAAAAATTTAATAAAATAAAAAATTAGAATTAAAAATTGAAAACTACAAGAAAACCAAATCATACAAATTGGTTCGGGCTAAAGTTTTATTTTTTTTCTTTCAAACTGAATAATATATTTTATATATATTTATCTGGATGTATTTTTAACAAAAGAATTGGACCAACTCACACCATGAACACTTTTAAAAATGAATAAATGGGTTTACTAAACTCGCGTGCGTACATTTCTTCCCGTTGTCATCTTAATAAAATCAATTGATGTTGTAAGGTGATCTAATAAACTGCTGAGAATTCAAATAATGAATATATAAATACCATTGAATTTGAAGAATAAAAAATAAACATTTGGAATAATTGAATGATAAAATATGCATTTTTTTGTTAGATGACTAAAAGAAATAGTATCCATAATTTAAAAGACTACAATTTATTAAATCTTTCAACAAGCTCTTAAAAAATTATGTGGCTTATTTGAATGAACGAGATACATGTTTACTAAATTACTATTTTCACATAATTTCCCTAGTTTTATTTAGTCTCAAGACTTAAAAATAATATTTTACAAAAATAAATAATAAAATATATATTTTTAAAATTTGAGGAAAAAAATATTAATATTTTCAATTTAAAACATTAAAAACGTATTTAAATCATTATTTTCATTATTTCGCAATCTGACTTTGCTTGTTGATAAAAAAAAATTATGTCTCGTTATTTTTTATCTGATCGTAGTTTTAAATCCAAGTGAATTTTTAAAATGGATATTGACAAATAAAAATACTTTTTAGTAGAAAAAAATTTAAAATATATTTTATGTAAAATTTTAATTTTAAATAAAGGAAAAATAAATAAAATATCACGTACTACTCTATTTTGTTACAAAAAGTCAAAGTGAGACATAAGAGAAAGGTGATAATAGACAAACACCCAAAACACCTATTCCACACCTATACAATATTTTTATTTTAAAATACTAAATAATTTAAAATAAATCACTTAGAAGAATAAAAATAATATTTTTTTAATCGATATTAAATAGGGGTAAAAAAACTCAAAATGTGTTCATAAAACCTTTTCGATAACGAACTAGAAACCTATCATAGAATCATAAATCAACTGTCACAAATATGTAGTAATATTTTTGTTTCCAGTATAAAATTAGAATAAACATGTTTAAATGAATAAATTGAGCAATAAAAGTAAAGCTTAAGGTAAAATTGTGAGACTCGGGCATTGACGAGAGCAGGGAGTGATCACCGGTGTAAGATAAGGAGTGACTCCTGGCAGACTTTCAGTGGAAGAGACACATGAATCGAACATACACCAGAATGAAAGGGATCTAGAGATTGTATAAGTACGAGACTGTGCTGTTGAAAAATAGCTTAAAAAAATTAATTTAACTACTCATATCAACAAATACATGGTTAAACTGCGAGTAAGGACAAAGCATATTGAAAAATGTCCAACCTAACAGTCTATAATTTAACAACTACCAATTTAATTTTTATTAATAAACTTTTTTTCTTTAAATAAATTTGCTGCTTTTAAAATTGACTTGTTTGATGTAAAAAAATAAAAATCAACGTTGTCATTCAGTTTTTTTTAATAAACATGTTAATTTAATAGTAAATTAATAATATTAACATATGATCATCATGATAAAATATTTTCATGTATCTCTATGTGTATTATTTTTAAATTATCGCATTACTATTATTAATTCAATTATATCATAATAATTATGACTAAATTTGTATATTTATTAAATGCTTAGCATAAGGGTCTCAGTATGGACCTAGCATGTTACCTAACTTCTAATTAGGAATAAAATATAAGTACGATGAAATTAACTTTATAAAATAACTTTCATTTGCCTAATATATGACTTTTAAAAAGTTTGACTTGAAAGATTATTTAAAAAACTTTTTTACGATAGGGTTTTCTAAAAACAAGTAAAAAATTGTATTTTAATATACTGTAAAGTTGTTAGATTTGATATTTTAAAAATGGTTGAATTCGAAGTAATTTTGATGGTTAATGATAATAAAAATAATGATTAATTTAAATCGTTTATTTCGAAGGAGACATTTCACATATTTAAACCTTCTAGTAGATCAACTTATAAAGTCTTAAAAACATTTTTTTAGATTTATATTTTAATATTAACTTATATCAATATTTCCGGTGGTGTTATGTTATTCAAATAAGTTATCTTTCAGATCTAAAAAACTTACAGAATAGTCAAAGTTTGACCTTTCTAACGAAATGGTCATTTGAAAATTTAGCCTAACTTTGCTAACAGATGTATAAAATGTGACTTTAACTACATCAGCCTAACAATGTACGTTAGCAGTCTTTTTTTCAGCGGCTGATTTTACATATTTTTATTCCTAATAAAAAAAAACATTTATGTGTAACGTATAAAATTTCGTAAATGTCAGAAAAAAAAGGAAAAAAAAGGCAATGAGCACCTCTATCTTATACAACTCACTGAATATTCTAATTATTATTTTTATTTTATTGTGAGTTTCTATTACAATCTTATTATATCTTTTGTTTTTTTCTCCTGAATATTTCATTTTATCTCTTTTATATTTTAGAAAATTTAAGTAACACATAATAAATAATTCTTTTATATAACAAAACTTCTCTAATTTCAAACAAACCGAAATCCAAAGTTATATGTGGCAATTCTTTCTGTAAGTATATTATAAAGTATAATTAAACATTCATTTTCTTTTGTAAGCATGCCATACATTATAATTAATCAATTTTCATTGTGTGTGTTCTTGTTTTATAAAGCTAATGAAAATTATTATGAAAATAAAATTAATGTTTATAAAAATATTATTATGTGATTGTAATTTTAAAATTTTTAAATAATTATTTTTCCATTAAACTTTTTAAAATTTGTGTTTGTTTTTAAATATTGTATATATCTTTTATTTGAATAAATTATTTCATTGGAATGAGTTGATATAAGGAATGTTAATAATAAAAGAAATATACATTAATAAAAAATAATTGAAATACAACAAATAATAATAAAAATAAATAAATTACCACTTACATATTAGATACTAGGTGAGGTATAGTTACATATTATAAGTTAAAAATTCTTAAAATAAATTATTTTAAAGTTGGTTTATTAAACTTTTTTTTTGTGGTCAACGAACCTAATTTATAATGTAGTTTTAACATTGTGCTACTTAATTAAACATATACAAAGTCAATTTAGATGAAAGGATTAGTTTTTCCTAAAATAGTAAATGATAGTTAAATGTAAGAGTGAGTGTATTTACTCCCTCGTTTAAAGCTAAACTTGAGAGATATTGATTGGAAAAACAAATCCGAAAATAAAATATGAACAAATACAACTTTAATGGTACTCATAACCCCTTATCAAATAATCTTTAAAGGGGAGAGCTCTATCTTTTCTATTTTTTTTTAAGTATTTTTTTTTCTCGCGAAACCACTTTCTGAATATGTTAAACTTTCAGTATATTTTATAATGTTAGAGAAATAATTGTGTTTTCAGAACATAATTTCATTATTTAAAATTAGTGGAAATATAGCATATGTGTTTTTTAGATAATTAATTTAATTAAAAGAATAACTGAATTTAAATAAATAAAGATTTTAAAAATAAAATAATTAAATTTAAATTAGTGATCATTTAAAAGATAAAAATAAAAATATTATTATTTTAATTTAAAATAACACTTGCTTAAAGAATACAATTTTTTTTAATATATATATATATATATATATATATATATATATATATAAATAATTCATAATACTGATATTATAGTTTCTGAGAAATATATATTAGTATAGTATGGGCTGTTCCTCCTAAACATTTACAAAAGTACAAAAAGAAAAAAAAAATTGGTATACCAAGATTAACTTAAAAGTAAATTAGTTTCTGATTTTTTAAATTTTTTTTCTACAAACTAATTTCATAGTAGATAAATGTTTTTTTTTACCTTTTTTTTTTCTACAGGAACACTAATTCAAATTTATCCTTGTTAATATTTTAAGGCAGCTTCTTCTTATATTTCTATGAATTTTTTCTTTTAAATTCATAAGTTTTATATTTTACATTTTACAATCTAAAATATAAATTTTATATTTAGAAAATTTAAATATATATTTTTATTTTATATTTAAAAAAATATAATTTAAAATATAATATTTTGTATTATAAAATGAACAATCTAAAATATATATTTATTTTGAATTATATATAATCTAAAATAATTATATTCTAGATTTTAATTTCTTAATAAAATAAAAATCAAGAGATTGCAGGTTAAAATTATACGGGTGCAGGAAGAAATGGGCATAGCCTAAAAGCCCATCATAGCCCGAGTAGTGGCCCAAAACACGGTTTCAGAAGAAAAAAAAAAAGAAAAGCAGCAAGAAGCTACTGCGTGTTATGGTGTTACCATTCTCCGGGTTTAACTCTGGTCTCCCTGGACAGTGTGCGCGCAACTCCACATTGAGGTGTGGCACAGTGGTGTAGTAGGAAGATTCTGAGTCTGAAAAACCGCAATGCAAGCTGCATCTTCAGGCATTGGTTACGGTCTCAAATATCAGGTTCAATCCACAAAACCCTCACAAATTATCCTTATCGATCTAATTGTTTCATTTCTCATACTCTGTTTGTAATGACAGGCTAGATGCATATCGGATGTGAAAGCAGACACAGATCACACTAGTTTCCTTGCAGGAACTCTCAGCCTCAAAGAAGAAAACGAGGTACATCTTCGCATTTTCTTGTTTCTGGCGCTTCAATTTCCCTCGTCAGCGTTTGATTCGTGTGAACAATTATAGAATGGTTCATTCGTAGGTACATCTGATTCGGCTCTCGTCCAGTGGAACCGAACTCTTCTGCGAGGGATTGTTTTCTCACCCCAACGAGATCTGGGACCTCGTCTCTTGTCCGTTTGATCAACGGATCTTTTCAACCGTCTACTCTAACGGTAATCAACATCGTCTTTTAACTTTCTATTTCTGTATGTTTGTCCTATTTGGGATTTTATTTTGCGCGTTGTAAATGTTTTGATACATCTACAGTAGCTTTCTGCTTCTTGTGCATCAGTTTAATATTCTTGGTTTCGAAAATTTATGTTTTTCTGTGTTCTTACAGGTGAAACTTACGGGGCAGCGATATGGCAGATACCTGAGTTATATGGCGAATTAAATTCCCCTCAGCTCGAGAGAATTACTTCCCTTGACACTGATTCTGGGAAGATTAAATGGTGAGTTTGCCTGTTAACTCTAGACTCTGGAATTATTTTTCAGCCTAATCTTTCGCAATTTGATAGTTTGGGTTCTATCATGTGCTCTGTGCGGTGAAACTGTTTGTGTGGGAAAGTGGTTAGATGCTGATATTAAGTAAGGTGGGATTTCTTTAGTTTACAGTAATGGCTGTACTTTTAGCTATATACTACAAAATTTGCTCATATTATTCAGGCTTAATTGTAATTTGGTTCCTTTATGTTTTTCGAAGCAATCAATTTCTCCATTTGCTTAATTATAGAAATCAGATCCTAGTATTATCATGTTGTTCAATTAATAATAGAAGTTAGTCACTGATAATTTGCATGTGAGAAAACATTTTATTCTGTTGACTTATTAATGATCTCACTGTTAACTTTGACTTAATTAAATCCCCAATATAAATAAAATATACAATGATACATTTAAGTGTAATGAAATGATATATTTAAATAGGTTAATACCAGTGGGTTCATTAAGTTGTTTTACTCTGTAAAACGTCGTGTAATGTATGTAAATTATTGGCCATGTCACCAACTTCTCTATAAGTAATTCGGCCCTAGATTGACAAGGAACATGAAATTTCAATTAGGAAATTTGGAGAATTTGATTGCTGCAAAAATTTGGAGCCTCAATATTGGGATAAAAATTGTAATTAAGCCTATTTGTAACCTTTAATAACCTTTCTGTTTACTACGTGTTTATTGAAACCTTTGAATTTGATACATTGATTTGTATTCCTTACTAAATATTTACACCAACCAGTATTCTTTGGTGGCCATCTGGACGGCATGATAAACTGATCAGCATCAATGAGGAAAATATGTACCTGTGGAATTTAGATGTTTCAAAGAAAACTGCACAGGTATGAAGTTCATGTTATTGTATATTTTTTGTGACACAAGCGCATTTTAAAAAAAAAAATCATTTATACATACAGGTAACACATATTGGTGCAAAATAACATGCTTTCACTGTTCAAGGTACCATAATTTGTTTTATTGAACAGATAAATGAGCTCTAAACGGTTGGAGGAAGAATTCATGATGATTGGGGCAAATCAAACAATGAAAGATAATTTGCTCTTGTGTAAAAATTAAGTGGATAGTTTCTCTTGTAGCTCTCTTTTTTCTGGGCATCTGAACTTTGAAAGTAATTCGAAAAATGTTTAACTATTTATATTCCTTCATTTGTTATGCATCAACGATTAATCAGTTCATTTCTGTTACTGAATCTTATAATGTATTTGAACGAGAGGCATCATAGAAAATGAAATGGTTGATGATGAGTGAGGATATAGGTCAATGGACTTCCTGAAACCAATCTGTGAAGCCTAAATTTGTTAGAAAGTGTTTCAAAAGTGGATCATATTGCCCACAATGGATTTAATTTTGTTCCCTTATGACAGTTGATTAATTCAAATGGAAAAACTGACATTTATATTTACTTCAATTCTCATTACGAGTCAAACATCCAAAAAATTTCTAGGAAGTTGGTGTTAAATTGATATTGTATGTATGTGGTTCATAAATTTAGCACTCAAGATCTAGTTCAGAGTTAAATAACCACAGTCATGCGTGATTATGATCACTACTATTTGTAAAAAGGCCTAGATTTCTTTTTTGGTGATTTTGAACTAGTTTCTCCACGGCCTTCCAATACATTGAAACATAACACCAGGTACAATCGCAAGATTCAGCTGGTATGCTGCACAAATTATCTGGAGGGGCATGGGATCCTCATGATGTGAGTTCTGTTGCTGCAACTTGTGGATCATATCTCCAATTTTGGGATGTCAGAACAATGAAGTATGTAATGTTTATATAACATAATTCAGTTTATATGGTTTAATTTTTAGCTATGACATGATAATATTCCATCCCATTGAGTCGAAATGTGATTTTATAGTTGAATTTTTTTAGTGGTTTAGTTTTGTTTGAACCTTGCAGTAATATGATTTTTGGTATCCAGAAAATCATGTAATATTGTTTAGTTTTGGAAGTTAATATATATTTGCAACCTGACTTTTCCTTTTGGTTAAGTAAAATGCTTATTTCATTTGAAGTTCATTATTTGGGGTGCTAGGAGAGGAATATACTTTACCCTGAAACCAATTTGCTTTTTGTCTGAATCGGTACCCCTCCTAGGAGTTTCATGTATACTGATGTGATTATTTTTTAATCACAGGAAGACTATTTCAGTAGAATGTTCTCATGTATGCAGTGTTGATTACCATCCTCAGAAGCAGCACATACTTGTAAGAGTTGAACTTTGTGTTCCTCACTATAATGATACATGTTTATACCTTCACTCATTATAATGTGTGCATTAACATTTTTTGAAATTTGCATGTAGTTTTTTTATGGACTGTCAGTGTTTGTTGTTGACATTCTATTACAAATACAAATAAACTCATCCCGGATAACTATTTTTACTTTTGTTTTCCAAGTATACTTTGACTTGCATACATGCTTTTTTTCACGCCTATTACACATTGACTTTACGAAAGCGCCTTATGAAATAGTGTGTAGGAATGCACTACCTTTTGATCTTGTTAGCAAAATTGAATTCTATGTTTTGTACAGGTTACTGCAGAACATGAGTCTGGGATACATATTTGGGATCTAAGAAAACCCAAAGTTCCCATCCAAGAGCTTCCAGGACATACTCATTGGTACTTGTCATGTATAGTCGCATAGCTGATTTATATTATAGCTATATTCCCAGTCCAAGAACCCTACAAGGTTCCAATTTTTTATCATCCCCGTGGTGAAATTGTGAAAAAAAGAGAGAAAAAAAACAGAGAAGGAAACAACTGCTTTGCTTTTAGTGGTTGCCATGTATTGTTACAATCGTGCTTTTAAAACACAAAAAACAACTTTTTTCATTGAAAACTTGCATCTAAAATTAAAATATATTATTTGATATTATTTTTTCAGACATCTGATTGGCCCTATGCGTTACTTGTGTTGCCAGGACGTGGACTGTCAAGTGTAATCCAGAGTATGATGGAATAATCTTGGTTCTCTCTCTCTCTCTCTCTCTCTCTCTCTACACACACACACACAGGAATGCTGTTCCTCTAAAGTGAGTTTGTTTCTAAAGTAAGTTTGTATCAATCCTTGATTCATTTTTTTAAAGTGGATGGTGAACTTAACCAACTAAAATTTGAGGGTGGATACTCCTTTAATTTCTTTAATTTCTTACTTTAGAAGTGAACTTGGATCTGAGAAGCTTTTTCCCACACTCACATGTTGAAACACATACAAAAATGCATTTTTTAATGACTTTTAAATCTCTTGCTGGTGTCCATTTATTGGTGAAAGGTGGTCTGCATACTAAATTATCACGAGGGGACATTTAGTTATTTGTCATGGATTGTGGTTGTTACAGAGTAGCGGTACGGATTCAACTGTCAATTTGTGGCTTGCCTCAACGAATCATGACGCCCTAACAACTGAAAGGTCATTGTTATCTTGTGATATTACTATATTACATTTTATTTTATGGCTACTTGGTTTTTCATTCATCTGTGCTTATGTTTTAGCAGACTAGTAGATTCATCTGCTCGATGGGTTGATCCATTGCTTAATTCATACAGTGATTATGAAGATAGCATTTATGGTAAGAGATTCAAGATTTTTAATCCATGATCTTTGTAGTTGTCTGGAATTACGTCATGTCAAATTTGATCCACATTCGATAAACATATATAATTTTAGTTTCTGTTTCTTTTGTGAATTTTGACATTTAGCTTTTACATACACACAAAATACCATTCCAAATACATGCAGACAGACTTTCCTTTACAATTTTTTTATTCATGTTGCAGGGCTCACATGGAGTTCCCGTGAACCATGGATATTTGCATCATTATCCTATGATGGCAGGGTAAGACTACAAGTAAATCTATAGGCTATTTTCAAAAAAGTATAACTTCTCTAAATGAAAAAAAAATGCAGAAAACATAATATTCTACTTTGGTTGTTGAATTTCGTTGTTTCTTATTTCTTACTGCTACATACTTGATTGGGTAATGAATTTTTCTGCTAGTAGGGCCACTGACAGGATGCATATGGTCCATCATACTACTTGGTTAAAAACTAATATTTATAAACAACGGTGTAATATCATGTTTTGTTATTTGATCTTAGGTCTTGGGTTGGGTATAATGACAGACAAAATAAACAAGTGATTTTCTTAAAGCATTGATAACAATTTGATTGACTTGTATACATTGATCAAAATTATCACATTAATTTGATATTTCGTTTCCAAAACAGGTTGTTGTAGAATCAGTTAAGCCTTTCATACCCAAAAGATGAAGTTCAGCACCAGTTACCATGATGCCAATTTGTTATCTTGTGTATGTCAGTGATGCCCAGTTTCTCGGGTCTTTAGATAAACAGTTGAATCAAATGTCTTTAAATATAAGCAGATGACTGAAATGCCCGATGATCATGCTCGGTCGGTAGGTTTGATGAGGCTGAAGAGGTTAATGTTACATGCGCATTTCATCTTTCTGGCAAGAAAGCATTGATAGATTCTATCAACATTTCTTTTTGTTTACTTTTTATATATTTAGATATTGAATTGTTTTAGGCTGGATTGTGTTTCTAGCTAATTCTTTTATTACACATCCATGTCATGTAATTCGTGGAGCCCTTGTATAATCTATGGAATTATAAGTTTGTACAAGTTCGAAAATTCTTTCTTTGAGGAAAGGTAATAACCTCTTCCCTTGTTTTATAAATGGCCTGTAATTGAGTAACAGAAAAGTGCTAGATGAAAGAAGTTTCAATTTTGCTGTCCCATCCCAATTAATTATCATGAAATGTTACTATTAATTTTTTTTATACTGCCAATCAATAATAAATAAATTTTATTATGATTTTAAAGTTAGATGTTATAAAAACTAAAAAAATTATTTATAGATAATAGTGATTGAATGATTATATTATAAGCATTTTTATTTACTGTTGTACTTACATCTAAGACAATTTTTTTTTCTATTTATAATTAGCTGGCGAATAATGGTTAGGCTGAAGCACTGATTTGTGGAAGACGTGAGTGATGTTGCAGGTGTATTTTAATCAATCGCAGTGTAATTAGTTTGATCAATACAGAGCTGCTGAATAGTTATTGATACCTATTTATGTGTGAAACTCAACCGTGGAAATAGTCTAGTGGGAAATCATTTGTTTTCTGTGGTGGTGAATCTAAGATTTCAGCATGTGGATTTTACTCTTCTTAGTCTTGGCTATCCGCTAAAGGAAATCTAGCAACTGAATTTGATAAATGATTGGATTTCTGTTTGCTGAAAACATTTACTTGAACAGAGTATTGAATCATATCCATTAATTAATGTCATTTAGGGGACATCCTAATCATATAAGTGGGTGACTAAATTGCGGTCCTTGAGAAACAAGAATATAAAAGGAAGGTTGAGTTGCATTGCCTTGCTTTGTTATCCACTTGAGGCAACACTCTTTTTGTTCTCATTCTGAAATGAATGCAATAAACCACAAATAACATTGTTTGGTCTCCTAGTCAAAGTGCAATCAGATTGATTTCACTCCTTGAATGATTTATGTGTGCCACGTTAAGAGGTTACTGACCAAGAGTTTTATGTCATGTGTTTGGTACCACGTCAGCGTATACTTGAATTGAGTCAGCTTCTTATCCACCATTTCTGTCAAAACATATAGTTTGATGTGTCATTGTGGAAATGGAAAGACACGTGCCAAAACAATGTTTAACTAAAGGGTGGAAGTGAAGGTGCAAGTAATTTTCAGTGACTAGACTCAAGACTTGGGGCTGAGGTGTGGATAAGGTGAGAAGACTTTTGCTTTCATTTACTTTTGTTCCCTGTTTCCACGTTATCCATTCTGCCCATCATCCTATTGGATTCTCGAGTGTTTGCCAATCTCTCAGAATCAGAGGATGTCATTTAACCAACTTACAAATTAAACAAAATAGAGGAATATAAACTTATATTTAAGTCTATTTTTATTATATAAAATATTAATAAAAATTAATATCTAAGTATATCAACATATAATTTTATATTCCAAACTTTTTTACATGAAGAATAAAGTTCTCACCTCCCAATTAAATTCATATCACCTTTTCGATAATTTTATTTCACATATTTTATTTATAACTCGCTTGCTTAAAGATTTTAAAGATAAATAATTTCTTTAATATAATAAATATTGATATGTTTTTTTAACAAAAAAGCTTATACTTTTCATATCAAATTTGAATTTCATTAATTTTGTTTTTGTATTTTATGTTTGGTAATTATCACTGTTAAGCAAAAATTAACATTAATATTAATTCAAAGAAACTATTAAACATTAATTATATATGAATTCTAGTTTTATTAAACAGTATAAAATAATTATTAAAGATCAAATATATATTAAATTATATTAATCATTAATTAAATTTTAAAAAACATAAAATAATTTTTTTTATTACAAATATACTAGTTGTACTAAACTGGTTATTCACTTATATTAGACATTTATGTACTATTCTTTAACTAACAAATACGTTTTTTCTTTTAATAGATCTATATTACTATAGCTTTATCTTTAAATAGTTTACTTTTTTATTTACTTATTGTTTTTAATCTACTTGAATGATTAAAATTTGAGACTCGGTTAAACTCTTTGTTGATACATAATATTACCTCTACAATTTTCTACTACATTTACACAAATATTTGTTTAACGTATTATAACTGGATAATTTTTTTCACAATTTTAAACAGTATATGAACTAACAATTGCATACTTTAAAAATATCAAAACCAATGTTTAATCATTAAAAATTGGAACATTAAAATTGTTCAAACATTTGTGTAATATAATTGGTGTGTTGGTGGATTTCTTCACTCCCACTTTAAAAAAGGTTTCCAAATATTTGGTTTTTAGAAAGAAAACTAGAAGAAATGAATGATACATTAGAATAAAATAAAAAATTACTAAAAAATATAGAGTCCATTGTTTAACACGAGTAAAATATAAAATAACATAAATATTTGTATATTTGATTAATTTTTCAATTGTTTACAATCTTTAATATTTTTAATTAGTTTTTTTTAGAAGTTTTATTTTTTAATTGAGTATTCATCATTTAATTTCTTGATTAATTAAGTGATGATGATATTGTTTAAAATCCATAAATACATTCTTTCAATATTTTAATTTAAAAGTGATGTTTATTAAATTAATTAACATCTCATTCGTGTTAGATTTCTCATTAAAGAAATTTCTTCATCTAAAGTATTTTTCATAAAAGTTATAACAAAAGAAGCTCGTACATCAATGGTGAATGTAAAACAAAATAACTTATACAACTTTTCTAAATCCTTACATATACAATATATATTTTTGTTTGCTTTGTTAATATAAACTTTACCATTTTTTTTTCAATTTTCCGAGTTGCATAACTTGGACAGAACTTATTATAACTATTTCATGGAGCAATATCATTAATGTATGTATTGAGAATAACTGTTTTCATTTATTTTACTTAATTTTAATTATTTTATAATTGTGTTAATTATGTTTTTAGTTTTAGAATTTTAACCTAAACTTGATATTATTTTTGAATCTTAAACATATTTTAGTTTCAAACTTAAAAAATAAATAAATACATACCTTTTAATCTAATTTTATTAAAATTTTTAAAATATAAAAACATTTTTCAATTGACTTTAAAATAATAATATATTAAACTGTGTAAATAACTCTAATATAAAATATGTTTGATAGGTAAAAAATATTTAACATAACTAAATTAAAAATTTATTTTTAAATTTATTGACAAAAATATATCAGCGTTTTAGACATAAATAAATTACAATTAAAGATCATATATTAATATATTTAATCTGTTATAATTTTTTTATCTTATAATTTCTTTATCTTATTATAATTGAAGTTTAAAAATAAATTTAAATGACAAATTCTAAAATATAATTTATTTTTAAATATGTTTATGTTAGATATAATTAAGTTTTTATGACTTAGCTATGTAAACACTAAAATGTAATCATAGACATCACATGAAAAATTTATCAAAAAATTACATTAAAAAGAATAAGAAAACAAGACACGAGAGATGACATAAAATTAATGTAATAAAAATACAGCTCACGAAAAAAAAAAAGATTTATCATGACAAATATTTTGAATAAATACATGTACACCATTATATCATTCATTGTAAAAAGTTCAAATGAATACATAATAATTTTCTTCATAAATCATATGTTTTTTTTTAATTTGATATATTATTAATTAACAACACTATAAACACGAACAATTTTTAATTTGACACAATTAACCATGATAAAAAATAAAATAAATTGATAAATAATATCAAATATGTAACGTTTTTATCCAACATACATAATCTACTAAAACTTAGTACTTATTAAAAGTTTTTATTTTAAAAGATTTAATATTAGCTTTTTTGTATGAATTATTCTTACAAAATCTTTTAATACTTTAAAGAGACTCATTACTAGTTTTAATATTAAAATTTTCTTTTTTAAATATTATATCAATTCATTTAAAAGCTAATTTAATTTTCTTCACCAGACCGATTTCCTTATACATTGAAAATGTAAACCATGCAAAGTATGTACAATGAGTTACATTCTATCTTTAACTGAAATGTCCTAATTGATATTCATCCACAAGTTAGATAATTAAAAAAAAGTACTCTAAAGCAGCTGATTTTGTGCTCCTCATCCAACAAAGATACAGACGGCTATTGTAGGAGTGACACGTGGCAAGACCAAAGTGGAATAAGGTTAAGGGTCACAAATGTTGGTGGGACCCACGTGCTCACGTGTATATGTATATTGGAGTAAATCTTGGGATTCGTAGTATGATCAAAGTCCAGCCCGGATCTGATCTCTTTTTCTCTCTCTCTCTCTCTCTCTCTCTCTCCTCTCTTCCCTTCTTCACCATTCCCCTCCTCTTCTCACCTCTCTTCACGTCTCTTCAAATTCCACCTTCTCACGCTCAGATCAAATGCTTCAAACAACGATTTCTCTCACTCACTCCTAACTTCTTTTTCATCCTTCCTCAACAAATACGCCGCCGATTCCAATTTCGTTCGCATTGCTATTCTCTGAACACTCCGCCGCAGAATCCAAACGGCGAAAAGCGACAGCGCAGTCACACGCTTCGCCGCACTATCCTTCGCTGCCTAATTCGTCAATGTGATTTTGCATTCATCCATGGCGGCGAGTTCAAGAGGCTTATCCACTACGCAGTTCGATTTCAAGCTGAGACTGGCGCCGCTCAATGTCGTTCCGCTTCACAAGAGTCACGTGCTGGAGCTAGCTCCGAGCAAGCGTAGAAAGCTCTGCTTCGACTTCGCTGATCGAGTTCGACTCGGAAGTGGCGCAATTCGGTGCTGCTGTTCTGACTCGGTTACTCCGATTCGCAGAACGAGTGGACCTGGCAACGGCGGAGACAAGAACGAGGAACGGAGGTTCGATACTAAGAAAAACCCTCACATTCACCGAGTGAGGGTTCAGGCCTCTCCTGCCGCAATGCCTTTCGCCTCTCCACCGTACGTTTATAATTAGAATTGTTGTTGCGTGATAATTCGTTTCTATATTTAGGTCTTAATAACCTTGCGTCTTTTGTTGATGAAAAATGAAAAATAAAGGGATAACAGTGTTGAGTTGCCGTTTTTGCATGATATTGGATCTGCATTTTGTAGATGTTACTTTCATTATCTATTCGAATGTACTGAGAAGTTTATCATCGCGATTTGTAATATTTATGCATTTGTGGTAGCTGATAATGTGCTTGTACGGTATTGGCTGAATTAGTAAGTTGAGGTGATTCCCTGGTGAGTGGAATGTGTGTTATAACATCATTGCATGTGAACTAATTGATTACGAAAACTTCTATCCTGTTCTTGGCATTCTCTTTCTTGACATGTTGATACGCGTGAGTACCATGTTATGGTTTTTGTGAGATGAGAGGAAGAGAGTGGTTTTATGCACATTAGCTTAGTATGTAAAAAATTATGATGCGTCGACCTTATTGGAGACTTGAATGATTTAGCAGGTTAAGTACGCAAAGTGCCAGCTGGGGGTAGACAATATTTGTAATATTGAGTTGAGTACATACATTATGAAGGTTGATTTCATTATATACACTTAAAGGATCAATTCTTTTGATTGTTAAACGATTTTGGAAAGGAGTTTATCTAGATTTTAATAATGTCACGGTGCTGAAAATGTTCTGACCTACATTTAAAAGTAAGAAAGGATAAAGCATGTTTTCAATTTTTCCTCCCTGTCTTTGCTTTCCAGTTGTCAAATGGTTTTATTGAAAATAAATGAAGCTTTGCTTGAGCAAGAGATTTATACCCTTGAATGTTAATTGGCTGTTGTTTATACATTATATGCAACATATGGTTGTAATTTAAGATTTTTCTCCGTGGTTATGCTGCTGTGTGCCATGATGGCAGCAGATCATTTCTGAAGCAGGAAAAATTTTCTCCACGTTGCACCCCGAGAAATTCTGGTCCACAGTCACGTGATACACCCCCGAAAAGAGGTATTTTTGTGTATTTTATATCCTTACTGCTTTGCCGGAAACATTACTGAAGGCCTTCTGATGATGTTCTTCAGTGACCAATCATGGAGTGCTAAAGTATTATAACTGTTTGTGTTCACTGATTCCTAACAGACACTGGTATAGCAAATGAGAAGGACTGGGGTATCAGCTTGTTAAATGAAAATGTTAATGAGACTGGCACAAATGAAGATGGGAGTACCTGGTACAGAGAAAATGGGGAAGAACTGGGTGAAAATGGATATAGATGTAGATGGACAAGAATGGGTGGTCAATCTCATGATGGTTCTTCAGAATGGAAAGAAACGGTATATTGTAATTTTAATATTTGAATGTCCGTATACGTTTCTAAAAATAAAATATAATATTAAACAGGGTAATAAATCTATGATAGCATGTTATGTTAATACAAGTTTTTGAATGAAAGCTATCTTCCAATTCTTTTGTGGAAGTCATCACATATAATCTTCTTGATAGCTGCTGTTTATTGTTGTTTGCCTAAAGAAATCATCATACTATGATAGAGGATTGATCCCTTGTACTAAATGAAAAGGAGAGATCTTAATTTCCAAACCCTAGATAATAAAGATATCTGTGCTAACCTTCTGGTTATGAATGTTTTATGGTAAAAACGGTAACAATGAAAGCTTATAGCTGAATAATGCTTCATGATTTTTCTTTTAAACAGGTCTAGAGTAATTTCTCTCCAGTTGGATTAAATAGTACCGTAGTTGATATTAATGCCTTAGTATACGAAGTGTCGCTCAATGTAGTAAGATCTTGATATGTAAGCATTCCACATACCTAGAAAATATCTAGCATTGCATTTGAATATTTCGACAGAATTTTGCTATAACTTTTGGATTAGTTCTAGTAATTTGAAAGTCAGTTATTATTGATATAAATATTTTTAGTGCCAAGTAACTCTGTAAAAATACCCATCTTCTTGACGAGGGAATGCTGTACTATTTATAAAATTTAAAATCTGGATGTAATTCTTCTATAGCTGAACCAGGTATGACTTCAATTTGAATTTATTGGGAGTATGGTGGTTTGGGTTTTCATTGGTTTTTTAAAATCAGTCATTAGGATTGATTTTAAGCAATTAAAAGTGGAATTGTTTTATTGGAAAAGATATAATTTATTGTTCTTTTGTATTTTCAATGTAATGAGCACTTTCTTTGTCAATAATAACTTTCTACTTTTAGTTAACATAAAAGCCCAAGGGTTGATATTAACAAAACTCTTCTTTTAATGATAGCCTGATTAGCATCTTCCCTGGTGGATTCATTTTTAATGTTAGATTCACAGTATTCATAGTGTTATCTGTATCACACCTCAGGTGGATTCCTTTTAATTGGTTTTATTGATCTAATTGACAGTGGTGGGAGAAGAGTGACTGGACTGGATATAAGGAGCTAGGTACGTTCTTTTCTTTATATTTGAAATAACAGCCTTAAAGTACCATAGGGCCAGTGCAGAATTACTTCTAGGCAGAAGTACATGGTATTCCTGGTAAAAAAGAATATAGTTTGAGGTTTTCAAACTTACCTTTGGGCCTTGCTCAAACACTTCATTTAGTTAATTAACTATTATTAACATTTGGATGGGCTATGCTTATATGCACATGCATGTAAAAGTGACAATTAACTTATAAAAGGGTCCAAAATGAATCAACTGATGAAGATCGTGTATATAGGAGAAGGAAGAATAAGCTAATAGCTGCCCAGTGATGTGGAATGTGGCATGCCACATGTGATCCAGTTGAGAGGGAAGTCAATTATAGGAAGTGTGTCAAAGGAAGGCAGGTGGTAATCAATTTGAACTCTTGTTCGGAGGAGACTAAACACTCCCATAATGCTTAGTTTTTCAGTTCTATACTCATAAACATTGTTTTAGGCTCTGTAATTAGCTGACACGGGTCTTATACACTTAGTAAAGTACAAATTTTCCTTGTCTATAATACCCTGGTACCTGTCATTTTGGTATAATAGTCTCGATTCTGAGAGCTTGGATGGTCATCATAAGGCAGGAGTGATAGACGTGGATCAAGATAAGTTGAGTGAGATCAAGAAGCTCTTGCTGTAATGATTGTCATTGGTAAGTATAGGAAGTTGGACAATGTTCATGGATGAGGAGTTATGGGAGAGAACCTTGTAAGTCATATTCATCATCTTGATTCAGTAAAGATACTCCCATTACAATGTAATGGAGAGCAAGGAAAATGGAGATTCTAATATTCTTTGATGATGCGTATGGGTGTATTGTTTGGATTGAATGCTCTATTTCAAATTAAATTCATCACTCAGAAGAAGCTCCATATGTTGTTGCTTGTAGGAAGTTCTGGCCTTGGATAGATATCATTGGTGGGGAGAGAAGACATCTACATGGTGTTGGGAGAACATCAAGGTAATTATAAGATGGCATTTTAAAACTCGGTTCACCAATTCATCCAAAACCCATTTTGACCTCTAGTAAGTATTCAATACACTATAATTATGATGGAGCCCATTAACAATTGCAATGCTCTTTTGCAGCTCTAAAGAAACTGGATTATGCCATGTTGAAAGGGCTTTTTCTCATTATAATGAAGGGGACATGAGGCCTAGAGAACCAACTAGAAAGTTAGCCTGATAAGAGTTGCTTGTAAATTAAGAGTTTGTTTGGCTGAGCTTCTCTATGAGATTGATACCATTAAACTAAATGTTTATAGGTAGTCCAATAACGGTCTGATAGTGAGTGACACGATAGGTTCAACACACCTTGCTTAGATAGGCTTTGATACCATTTTAAAAAATAGACTTTAAGTCTAACTTAACCTCACAACATTGGTTTGGTAATATAAGATTTACACACACTTATACACAATTTGACTATATCTCTAGTTGATGCGAGATCCTCAATAGTTAAATCCGTTTTCTCTAACTCCTAGTTCATATTTTCTTCTACTGAGTGATTGCTTGCCTTTTTAGAAATGAGTGGATTTCTATGCCCTTGATAATTTATATTAGAGCAAAGCTCAACCCCTGCTTATAATATTAATAATTTCTTCCATTGCTTTAGTTTCTCAACAAGTAATGCAGATTTAAGGTGATTGCTTACTGCCCCCACCTGTCAAACAAGTTGAGGCTGGCTGACCGAAATTGCAACTTAGTTTCTTTTTCTTGATACAAAAGTTACTAAGAAAAACTTTACCTCAGTCAGAAACAATTGTCAAAGGGTGAATCCGTGTAAGCTAAGCACCTCTTGGATTAAGTTTTCTGCCATTTCCTTGGCTATGAAAGGGTGACGGACGTGGCAAAAGTGCATATACCTAGTTAGGTGATCTACCACTACAAATAATGGTATATTGACAAACTTAAGTAGGCATTCTTATGGGTTGCAATGAAACCACTGACTATATTAGAGATAATGTTTTGTGTTTGTATCTTTGACATATCACTAGCTGCAACAAATTGCTGCATATCCTTTTTCATACTCTCCTAAAACACCATCTTTTATAATCTTCCGATATTTACAAAAAAGTTTGAATGATCTGCCGCTGAAGAATTATAAAATTCTGAATGAAGCAATGGAATATGGGGATTGTCTTCGTAAAATTAATAAGTTTTTGTATTAAAGGTTATTCCCTTCCAGAGTAGACCTGAGGTGAGACATTGGATCTGCAATCAGATATTGTACACTTAATTTTAACTTCTGATCTGATTGAATTTCATTAGCACAGGCACCTGATTGGCCAAACTGCATAGCAGTGATGGCAGCATATTTCATTATTTTCAGTTTGGGTATTATAAGTATCAAAGTTGAATCCCATCAGTTCGGAGGCACACAAATTGCTGTTCTCCCATTAAATGTTGCTCATTTAGGAATTTCAAGTTGCTTTAATCACTGTAAATCATAAAATTAGTGTTATTATCATAATGAGATTCATTGCCTACTCAGTCTGAGTACTGGAGGATTAAATATTTAATTTTTATAATAAATATATAGTTTGTAAGTTTTTTTGTATATATAACAAAAAGTTGTCTTGTTGTGGTGGTTGAATTTATTTTAGCTTCCTAAAGGAACAAGGCAGGAACCCATATGGGACCAAAATTTCAAAATTTGGCAATTTCACTCCCAAATTCTTTTTGCCTGCATGCACCTTCCAGGTTCGTTATGTGTGATCAATCCAGTTTGTGGAAAAAAAAAAATCCAGAAAGAAAACAATGTTGCCATGTCAAGCATGCCAATTGGTATGAGCTCACTTTTATAGACAGATTATTTCCCACTGTCAGACAAGACTTGAAACTCCTTACATAGTAGTATGGAGCCTCCTTTATAGTCATGTCCCCTAGCAGATCAACATAAGTTGTATAAAATTGGATCCCATTATAAAGTTGGGCCCTCACTACATACTGCTGTACCTGATAATGATGGATCTTCTTTTAAGATCACTTTTGCTTCAGACTTTTCAAAGTGATTCCCTTGAAGTTTGCCATGATTTTACCCAAACCAGAGAGTCATTCCATGCCTAGTGCCCAACCTTAGAAATCTAGCTGATTGAATTGCAATGTTTGAAATCCCAGATATCGTACACAGTGGCAGACACTAAAAATGCTACAGTGAGATAGGTATAGCAGGATAACTATTATTCTGAAATTTCTTATATTTACTAAAAATGCTACAGTTAGATAGCTATAGCAGGATAACTATTATTCTGAAATTTCTTATATTTTATATAAGGTAGGTTCCTATAAATTCTAAAAAATCATACTCAAAATTAATAAAGTCACATACATAGGTATCTTTAACAAAACATACAAGTAAATACCAATACAAGTCCGTACGAGTTTCATACATGGGAATTATCAATCATCATCTTCTAAATTTAGGTATTCTTTATGATTGTCACTTTACATCTATTGATCTCAATTCTGGAAATTAAAATCTCAAAAATTTCATTCCAAAAACCCTTAGTGTCTCTGCTCACAGGGTTTTTTCTTTTGTAATCAACACATAGTGTTGTTTTTCTCTTTTCACTTTTCTTTAACCAAATCTCATGAATGAATTAGAAAAGCTATATAAGCGGGAATTGTAAATGAAACTATGAAAGAAATTAAGAAAGTTCTTCTGAAACTATTTTAGTTGATTATTCCTCTACTTTATTTGTCATCCAATCAAATATATTTGGTTGTTTTATTAGTTTCTTTCCATTCTTCCAAAATAGAGGCTTTACAAACTTAGACATAAATAGTTGTTTTCTAAGACTTTTGGTTAAGTTGGTTTTTATCTATTTTCAAGTTTAAAATTATTAGATTAAATATTATGTATTATCTATACAATATATTTGAAGTCATTTTTCATTGGATCTCGATGTGATATCTTTATGTGAATGATCATTTATCAACGATGGTGGGGTTGCTGAGTGGCAATATCGCGTGAGCTGGCATTAAAACATTTCTCTGAATCGAGTATCATTATCATCCAATGGTGTAATTGATTGAAGAAATGCTGGATAACAGTTTGTTGTATCACTTGTTAGACTCTTAAATAATCTTCGAAGACTTTGGGTTTGTCTGTAACTAAACTTAAAAACCATAACTATAGGGTAAGGGTTGTCCCTCACTTGTATATATTATTTTGTCCCTACAATTTGGGATTCTCAACACTCCCCTCATATGAAGATTTGGGCTTCCTGAGTGTGAATTTTGTAGGATTCAATATCTAATGTAATTGAATATAGTTTTGAAGCCATCTTAAAATCTGGTTTTTGGGTTTAGTTCAACCCTAACAGCTAGCTCATAGAATTGTCCCCCACTTGTATACACTATTTTGGCCACACCATTCGACAATGGGGGATAACCTACAATTATAAATCCTGTGACTTGTTAGTGCATCCGATTGATTTTATACACTCTTGCAGGTGTGGAGAAATCTGGTAGGAATTCTGAGGGGGATTCTTGGTGGGAGACGTGGCAGGAAAATCTTCATCAAGATGAATGGAGGTCATTACTTTATTTCCCTGCTCGTGATGATTAGGTAAACCCTGTGAATTCTTGACACCATGTCTTGCATGTTTAAATTTGCAGTAACATAGCAAGAATAGAAAGGAGTGCACAAAAACAAGCAAAATCAGGAACTGAAAATGCTGGATGGTATGAGAAATGGTAAGGTGGTGGTGTTTACCAGGGGGAGGGTGTTTGGTTTTCTGTATGCATTATAAATAGGTCTAATGCATTCCAATATTCTGTGTCTGTTCAATTTGGTTAGGTGGGAAAAATATGATGCTAAAGGCTGGACCGAGAAAGGAGCACACAAGTATGGTAGATTGAATGAACAATCATGGTGGGAAAAGTGGGGAGAGCATTATGATGGAAGAGGATCTGTTCTCAAATGGTAAGGGTTCTGATTTTCCCATCTTAAAATGTCATTTACAATGTCATGTTGCTCTGTACTAGATATTTTTTAAAATAGCTTATTAATTTGTAGTGATAACTGGGTGTGGTTTGGTGAGTAGAGTTGGTTTTCATTTGTATTGAAATTTGCGTAATTATACCGTCTAATTGACTATGGGTATGTGATCAAATGGTGGATATCTTTATTATTTGTATTGGTTAGTTTTAAGACATTGTAGACTGAAAATTAGCATGAACTTAATTTGCATGACTTGCAAGATGTACTTTCAGACTTTTAGCCCAGCAAGGACTTTTCGAAATTTTATCTTATAAAATAGTATTCGTGATGTAAGATTGGTTTTGATTTATGCTATAATGTCAATGGATACTATCAAGCGTTGAATTATGACAGTTTTTCCAGGAGCACAGCAATGTCTTACTTTTTAATTTGTGGTCATTGTTCTTTTTCAATTTTTTTTCCCTTCTTTCTAATGGTAATGTGTTGATTTCTTCGGATACGAGGAACTATTTGAGTTTATAAAAAAATTATTCTGGGTTTTAAAATTAGTTTTCTTTGTGCTTCCTCCTCCTTGCTTACACTTCCTCAGGACAGATAAGTGGGCTGAAACCGAGCTTGGAACGAAATGGGGGGACAAGTGGGAGGAGAGGTTTTTTAAAGGCATAGGTTCAAGACACGGAGAAACATGGCACGTATCTCCAAGCAGTGAACGTATGTTACCATCACTAAAATGGGTCTTCTGGGTTTCTCTCATTTTCACTCCTGCTTTTACATGCTTGCTAACATGGTCTTCCGTCACCATATTCCTACTTTTTACCAGGTTGGTCTAGAACTTGGGGAGAAGAACACTTTGGAAATGGGTATGGTATCTAAAGCTTACTTACAGCTGATTAGTGGATTATTTGTTCATGGCAACAATTTAAAAATGCTTTGATTGTTAAATAGATCTGCATCCAATGCCCCACTTTTTTATTCTATATCGACTTGTTTCGCTTTCGTTTTTAACAGGAAAGTTCATAAGTATGGAAATAGCACAACTGGTGAGAGCTGGGATATAGTTGTAGATGAAGAAACATACTATGAGTAAGATTTTCAGCAACTAGCCATTCTATTGCTCATGTCCTCTAGTTAATCCAAAGGCCTTTGATGCATCTAGATGGGTTTAGTCCATATAGAGTATGTGTCTAGCGATTGTTGGGTAACCCGCAAGTACAGATTCTTTCCATTTTTTCATAAAGAAAAAAAATTGTTACAAAATACTCAAGCATTACAATACAGTGATAGACGTGTTAGATCTCTATAATTAGATTATAAAAGGCCATTAACGTTTGTGATCTCTATATTGGTAATTTGAATTTGAAAATGTCTAAAATATAGGGCGGAACCTCACTATGGTTGGGCGGATGTTGTGGGTGATTCAACCCAATTACTTTCAATTGAGCCTCGGGAGAGGCCTCCTGGTGTCTTCCCTAATATAGACTTTGGTTCGCCTCTATCGCCTGAGGCTAATGATGACTCGCCTCAAGATTTGCCCCCTTCACAATCAACATGATCTGACTTACAAGCTCCATTATTTATTTTCTTCAATTTTAGGGAGATTCCATCGTAACGAGTGGAACCCATTTTGTAATATATACTGTGGATCGATCATTTTATTCATTCTTTCCATTTTAATGTTCTACCTTTACTTTTCCCCTTTGGTTTCCCACTATTTAAAATTGACAAATTTTTGGTCATATTATTGGATGACTTTCTACTGTGCCACGTAAATGATGCTAAACACAGTTGATATTTAATGTTTTTCGGTCAAATTTAGTCGGCAGTCGCTGGTAAGATAAACTATTTGTCTGCAACCCATGAGCTTCCGCTATTGCTCTTTATACATTTCGCACTCAACGCAAGCAAATTATTGGAAATAAAATCTACCTTTCATTATGACAACATTTATGGAAAGAAATTATCCATGCTTTAAAACGGTCAACCTATCAGGACAACACTATTGATTGCTACGTTCCCTTTAGACGAATAAACGACAGTTGACATCTAGTTGCTTCTAAAAATTATGTTGACCGCATCATACGTCAATAATGGAAGACAGGAAGACAGAAACCAATAAGTACAGATATACAGATTTTCCTACTTCCTAGCAAACTCGATTCAATTTTGTGTGCAGCTTCTATATGTCGAACGACTGTCCTATAAATCTACTTCCATTGCTCGCTTCTGATCCCCTCTTCGTAGATTCAAGTATAAGTCCAAAACAATCCCACCAAACTAAAGTCATTATGTCCTTAGAAATGCAGAAGATGATCGTATGATTAATTTTTTTGGATGTCTTTTTACTATGCAGTATTGAGAAAGGAACGCCTTTTCTGTTTCCTTTTTTGGGCTTTATCGGCTGCTGTCAAATTGAGCAGCAACTGCTCAAGGGAACGTGATGAGGACAAACACCATATAATAAGTCAACAGGTACATCAGCACTGGACAACTCATCATCACTAATCTGATATAATTTCCTCTAAATCAGGATCCTCGAAGTTCATAGCATCATAGTCCGAAAATGTTTCATTGAATGTACCCTTATCTTCTAGATCATTCTGATCATCATCATCATCATCCATTTCTGGCCATTCAGCCTCATTGTCAACATCCGGTTCATCGTTTGATGCATTTCTCTTCGTTGTATTATCCTTTCCATGTTTTCGAGGTCCTGAATTTTTCTCAACTTTGGCTGTGGAATCTTCACATATGCAGGTCGATGGATTCTCATGAAATCCGCCTCTACCTGGTCTAACCTCCTTTGGCTCCCCCATGAAGCCTCTCTGGAAATTACGGACACTGGACGCGAAAACATCCCAAGTCATGTTTCTTCTATTCAAGAACAATCGGTAGAGTTTTTTAGCATTTGGACGAATGGTTGGTTTATGCCCAAAGTATCTCCTACAAGAAAGTTCCCAGAGAGCTAATTAGCTGTAATAGATATCAGTAAACAACAGAAATTAAAATAGATGTAAATGGAGTATAACATACCTTCGTCCAGCTAATATTTTTGCCATATTTCCATTATTATTGGTTACAAATACATCACTTTCATCACAGACAATGAAGTCAAGTGCAGCCATGCGAGAAGAAAATGAAGAAAATGATTGTAATTCTTCCTTGGTAGCAATGGTCTCTTTTGAATGGTAATTAGGAAACAATTCCTTGAGAGGCGCTAGTGTTCTTTCCCCTCCATATACTTCCCCTGATGCAACGTAAATATGAACATCAGAACCATATCCCAATGCTCTTAGCATGAGACCAACTTCTTCTGGGGTTAATGGGCATCTTCCCTGCCTCCTTGCCCTATCAGGATTGCTTCTCTGCATGTCAATATTACTCACTCATATTATTTACCAGTCCGTAAATCAATTTTCAAAAGTGTAAACATAGTTCAGCCAAACATTTCTCGACTAAGTCCTAATTCCATAGCATCTTGCCACTATCAGGGTGAAGAATGTTCAGACGTTTAAAGCCATTGTTGATATTCATTCTATGGAAAGATCCTGTTAAGTTTTTGTATCCTGTGTACTGCTATGGTTTTGGATTTCCACTCAAGCATATAAAAAAAAAAAAAAAAAAAGCTACCTAAAAGTGAACAAGATGTGATTACATTTTGAGTATCTCCTAATAAATTATAGTGGGTATATAAAATTTTAACATGTGAGACTTACATGTAATGTCTTCCACCTCCGCCTTATTGCGCCAAGTTCTTTCTGCTCCTTCTCCCCTCCACCATAATCACATCCAGAAAATGCCAGCATATCAGGTTCAAATCTGTAGAAAAAATGGCAATCAATGTACAAATTTTTCAATTGTCATCTCTTATCTACCTAATTAACTGCATCTTAAATGTAAAAGAATAAAAGAAATTGCTGCTTGTGCAAATAGAATCAGCGAATGTTTTTAAAATTCAAGCCATCGTTGGCTTGTAGAGGTACATAATCAATGGGTCACTAGTGTGTGTGGTGGTGTAAACCTCTCCAAGCTAATACAAGGTGGCGGGTGTTGTTCTCAGCTATTACACTTTTCACACAATTTAATTATTTTGAATTAATTTTCAGAAACAGCGAGTTACAAGCATATCAGTGTGGGTCTTGAGGAACACAACAAATGCAGCACAGGTCTCGAGAGAGTACTATCAGGAACGCAGGACATGGGTCTTTTATTAATATAATGGAAAAAACGAACGGTCCATTCGGACAGGTTTATACCGCTTAAAATGTTTTTTTTTTCTAGTATGATGAAATCTACACCAAGTTAGAGACGTGCTGGATCTAAAAAGTAAATTGGGCTGTATACACCTTTGAATCCCAATCGGACCGACCGGTCCAAACAGGGTTCTAAAACTCTGGAATCAACAAAAGCTGCAACAAGTACGATCAATCAGATTAAGCTCAGGATGTGGACTTGACCTAAATTATGAGCATGTGAATGAGTGCTTGGGAATTTCTCAAACAAACTGGCTACTTTTTACGAGAAGGAGAAAGGGAAAAAGGCAACAACTGGCTGTTAGACCAAAAGGGTAAACAAGAATGGACATGGCAATTCACTGCCTCAATTTAAATTGTACTACTTGCAAATGCTGCCAGTTAAAACTCGGTCCTCCTTGAAACAGATCATTCTTGTGTAAGTGTTTCATATTTTATGGAAATAAATTGGATGGATACTTTCGTGATATGCTTATCTAGCATATGCGTATATTCATGTAATGCAGCCGCGTAAGATTATCAGCATAGGCATAAACACTAATTATATATTCTAGTGTTTTGGTGGTCATCATATTGATAAATCAAATTGATACCAACGCATATGAATTTAATGCGATGTATACAGATAATAAAAGACCAAAATTCAATCAAACTACCTTAGGTGCAGTGCAATATAATGTTTACTTCTCTTCCTCATCCATTGGACCAGTTTTTCCCCCATTCCAAGTATTGGGCTGGTAAATTTTAAAGCATGGTAGTTAACTCTACATCTCAACTTCTGATATTCTGTATCCAACCTGTTTGCAAGCCTGTAGTCAAATTTGCTAAGCTGGACAGCCTGCCACAAAATGAAGCAAACAAATAGATTTCCTGAATAAGTAAACATTCAAACAGTTATCCATTTATATGGTGGTCAGACAAAGGTATCAAATTTTAAGGCATTAATTACTGTTTATCAAATCTTTAAAAAAAATATAACATTTGGCAACAACTAACTAGAGCTTTCATATCTTTCTGAAATCTAAATTTCTTGAACATCTATTGCAGTTTTGTGAACACAAAATGTCCCATTGTGGAAAGCAAAATTCAAAAAATTAACAAAAAAAAATCCTGTAATTTATAAAAACTTGGATTTGAAATTTGAATAAGGTAGTCTTTCTCAGCCGTCAGATATGATGGATAAAAT
Source organism: Vigna reflexopilosa (assembly GCA_027742785.1). Lineage (NCBI taxonomy): Eukaryota > Viridiplantae > Streptophyta > Magnoliopsida > Fabales > Fabaceae > Vigna > Vigna reflexopilosa. The sequence continues at coordinate 1,490,577 of CM050918.1, read as the reverse complement.
ATGTGGCTCTGAGCGAATGATATCTTTTTGACTGAAATATCTTGGCAAAATTGAGGGGGTGAATGGATTGGGATATTGCAGACAGAGAAATATAAGAGTGCTTCGCTGATAGAAAAGATTTAGATAAGACATTAAATAAAGGTAAAGGAGTAGAAAAAACCTAGCTTGATTCATAAGATAAGTTAGGCATCGCACACTTGGGGGATAAAATTCATCAGACTCATGCATTCAACTGATTGGGGGACCAATGCTGAAGAGTTTATACACTCAAATAAAACCATTTAATCAGATCTAATAGACTCTCTATAAGATCTACCTAACGAAGAAAATAATTCTAGTCCTTGATCTAAATGCATTAACGACCTTCCTACATCTACTTAACAGAGAGAATCCAGTATGTTGAAAACCACAGTAGCACTAGTAATAGTTTCAGGAGATAAAAAAAAACTTACATGCTTTTTCATGATTACAGGTAATATGCGAGTTATATAACATCTTTCATTACACTTCCTTGGAACCCGCATATTGTATGCAGATAATGGTTTCCTACCCTTACTGGGAAGTTGCTTGATAATCTTGACATCTTTGGACAGATGTGATATAAACCAATCAACATCAAAGATCTCTGAGAAGTTACTGCAAAAAGTAAAGTATGTCACCATTGCACAATACTTGAATATCCAAATCAAATCACAGGGGCAATCCGTGCCTCTTTTGTAACTGACCTAGAATCTTTCCAGAAAGATCGTTGATCCAATTTTGGAACAACAAGAGTAGCATTCAAAATTCGTGCAGCAACAACAGCATCTGTAATCTGCCAGTTGCGGAAACAGAAGGATTGGCATTAATAGCAGAGTATAATTATAGAGTGTTCCAGCAACAGATATCCTATACTATAATGTACCATCGGAATATGCATCATCATAACCAGAAAAACAGATGCAATGGTTGCAGCAAACAATTTAGGGGAACATTTTGTTCAAAACCTAGCACATCCAGAAGGATAAGGGATATATATTTCATCCATGGAAGCAAACAATAGCATTGTCAGTATAATTGTGTATTGAGAGAGATACGCACAGACAAGCAAAAATAGTCCTCTACTAAGACATGTTGATTCTGTTCGACATTACTCACTACTGCAAAAACAAGTTGATTCCGTTCGACAACATCAATCTACGATCGAATCCAATTGGGGCAGCAGAAGCAGTTTTCCCCATTTTTAAGTTCATTTCACATTTTTATTAACTATAAGTGCATAAATAAAAAGACCAGACTCCGAAACCCACAATTTTTTAGAAGTAGAAACAGAAGCCGGATATCAAATTCTTGCTTGACTATAACAATCACAAATAGTCCAAATAATAATTACCCCCGTTCTTTGCTGATTCAAGCCTCCACTTGTCGCAATCAACAAATATCGATTCGAAAGTGTAATCGCTTGAGCTTCTGCCACACGGAAAGCATAGTTATCAGTCATTACACACATTCATACATCCAAAACCAAATCCAAGTTTAAAACGAAAAAGTTTTACATCGCATCACTCCACACTACTGAACCAACAATGATACGCACTTTGAAACTTGCTGCTGGAATTGCTACAGCCGTAGAAGTGCTCTGAATTTCGAGAAGTCCAGATATCGCGTCCCAACTTTCCTCCATCTCTCTAAATAATTATCATTCAATTAAGACAAAATCAATCAACAACGGAATCAAGATCCAATAACATAAACGTCAAACCATCGCCAAATTCAAATAGAAGCCAGGAAATGAAAAGCCCTAACCGGAACGCGGAACGCAGGATGTTCAATCGCCTCATCCTCATGAAAGCTAATCTGAACAATAATTCCATACATAAAACAAAAAAAACGATTAGGAATGTGTGATCAATTACTTGAACAATCAGAAACCTCTATTCGTGAGAGAGAGAAAGAGTACCGTAGTGTGTTGTCGTTTCAAGTGCATACGATCGGTTTCAACGGGAGAAGGAGCTAAAAACGAGAGGAGAGCGAAGAGAAAGAGTAGTGCGGCGGCGACGGCGGAAAACACCGGGATCACTACACGGAATCGTTGGTAATAGTGTTGGCGCCGCCGCTGATATGCCATTTCTCTTTACCTCTCTCTGAGCGTGTACGTGTGCTTATTGAAGCACCAACTCGATGAAATTATTACAGTTTCATGTTCGTCTCACACAAAATAATTAATAAATAATTCTGAATCTCACACGACTACAGCATGGCATTGCCTGTGGCGTGGTGCGTTGCGAAAACAGATCTGTTTGTTCGATATGATAGCGTTGCAACAGAGTTGTTAACTATACGACAGCCTTTCTTTCTTCTCTCGTTGCAACGCTACCAGGTAAGGTTTATGACGCTTCCCTTCTTCATCTCTCTATCTGTTTTGCCTATCTTTTTTCTTATTTTTGCCTCCCACGTGTACTGTGTCGCAGTCCTTCTGTTTCATCCTTTTCTTTTCATTTAACAAACGCGCATCACTGCTCTCTTCTTCCTCCAAATTTTGGAGATTTGATTTGTTGCCAACTTCGCATGCTGTTCAATGGTTCGGATAAATATCAACACATGTAAAAAATGTTTCCATCAAATATTAAGGCTGGAATAATGGTCGAAGCGTTTTTTCTAAGCATTTCGTACCTCGCTAATCTTATATCCTCTCTGTAATAATACTTTCAAGAAACGATTTATATATCGGTAAATTAATTTATTTTCAGACAAAAATACTATTTGAATGTAAATAAAAATTCAATTGAAATAAAAATTAAGTGATTTGTTTATGTTAAAAACATTGAAGATATACTTTAAGACAATAATTACCATATTTTCTTTAAATTATTTAATAATTTTATTACAAAATTTATTGAAATAAGTTTGTTTAATCTTTTGAGAAATAATAATAATAATTGAAAACATTTATAAAGATTAAATCACTTGCTTTTTTACGAAAACAGTAACTGCAAAATGGAATGTATTAAATTTGGTGAGAAACAAATTCATTATTATTCTGTTCTTGAATATTTTTGTGATAAAGTGTAAAAAAAGTTATGTTCAGATATATATTCCTAACTTGGACAGAGAGGAATTTTAAAGAAAAATATATCTATTTACTTATAAATATTTTATGGTTTAGTATTAGAAGTGTACAGTATTTTTATATTGATATTTAATCTTATAGATGATGATAATTTGAGATTAAATAACTTCTTAAAATAAGTCATTTTATATATTTATTACCTGTTTGTTCCCATATAAAAAGAGGATGACAGTACTTTTTATTCGAATACAACGAATAGGGGTAAAGAATGTTTTGTTATTTGAATTTTCTAGAATAAAGAAAAAGATTGATTCAACGTTATATTCCTAACTTTGAACAAAAGAAATGTTCTAATTAGAATACACTTACATTTTCATGAAACTTCGTTCAATTTTAATTTATTCAACCTAATAAAGACATGGAAAACTCGATTGGCCAATTTTGAAAAGAAAGAAATGAGGTTTTAATAATCAGAAAGGAGCATATTTGGAAGGTGGAAAAAAATGAAATTTCGTTTCATGTTTTCTTTCATTAGTTCGTTCTTCACTCTCGTATCACTCTTTCTCATTCTCTCATCGTCACTTTCTCTCTCGTTCTTTGAGTTCTATGTCTCTTTCATTTGCCTGAGCATTGTTGTGGGTCTTTTTCATTTGCCTAAGCATTGTTGTGAGTCTCTTTCATCTTCCTTTTTTTGTTCGTCTCTTTAGCATTCACCATTGTTGTTTGTTGAAGGTTGATAATTTTGTAAGGTTGGGGTTTTTCGAAGGTTGAGACTTTTCAAAGTTGGAACTTTTCGAAGGTTGGTGCTTTTCGAAGGTTGGGGCTTTTCGTCTTCCCACACTGTCTTTCCCGCACTCCATGAACGAGTAAATGTTTCGAAGGTTATGGTTTTTGACATTGACCGAGTAAAGAAATGTGTATGTGACTAGATCCTCGACAACGACAACATTAGAAGAATGGAAGCACGACAGAAATTTGGATTGTTAGAGGATTGGTTTCATTTGTAGAGTTTTTCTTTGTATGTAGACAAAGATGAATTTTTGTCTTTGTAAGAAACAATGATATTTATGTATAGATTCTTATTGCAATATAATGTTAGCTTTCATGGATTGCCCAAACAAGACTTGCTAGTCTCTACTCACACTTAAACATTAAAAATAAGTTTCAACCATGGTATAAATGTCAAAAATATTGAAAGGTCTTTGAGTCTATACCAAATTAACTTGTTCAAATGAAAAAATTTAGACCAACTTGCTCCAGATCTTGAAGGACTTCAACTAACTTGTTCAAATGAAAACAATTGTTTCTTATCTCGAACATGGAGTGTCCAAACTTGATTTCCCACACAAAAATCACACTTAAACAACAAAATCACACAAAAACCATTGCGTTTATACAAAAATTTAGACTATGGTCCCCTAGGTTACCAGAACTGACTCCTGTAGTACAACTTTCTGTACAAATCCGAGATTTTGTTCGTGTAATCGTTTACCAAGGTCTTGTAAACGATTACAGCTTTGTCTTTTGCTCCAGACCTTGCAAAACTTCAACTAACTTGTTCAAATGAAAAAAAAAATGATTTCTTATCTCGAACATGGGATGTTCAAACTGGATTTCCCACACTAAAATCACACTTAAACAACAAAATCACACAGAAACCATTGTGTTTATGCAAAAAATACAAAAATTTAGACTATGGTCCCCTAGGTTACTAGAACTGGCTCGTACAGTACAACTTTTTGTACAAATCCAGGATTTTGTTCGTGTAATCGTTTACCAAGGTCTTGTAAACGATTATAACTTTGTTTTTTGCTCTAGACCTTGCAAAACTTCAACTAACTTATTTAAATGAAAAAGAAAATTTCTTATCTCGAACATAAGGTACCCAAACTTGATTTTCCACAATAAAATCACACTTAAACAATAAAGTTGTAAACGATTACAGTTTTTGGTATCAAAATATTGGGACCCTAAAGACATTTCTACTTTATTCGTCCACTTTTATTCTTCCAAACGAAGGTAATAGAGACATTAAAAAGAACACATGTAAGTAAAATAAAAGAAGATAAATGAAATTTTCATGGTTAAAGTAGACAAAATTTAATAAAATTGAATTTTTTTAAGAATATTTGATTTTAAATAAAAATATATTGTTTATATTATTTCTATACTCTTAATAGCATTTTTATTATTGTTGTTCTTTATTTTTATTATTAATATTATTTTTGTTTATTGTTATTTCTATCATATAAGGAATTAAAGACAATCATGATCAACCATAGAGTATGTTTATATAATAAAAAGTAGATTATACGTGATATGATCAATTATTAAGTTGTGTGTATTATTTCTTCCTTAAGAAAATATGAAGATTTTCACGGTTTCCATATTTTAAAAATCATAAATTTATATATTTCTTAAACGTGAATTTTCTCTCTATTCTACCATCTTCTTTCCTTCCCCACCATTTCATTCTTTCCAAACAATTTATAACTCTTAATTTATTTTTTTCTAAACAATTTGTAGCTATGTCATAATGATCGATAACAGTTTTGAAAAAATAACTTTTTTCTAAGCATACTATAAGTTTATTTAAAAGAAAATTACTTTATTAGGTCTAATAATTATTTATACAGATCATATTTTCATAAAACATCTGTTAACCAAATTTAACAAATGTGGGAATCATGTCTTGCTTGAAAATGTAGAACCAGGTACTTCTAATTGTAAACATGAAATTTTTGAGGACATTAAAATATTTTTAACTAATTACATTTTTATTATATTATTTAAAAAAAAATACCATCTCTCACTATTCAATTGTATGCACATGACAATTAAAAACATTACAATTATAGAAAAAGTGGAAGACGAAAGTTCTTCCAATATTGTATCTAGTGTTATTGAAATGAAAAAACAAAAACAGTATTTTTAAAATCAAGACAAAATGATGACTAATTATTATAATATTTTTCTAATTTAAACAATTATTTATCTTTATATTTCTTTATTTATAGAAAAATTAACTTTGACATATTTATTTATTGTAGTTGTTAATATTGTGTTTATTTATATTATTTTAACTTTTTTTTATCAATCATAAACTTATAGCTTAAAAAAATGTGAAACATTAAAATAAAATTATTATTGCAATATTTATATATAGTATTTTTCTAAAATTTTACTTATGGTCAAATTTATATACTCATTAACCAACCATTTTAGGAATAGACCAACAAAACTAATTTACAAATTCTTACATAAAAATAAAATTATTATTGCAATTCTACATTACCAAGCTTGTGATTACATGATGAGAATTTTATCCCTTAAACATATATAAATTAATTTGTTTTTAGTTTATATTCTAAAATAAAGTATATTTTATTCTTCATTTTAAATAAATCTTAATTTTTTATCTTCAAAAACTAAAACAACTATAATTTTTTTTTTCATTTTACTTGCCGTTCATGGCAACTCATCATTTATTGTTTATTGTACCAGCCATAGAATTCATGTTGAGGACGCCATGGTTGCACTAAAACTAGGGGAATGTAGCATTTACTAGGTTCGGAGTTGCTTGTTTATAAGGTTATATATATATATATATATATATATATATATATATATATATATATTTACTTATTTATATATATATATTTATTTATTGCTTTAAATGTTTAAATAAAGAATTAAGATCCTAATGTTATCATTGTGATGAGGTTTTTTCTTTATTAATTTTAGTGTTTATGTCCAAAGAAATTGTCTTAACCATTATTTTTTTGTTATTTCATATTTCCATGGATTTGACAAATTAAATAAAAAATAATTTTGAACGAAATTAATGTAATTAAACATATTGAGATTAAACTGATAAAAAAATTGTGATTAGTTTTAGTATTATTGGTACGTGGCAGGTGCAAAATCACGTGTGAGCCTCATCCCTGGGAATTAGGAAGCAGAAGAATGGGACTCCACAGTTGCAATCTGAAACCTTTCTCTCTGTGAAACCAGAAGCAGATTATTTAACCATTAATCATGTATTCCTTCACTGTGAAACCCTTATTCGTACCTCACTTTATTTCTTCTTCTTCTTCTTCTTCTTCCTCTTCAACTTCTACTTCCTCCTCTTCAATTTCTCTCGCCTCCTTCTCATCTCGTTCTCTCTCATCAATTAGCTTTCCCAGAAATTCAAAGTACAGAGGAAGGTTTGGTCTGAAAGTTGAAGCTTATGATTCCTCCAACAACGACGCTTCTAACCCTGCAAGTGCTGGCGACTCCAAACCCCCTAATGGCACTTTGGTACTGCTTCTCCTTCTTCTTATTCTTCTTAGTTTTCTATTGATAAAAGTTATACTTTTAATGGTATATTTTATCGTTTTAACAGAAAAAAGTATTGTATGAATTGTGAATGAAAACCTTTTACAATAGGTTAGTGTGATCTTGGATCAGTGAATGAATATTTCTAATCTTTAAACTCTCCCATGAAATCTCAAGTTTCTTCAGCATTATATGCCCTGGTCCGAGTGACTATTTTGATGGATATGAAATTAAAACAGGATCTGTTGTCAAAATAATTTTTTTCTGTGAATAAGTATGTACTTCTGCCTGGTAAGTTATCCGAGCAGTGATTTAATGTTTTGAATTCACCAGTCAAAGAGCAGGAGAGAAATTTTACTGGAATATGTTAAGAACGTGCAGCCAGAATTTATGGAATTGTTTGTGAAAAGAGCGCCTCAACAGGTATGGGGATGTCTTGCTTATTAACAATTTACCTGACCTTTAATTGATTGCAGCGGAAAAATGGCTTTTTTTTTTTCCCTTGCCATGCCCTCTTGGTGTGAATGAAACTTATGTTGATGATTAGGTTGTGGATGCAATGCGCCAAACAGTGACAAATATGATTGGAACACTGCCCCCTCAATTTTTTGCTGTAACAATTACCACTGTAAGATGCAATGACTTTTTTTTTTCTCCTCTTGCTTAACTTTAGCTATCATTTTTAGTGACCAATTTTGCAAGCTATGATGGTTGTATTTGGATGGATAGTCAAGTTGTAGGTTTCTTTGATGAAAGTTGTGTAGAGGGGATGTCCTACTTTGTTTGGTTTACTTGTCCCTGAAATCTGTATCTGCAATGTCTATCCCCATTTATTTCATGTCACATAATAAAATTGAAAGTGTACTTATTTTACCTTTGCTGTCATTTTTATTTCCCTTGTTTGTTAATATTTACTATTTGTATTGATTGTCCCAGTTTCAAAGCTTTTTATAAATTCTTGCCCCAAAGGAAATTGCCTGAATGAATTAATTGAAAAATATTCTGTTCTTGGAAGAATAACATGTTTTAACCACAAAATGGTTCAATTGGCAGAGAAATGTTGAGCCATGCGGCTGGATTGAATTGCAGTTCTTCCTTCTTCTTTTTCTGCCATGATCTTACGTGTCTCTGTGGAATCATTTGGCTATTTATTAGGTAGCTGAAAATCTTGCACAGCTCATGTACAGTGTCATAATGACTGGATACATGTTCAGGAATGCACAATACCGTTTGGAGTTGCAAGAAGGTTTGGAACAAGTTGCTGCCCTGCCAGACGTACAAGATAAAAAGGTAATACTGTTTTTCTTTCTTCTCTTTTTAGCATTCTGTCTTTGGTTCAAAAAATAATTAAATGCTTGGATAAGTGAAAGGATGTTTTGTATTTGATAGGAGAATAAAAGTATATGTGAGGAAAAATAAAGGCGGGAAGGAGAGAGTGTCTGTTAGAAATTAGGAGAGTTTCTCTTAGAAGTTAGTTAGAGGGAAAGGGGAGTATAAATAAGGAATTAGTGGAAAAGGGCAGGATTATCGAATTGGTATTTTGTTTGTTCACTGGAACATTAGTCCAGTGGAGGGAGATCAGGCTTCCTTGGGAGTGTTTATAATACAATTGTATTCTTGGTTTCATTGAATAATACAAGTATATTCAGAGAAGTGTGTCTGTTCGGTGTGATTTACTTGCTTTCTTGACTTCTTGATTAAAGAAGTCCATCTGTACTCAATTCGGTGGAGAGAAGATTTATTTCCCACCCTTATTGGTTTTTCCTATTTAGGCTCCAGTCCAGCTTACACGAATGAAAAAAAGCTTGTTATTGGGTGAAGGAGAATATAATATTTTCTTCTTCTTGTCTCTCTTTCTCTGTATATTCAATATGGTTTCAAGAGAATAACATCTTGGTTCTTTGGTCATGGTGGATTCTTCTTCATATCCTTCACCGTATGGCACACTCTGTTTCTGCTTCAGTGGTTCTTCACTCTCACCAGTCACTCTTCTCATTCCATTACAGAGAAACTCAAATAAGATAATTTTCTGCTTTGGAGAGAATGAATTGAACTTGTGATAAAAGGTCATTGTCTTGCATGATCAAATCCGGATCTCTTAATCCTTCGTATCTAACATGGGAACAACATGATCAATTACTCTCTTCAGTCCACTTTAACAAGTAGCATGCTAACTCAAATCATTGGTTATGTTCTTTCTTGGGAGCTTTGGGTGAAACTGCACGAACATTTTGATGCGCTGGCTTATGCAAGTTAAACCAAATCAACTGCACACTGAATTACATACAATTCCTGAAGAAAAAACCATGACTGAATTATTGGCTTGTGTGAAACCACCAGTTGCTTTGATTACTAAATGGCCATAGTGTTTCCTTTAGGCACCACATTATTATTGCACTAAGCAAATTCAAATAATAATTTAGTTTGTACTTTCTTTAATTTATGGTCTTAAAACATTGCAGGATGTGCCAGATTATGCCCCTGGCACACAAAAAAATGTTTCAGGTGAAGTTATTCGGTGGAATAATGTTTCTGGGCCTGAGAAAATAGATGCTAAAAAGTACATTGAATTACTTGAAGTGGAGATTGAGGAGCTGAATCGTCAAGTTGGAAGACAATCTAGCAATGCACAAAATGAATTATTAGAATACCTAAAATCTCTCGAGCCTCGAAATTTGAAGGTTAACTCAACTTTTCATTGATCAATATAATTTGTTCATTTTTTTCAGAACTAGGTATTGGTTTGATGTTGATATACTCATCTCAATTGTAAACCCACTTCCATTGTTGTAGATTTAATTACATTGGTGCTTTATTGATTGTGATATTTTCTTTTGTATCTGTTCACATTCCCGTGCAGTTTATTCAACTTAACCAAAATAAGTATCTCTCTGATTCTCTGCAGTCAACTTTTTGCCATAATAACCCTTCATTTCATTTTGTAGGAGTTGACTAGTAGTGCTGGTGAGGATGTAGTGTTTGCTATGAATACGTTTATAAAACGTCTGCTGGCTGTTTCAGATCCTAGCCAAATGAAGGTTTGCTTCTTCATTATTTTGATCTCCTGTGTTTTCATTGTATATTCATCATTGTGTAAATTTTGTTCCCTTGTCATCTTTCAAAGTGGTCTAACATTTTCTGATTACAGTTACTGTACTTAGGTCTGTTCGAAAAACCGAACTGAGTTGAATTTTATAAAAGAAAACTGAATTGTTCTATTAATTTGCTTATTTAAATTGAATTGCTCTAAAATAAAACTGCTTGAACAACTGAATTTTAACTTACAATATTGGAAAATATGCTTCAAAATAGGATGTCTATGATAATTCAAACGGTACATATGGTTTAAGCTATTTAGATTAGTTAAATTTAGTTAAACCATGGAAGATGGAACTTATTTTTGTTTCTGTTCGTAAAATTGAAGTCCTAGTATTACTTGGATGGAAAGTTGCTTAAAAAAGCAAATTTGTAGCTACTTCCCTTATCCTTGTTGTGGTGATGATATATTATCTATACTTTAAATAAGGGTTTCTTTGCCCTTTTTGAGTTATTACTTGAATGATTGAACTTGAAACGTGCTCTTTAACTGTGTGAACAACAAGTTGCATGGAGGCAAAATTTCCCTATTTTTGAATAATAATTTTGTCACGTAAATTGGTAGTGGTTTTGTTTGTATAAACTGAGGCAACCAAAAACTAGAATTTTTCAAATTGATTTTAAGTTCTGTCTGAGTATTGTGACGGAGTGAATAACCTTCTCTTTGCTTCTCATTACTGTGAACAATATCACTCAAAACTTTTGAATTAGTTGTTTTAATTATGATTTTTCAGACTAGCGTGACGGAGACCAGTGCAGCTGAACTTGCTAAGCTGCTTTATTGGTTGATGGTGGTTGGGTACAGCATTCGCAATATTGAAGTTCGTTTTGATATGGAAAGAGTACTTGGCACTTCTCCAAAGCTGGCTGAATTGCCACCAGGTGAAAACGTTTAAGCAATCTTGAATAAAGTAGGTCATTGAAGTTCTAATGTCCGCAAGTTCTAAGTAGCCTATTTAGATTTTGCACTTTTTTGGTTGATTGGCTGAATGAATGGCCACGACCTAAAAGAGAAGTCTGCATTTTTCAGCGGCCTTGAATGATTGGTCTCCTAATATATTATTTAATATATCTGATGAACAACTTTTTTTCTCTGGGTACTATGAAACTCTTATTCGCAATCATACTGACAACGATATCAGGGTTGATTTCCCTTAAGATGTGCTATACCTCTATTTTTATGTTACTTCTTTGACGGTCTGAGCCCTGGTGATTCTTTATGAAGGCAGCAGTGATCTTGGTCCCTTTTCAGCGTTTCCATATTCGCCTGAATGCATCCACGTATATTCTATTTGTTATGTAGGGTGCTGTGAACTGGGTTATTCTTCCTAGATTCATTTTAAATTGTTATATTTTCTAATTTCATATTTTAATCTTGTTATTCTTTTAATTTCTAGTTTATTATATTTAAATTTTGTTAATTATGAAGAGCTAATTAATGTGAAGAACTAACAGTAGTCAATTTTTATACTGTTTCTGTAATGCCTATAGCTGAAAAATATTCTTTGCCAGTAATTTCACCGTACTTCATGGAATCGAAAAGATTTATCTTTAAATATTGGCTTAGTTTCTACTACGATAGCCTAACATATTTTGGATAGATTACTAAACTTAGAATCTTGATGAAATTTAAATCCATCAAACCCAACTTTAATTTTCTGCTTTTAATTCAAGTTCTAATGGAATGTTTTTTTAATTAATCTGACATTGATGACTCGAACCAACTTAAATTTGACTCAGTTATTTTGGTTGTACGATAATTTGTACAAGAAAATTCCATCCTAACCTGATTTCATGTAATCGTTTGTACCTAAATGTTTCTCCATCTAACCTGTATTGAGTTTGTATGTTAAACAATATTATAGAATAAATATTATTGAAGAAGACAAAATACAAATTATTTCTTACAATAAATAAACTAAATAAAGATGCCGTCTCCTAAACAAAAGTAAATAGATAGGTATTTGGTAAACTAAGGGGGCCTCACTTGAACGAGGGTATTAACAAAGTCTACTCAAGAAACACAACCTAATCATTTATATAGTTAAAAATTCGGCTCGGTCAGGTATTTAACCTCGATTAATAATAGCATGCTTATATTTTTGCGTAACCATTTATGGATTTTTTTTAAGTTTAAAAAATATACATTTCTTTTAATTTATCCAAAATGCAGGTGAAAATTGTTTTTGCATGTGTATATACATTTTATATCATTTTAACATTTATATGAAGATATAAATCGACGTGGAGTAGTTTTTTTTTTTTCATGCAAAGCATTATGTAAATTGCAAATGTTCTTTTCCTCTAAAATATGCTATCAGTTTTTTGTCTCTATAACTTTAAAATGTACAACTTAATCCTCAAAGCACAACCTAAACTAATTTTTCTTTATAGAACATTATCTAAATCACATTGAAGACTAGAAGTAGTATGTTTCTACATTAGAAAGATACAAAAGTTACAATGAAATTAAGAGACTAAAATCATTACGCATGTTCACATCACGAGATAATAACTTTAAAGTATATCGTAGTACATAAACCATATATAAGAATAAATCAAAAGAAATAATTACACAACACTAATAAATGAGACATGGTATGTATATTGATAACTAAATCAAAAGAAAACGTATTGCCATCCAAATAATAATAAAAAACCATTATATTTACACTAAATACAAACAAATAATCATAAAAAAAATTAATTACCAAAAGAGGACAAAACTATTATACAAAAGAACAAGTATAAATTCATATCACATAAGGATTTAAAGTTCATGAAAAAAAATTAAGAAAACATTTCAAGCAGTAGGACGAGAAAAAAATTATGACGAGAAATTCCAATTTTTTAAGAGCAATAGGATTATTAGTCGATTTTACCTTTTAAAATCCAGCAACAGATATAAGTGTGTCAATAATATGTGCAGGACGCTTCGCCCACAAAATGAAACGATAAATTCAGTACAAGACTAAAATAATTAACAAATTTAGGCAATCAACCTTTAACCGATTATGTGAATAACTTACATCTCAGCATTTTTGTATGCAAACACAAAATTACAAACGTCGTATCACTCACTGGCAGTAATCGTCACAAAACTGCACCCCCATACGAGGAAGTCCAATCTGAACCAAAGCTTCATTCCCAATCAATATACACTTCTGAATTCCTTGAGCGGCGGAAACAGAATTCAACGGCCGTCCCATCATTCAGAAAGAGGAAAATAATGGGTTGGCCACTTAGGGTATGCACGTTTGAATAAATTCATACATACAGTATCACGCTGTTCAAGAACCCCGTTGAGAAGGCATTTCATTGTTCCTGCGAAACAATTGATCCAATGTCATTAAACTATCATAACCCAAATATAATACTGATCGATAACAAGCAGACTATGAAATGAAAATACAATCACCAACCGGAAAACCTATAATGTACCAGAATATATAACTCTATCTTAGTTCAGTTAAATTTAAATACACTTAATCAATCCACAACACCTCCCAACCCAGGGTATGTAATTACAAACTAGATGTACTTACAGAAGAACTGTCAAAACAAGAGACACATGTACATGAAACCGTATTCGACATTAAAAACCTTCACACATAAGAATGCTATCAATATTTATTACCAGACAGGATAAATTCACGTTGGTGGCATATCATAATCCAATAAAGGAATAAAGAATTTTTCCGAAGAAAATAGCAGAAAGCAATTCAAAACATAGGGTCACTACTATGAGAATCATGGAGTTCAATGACCAGACAACAAATAATCTGTACTCTCCCCATCAAATAATTAACAGTCAGAGTGCTAATAGTAAGATTGATGGTAAATGTTTCTAGCATAACCAACATACCATGGGTACCAACTGGTTCTTTAATTCGCCCACGCAGGCCACGTTTGGTATAAAGCTCAACAGGCTGCAATCACCAACAATATTAAAAAACTAATTACAGAAACAATAGACCAATTTTGAGGGAGTACGCCTCATTAGTGTCCAACTAAAATTCAAAGAATACGGATGGTGGGTAATTTTCACCTTAAACCATTTAACATCCTCTGGATTATAAAACATGTGTCTCACAGAAGCTTTACGTTTCGACACTCTTTGGGGGTAACTGCGCCACAAAATGTTTAAAATCTCAATAAGAAAACATGAACTCAATCATCAATTTTCAAAAAAGATCATAATACAACACTGAAATTTCTTAACCAGAATAAAAAATGCAAAGATGTAAACAAAAACAATAGAATCAATATAGGCAACATGCAAGGTTCCCATAAGGTGGGCCAAGACAATATATATATATATATATATATATATATATATATATATATATATATATATATATCCATACCCTGTCAAAATAACTCGTTTAAGGATTATCCTATCTGGATCAACAGTTTTCAGTGAGCCAACAGCAGCCACTACAGGTGCACCATTCTCTCCTGATATCTTAAGGATTATTGAAGGAAGAGTAGGAAAAGAAATTGGAGCATATATGGAAGCCACTGAAAAACGCCCAGCATGGAGAAACCTCTCCATCTTGTTCTTGTCAGTATTTATGAACTCAGTAGAGAAAACTGGCCTGCAAAAAAGTTGCAATTCCCAAAATATTTTACCCTGAAGAGATCTACTATATACCAAAAAATCCTTGAAATTGAAGACCATACCTGCCAACAAATTGCCTAAAACCAACATGAAAAACTAACTCTTCCTTGGACTTGATGGGTGCATCATATGTTTCATGTTTCTTCACACTACATAGCACAAGTCACTTCAGTTCATGAAATCTTTTGAATGTTCAAAATCAACCACAGCTTGCAATAAGGGCATTTAAGCAAACAGACATTGAAAATAATAAAATAGTAAAATGATAAAGTGCAAAAATACCTGAAATGAAGGACAGATACTTTGGATTCGTGTTTCAACAGGCCACATGTTGTAACTGGCATTCTCTTTGAAAGCAAACATAACTTTGAAGCAACAGCACTGGGCACTTCTTTGATCTGCAGCCTAGCATATGAGCCAACTGGAATACAGTGCTCGCAAATTTCTTGATCCAATTCTAGAGCTTTTGCAAGAACATGTTTTTGTGTTCTTTTAAAATTATCAAATTCAAAAATTTTGGCATAATCTTGGGGTAGAGATTCCTGATAATATTAGAAATGTCAGATTGTTGTTTTGGGAGGTTAGAGACAATGTCTTACTATATAGGATCTCCAAAGACACATACTTTAGGATCCCATGAAGAAGTCCTAAAAGACTTGAGTCCCCTATATTTTGCAAACCGCTTCCTAGCAGGAACATCCAATGGTGTATCCACTTCATCTGGAAACTCTGGAAAAAGACAACAAAGAAATGAAAAACAACACAGTTAGAAATAGCAGAATAAATCAGTAATACCACCAAATTATCCATATTGTCATCTCTAGCAAACTTCTCAATGAAATACAATTCATAGGAACAATAAAATAGAAATTACACAAACTAATTTAGATATACTTTAGATGCAGGCAGACCAAAATTTCGAGTTGTCTTTAAAAGAAGCAAATATGACAATTGATTTATTTTTAATCAGAAAATGAGACAATTGAATGTTAATAAGAATAGAAAACGGAAAGAAATGCACCTTCATCTGCTGCATGTGCTTCTTTAAGTTCCTTGAGTTCATCTTGTATTTTCTCTCTGGTTAAGTTATCTACTTCCTATAATACAACGGAAAAAAAATCATGCATTGATGATATAGATTAAAATCAATCAATATCAATGAGGGGACAGGGAGCAGAGATTTCCAATTACGACCACATTTAACTAATGTGTTTTATACAAGCTCACCATCATCACTGAATCATTGTCAGTTTCTTCCTCGGAATCTCCAAGTCTGAGAGAAACGTCATCACCATCAAATTCTGAATATTTATTTGTCTCTTTACCACGTAATCCATCTTCCCCTTCATCCAACACCATACCGTCATCATTTTCATCATCAAAATCTGACTCGTCAGAATCATCTACTATCCATGCAGCCTAAAAAATTGAACATCAAAATAAAAGCCATATATCTATCTTTTCTTTTCTGAAACTGAATATTTTGTAAGCACCAAAATAATATAAAATATAAAGAAAAACAATAAATATTCAGAAAAAAATTTCAGACCTGATACTCCGAAGTGCCATGGGGTAGGCTCCTCTTCTTTATCTTCCTTTTCTTTTGATCTTCATCAGCCTTAGCCATTTCAGCCTCAGTCGGCCATGTCTAGTAACAAGGAAAGATGCCATACCCAATCATTAAAAGAAATAAATTAACACAAGATTTTCAAAAGGATAAATAAAAGGTGTTAAGTAAAGACTGAAGCATACAGAAGTTCAATAAACAAATGAATAATGAAAGAGGTAAGATTTCATTATCTACCTGCTCTCCAGCAAGAGGATCAGGTATATTCTCGACAACTAAAGCTTCATGGTTAAGAGGATCAGGCACAAGAGAACCAATGACCTGAAATATGATAGAGAAAAAATTGAAAGGCACGAATAAACGTAAATACAAATAAATAAATGGTTAAAGAATGCAAGATTTTAAAAGGGTTGAAAAAATTGAAAGATGACAATATCCTAGGGCTTCCTAAAAAGCCCATGTTAAAATTTCAAAAATTCAATTCAAAGGGGGAGGGATGTGCTTATTTTAAGATGAACAACACTGTATATTTGAGTACTGAATATCAAAGGTAATCCCTATCACATATTAGTTGTGGGAGTGCCATATTTACTAGGGAAATAGACAGCAACATTATCAAAATTCAACATGCGTGTTTGATTTATATCTCTCACATATGGAAAAACAGTAGCTTAATGTATCAGTACAAACTAAACAGCCAAACCTTTTGCCACTAGGAGGGATTCATGGTGATCACACGCTATTATGTTCTGTTGTGAATCATGTTTATAGACAAAGCATTGACCTCTAAATCTACTTATCATATGAAACGTGTGTGAATTCCAATTCAATCACAATTATGTTGACATTTTGTTTGACATTTTTGACAATTATATTCCTTTATCAATTCAATGACTGCTCTGGTTTTGTATGGAAGACCGCAGGTAAAACTGCCAAAGTACATACCTCCGAATCATTCATTTCATCTGCATCCATTAGGTCTTGATTTTTCCTTGAATTCAAAGGACAGGGATCTTTTAATAGTTCAATTTTAGACAATTGGAAATCTCCTGCACCTGAAACATGAACCTGGCAAAAAATTGTAAGACAACTAAATACTGCAACTACAATAGAAAAACTCAAACTTGACAGTTACCAACTGATTGACTGAGAGACTACGAGAACGAAGGTAACCAGTGAGAAGCAGGGTGCATTTTTCTGAGTTGCCCTCGTATACTACACCAACCTGTAATTTACAGTGGGTGGCAACCATGATTAATGTCAATAAATAGGTAAATCAATAGCATCAATCAACATCTAGATCAAATTACAGTAATGGCTCTAGAAAAAAAGTGACTGCAAATTTCTAACTAACCTATTGTCTAAAAAAATACAACATTCAGGTTTGTTTAATGCCACAGGATTACAAACATGATCAAACTACACCATTACTCTAGGTAGGCGCATTTGGCCTGGGTAAATGGTTACATTTTATTGAATGACAATCTTAGGAACGTAGTGTGGGGTTTTAAGGCCATGGCCTCTCCAACTACAACAGCTATATTTAATGTTCTAATTCTCCCAAGGTTGTGATCAGAAACTAACATCCGCATCCATCATCATAGGAATAAAACACAAGAAAAACACGGGGACCAAAATTCCCCTGGACTCAGATTATGCCCAGCAATTTTTTTACCATCATGTACCAAACATAGGAATGTTATATTCACAAGTCCAAAGTTCCCAGGAATAATTCAACAAAACCTTGAAACAAACACAGAAGTTCTATCAGCATAAATTCAAACCTTTTGAGCCAAAAGGTATGAACGTTGAGTTCTCCAATGAGGAACTTTAAGCCTTTGCTCTTTAAAGAGCCACAAGAACTGCATTATTAAAGAATGGAAAAGTGTAAGCTTAGACCATCATACTGGGCGTACATTTGATGGAAAAGGTAATATCAGAATTGTCAGCTAACGATGAGTGAAATAACCTTATGTAGCTCATCCTTTGTATCAGCAGGATAAAATTTACAATCCTCAGGAAATTCTGAGGCAAGACTAGATGTGCATGTCTTCTTCAGTTCATTCCTTTGTTTAAGATCAGAAGGTAAATCCTGAAAGCATAAAATGGAATTTCATCATAAATATCTAAAAATCGAAATCATAGGAACTTGTGAATTAGTTCCCGAGTTGAAAACAATAGGATCCATTATAACATACACGGATAAACACAGCAGTGCTCGGTAAACCAAGAGATCTAAATACAGAGAGGCATTGATTTCCAAATGAGTCAATGTAGCTGGAATCAGTTTCTTCACACAAAGACTTTGCCGAGGCCACAAAAACCATTAGATCAGCAACCTACAACATAAAGTGCCCAATGCCAATCAACATTTCAGCACCTTTTAAACTTAAAATAATGTAAAGCAGATACAAACGATGATACCTTAGCCATTTCCATGCACGATAGTAGATCACCATGTGGTGCTTTCAATACCTGAAATGTAAAACATTTAGTCAATGTTATAAAATCCTTTTGCTTTGGCTTTAGACAGAAAGAATCATCAAATATCTATTCAATACATGCATACATTTAAAATCTTGTGCTTATTTTCGAATAAACCAGGTACAGGTTTATATCCAACATACAACAATGAAAAAACGTTGATATTCGTAATTGCATATCAGAAAGAAAAAAATACGACGTTTTCTATTTATACTGTTAACTCAATCCATTTTGTATCTAATATAAGTTTTCATTAAAATTCATCGCTTAGTGCTTGCAAAGACACATGCCAAAGCAGCAGCAGTGTACTCCCATATAAGAACCACTGAAGCATATGAAAATAAGGACCACCGGATTATATTCGTCTTGTATTTCAGTTTTTGTAAGATTAGACACGAACATTCAAGATAACGGATAGTGGTAATTCAGCAGCTGCAAGAATGTTATGTGCTGCACCAGTGTAAACATATCGTTACTCTGTATAAACATCTGTAAGCATATTCATTAATTCTTGTCCTGCGCTCAGAAAAAAAAATGCAGCATCTAATATACCGTTACTCTTGTCTTATATTCAGAAGAAGCAACGGTTCCTGGCAGCACCACGCACGTATCTTTAGATAATAATGACAAGAGATCATCAGCGAGTGATTCTAAATCCAAAGAAGCACAGAGGGCGAAGAGAACCTGCGAGGAACAAAAGATAAATAAAATCAGTATCCAAGAAACAAAAAGTCCGATTCTGACCAACAAAAAAAAAACATGATTCACTCACTATGACTCGAGGAGGACTTCTCGACCCACTGAGTTCTCTTTTCTCTTTCAAGACCGCAGCCCTTTTCTGATCACGTATCTGTAAATTTCCTAATCAGCTACTCTGGAAACGACAACGCAACGCACAAGAGACAGTGGGAACAAAGAAACAGTGACAAATACCATTTTACTTCTCTGAATTCGAGCTGCACGAGCGCCTTTGCCAACATTGCGCTCTGCTTTTGAGATTGCAAGTCTGTCTAAAAAACCCAACAGAAAAAAGCAAACAATAAGAAAGAGGCAAAAGAAATCAACGGCACAGCTATGAAATACTAACCCTTGACAGAAGTTTTATGAAGATTGCGAGAAGACTTGGATGAAAAACGGGACTTGTGAGCCTTATTGACTTGAACTCTGGACACTCCCATTGTGGTCGAACGCACCGGTAGCTTTCACCGCTGCGTCCTCTTGTCGATCCCAGTTGCAAGCAAAACCCTATTTCCTAAGCAAATAAGCCGCGGAGGGTTTAGCAACCAAAATATATGTAAGCGACATAAAATTACTTATATAAACCCGGTTCGGACCATAAGCCCATTAGAGTCATACAGTTAAAACTATTTTCTCTATTTGGTTGCTGATTAATTTTTAATAATTAATAACTATGAATCTATTAATAATAATCACAACTATGATGTTTTTATAGTATTTTTAAAAATTAATGTAAATTTTTATTTTCTAATGAGTTTTAAGTATTTTCACAAAAAGTAAGTTCTCATACTAATGTTTGGTTTAAAAATTATTCATATTTAAAGTATTTTTATTCTGTTTTTCATAAATCCAAAACATAACATGTCAGTTAAATCATATTGATTGAATAGAAAAATTATTTTAAAAATATATATCTAATTTTCTTTATTAATTTATGGTTTAATTTTATAGTAATAATTCACAATTTTTTATTTTTGAGAAAAATATACATTATTAATGAATACGTTACACAATTTATTTTAAAAAGAGTAATTATAAAAAAAAATAACTTTTTATCCACTCATAATATAAACCTTTTTATAGTATCACCAATCAATTATAGCGATTAGACACTAAAAAGTAATATTAAATATAAAATTTAAGATAATTGTTATTAAAAGTTATAAAATTATGTTGTTGATAGCATAATAATCATTTACATTGGTACAAAAACAACTTTAGGTCAATAATAATAATTGACTACACTGATTTTAATATTATTATTATTATTATTTATTATTATTATTATTTATTTATTATTATTATTATTATTATTATTATTAAGGACCATACCTTATCTTTGACGTGTGTTTGGTTGATAAAATAAGAGTTAAAAAAGTTCCAATTTCTGTGCAATGCAACTTTGCTGATAAAGAAGCTTCGGCCTTGAGAGCAGCAACCTTCATGACAACATGTTGGTTTTCCCACCACAACTAACCAACCCATTCCCTTCCCTCCACGTCACCCACTTATCCACCCACCGCTACCACCACCACCACCACCATGCCCTCCCGCCGCCGCACTCCGCCGCGAACTCCATAACATTTTCCCCCCCGAAACCAGTAATCGTAGAAGAAGGCCCCGACGACGTCCTCTCCTTCCACAACCGCCGCTACGACTTCACTCCCCTCCTCCACTTCCTCTCCAACTCGGACCCCAACTCGGACTCCGACTCGGCACCTCCAACGTCCCTCGACTCAACCGAGTTCCAACTCGCCGAGTCTTACCGCGCCGTCCCTGCACCACTCTGGCACGCGCTCCTCAAATCCCTCTGCGCTTCCCCGTCCTCCATCAACCTCGCATACGGCGTCGTTTCATGGCTGCAGAAACACAACCTCTGCTTCTCCTACGAGCTCCTCTACTCCATCCTAATCAACGCCCTTGGCCGCACCGAAAAACTCTACGAAGCCTTCTTACTCTCCCAACGCCAAACTCTCACTCCCCTCACCTACAACGCCCTCATCGGCGCGTGCGCGCGAAACGGTGACATCGAGAAGGCCCTCAACCTGATGTCCAAAATGCGGCGCGACGGTTACCAACCGGACTTCGTGAACTACAGCTCCATCATTCAGTACCTTACGCGCTCCAACCGCGTGGATTCTCCCTTTCTGCAGAAGCTCTACTCGGAGATTGAGAGCGACAAAATCGAAATGGACGGTCACCTGATGAACGACATCATTTTAGGGTTCTCGAAAGCGGGTGATCCAACGCGCGCCTTGCGTTTTCTGGCCATGGCTCAGAGCAACGGATTGAACCCTAAACCCTCGACTCTTGCTGCGGTTATCATGGCGCTTGGGAATTCGGGAAGGACGCAAGAAGCTGAAGCGTTGTTTGAGGAGATTAGAGAGAACGGGTTGGAACCAAGAACTAGAGCTTACAATGCTTTGCTTAAAGGTTACGTGAAAACGGGTTCCCTCAAGGATGCAGAGTTTGTGGTCTCTGAAATGGAGAAAGCTGGGGTTATGCCTGATGAGCAAACATATAGTTTGTTGGTTGACGCTTATGCACAAGCTGGGAGGTGGGAGAGTGCGAGGATTGTGTTGAAGGAGATGGAAGCCAGCAATGTGCAGCCCAATTCGTTTGTTTATAGTAGAATTTTGGCGGGTTATCGCGACAAAGGGCAGTGGCAGAAATCTTTTCAAGTTCTGAAGGATATGAAGAGCTGTGGTGTGAAGCCTGATAGGCATTTTTACAATGTGATGATTGATACGTTTGGGAAGTATAATTGTCTTGATCATGCAATGGCAACGTTTGAGAGGATGTTGTTGGAGGGGATTCAGCCAGATAACGTTACTTGGAACACGTTGATCGATTGTCATTGTAAGTCCGGGCGCCATGATAAGGCTGAGGAATTGTTCCAGGAAATGCAGCGGAGGGGATTCTCGCCTTGCATAACTACTTATAATATTATGATTAACTGTATGGGGGAGCAGCAGAGGTGGGAGCAAGTGAGTGAGTTTTTGAGCAAGATGCAGTGTCAGGGATTGCTACCCAATTCAATAACTTATACAACTCTGGTTGATGTGTATGGAAAGTCGGGGAGATTTAGTGATGCGATCGAGTGCTTGGAGGTCTTGAAATCCACGGGGTTCAAGCCTACTTCAGCCATGTATAATGCTCTAATCAATGCCTATGCACAAAAGGTATGTACCTTGTTCCTCGGACATTGCAAGTAATTCAATGCTTGCTAATCTAATCGCTGCTGGTCTGCAGTGTATGCGCCAATATGCTGATTGTGTTAGTTTATGAACTGATTTAAGTTTAACTGTCTGCACCTTACTAGCTTTGACATGAATATTTTTCTTTCATTTGGCTACATTTTCCTTGAGTAAAGGCTAAAACTTCATTTTTCTCATACCGGCTTGCCGTTTTGTATTGTGTCAAATAACTTAATTCAAACCATGAAACCTCAAATTTCTATTGTGTCATCAATTGTATTTTTTCTGTTCTGAAATTCAGTGGTTATTTATTCTTCTTCCATTGAAAAGCATAATGCACTAACTGTGGGAAAAGAGAGCAGGCTGAAAGGGCACGATATATTTGGTAAATATTTGGCTAAAATTTTGCAGGGTTTGTCTGAACTAGCAGTAAACTCATTCAGGTTGATGACAACCGAGGGTCTGACACCCAGTCTTTTAGCTCTCAATTCATTAATTAATGCATTCGGTGAAGATAGAAGGGATGCTGAAGCCTTTGCTGTGCTGCAATACATGAAAGAAAACGTATGCTTTTCTGAATTTTTTTTTTCTTCCATTATGTATTTGACTTGTGTCTTTGGTCAAGTACTGATTTATTTGTTCATATTAACGGCAGAACATTGAACCTGATGTGGTTACTTATACCACGCTTATGAAAGCTCTGATTCGTTGTGAAAAGTTCCAAAAGGTACGTAATATTAGCATTATCACATAAGTTTGTTGTCCTTGTTCTTCAAAGGAATTATCATAGATATTTTTTTGCACAGTACGTTCGAAGTGTGTCATTTTACTGTAGTTCTCTTCTGTGTTGGTTTGCAGACCCTATACTTTATGAATTGATAAATCGATAAAAATAACATGATTTCAACATATAAATTGACTTGGCTTTTGGTTGTTTTGCCATGTTTTTGGGAGGTTAAGTTGCATTACGTTCCACATTATCCCTCCCTAAACATTGATGATAATGTGATGGAGAAAAATAATAGCAACTTTGGAGAGAATATCGTAGCTCGTTTATTAGTTTATTTGTGACTTAATTCTCGCTCAAACTATGCTGCATAATTTGGGTTTCAGGTTCCAGGCGTATATGAAGAAATGGTCACATCTGGCTGCGCTCCTGATAGAAAAGCTAGAGCAATGCTGCGATCTGCACTTAGATATATGAAGCAGACACTGAAATCATAGTTAAATTATCAAGCACATTCTTTCATAAAGACTAAAGAAAATCAAATTTCCTCACCTTGGTTATAATTCTGAAGGTTAGTGCAAGCTAACTTGCAGACTTGGCTTAAATTTACATGTCGCGGAACTTTAATTTTGATTTTGAAATTAATATTTTCGTAGTAACTGCATTGTGGATTTGGTGCTAAACCATGAAATTGGTTGGCATTTTGTATAAAATTGGCTCGTATTAGTGCCTGAGTGGCGGTTGTATGTGTTGATACATTTGAACAATGAGTCTGTTATATTTATTTTGCTGCGTTTACTTGGAAAGCTCAAATTATGATGAGTATTTTAATCTTTCAGGTTAATGTAACAATAAAATCACGAGTCCTGTTCTAGACTAGCATTAGCTCTTCACAGCAGGTGTGATTGGGCAGTATCATTGTGAATATGTACGCTCCAATAGTGCCTGAAAGAGAAATGAAGTTCGGAAATCACATGGTGGAACGCATAAGAAATTAATGGCTTGGGTAATGCTGTACGAATGTATATCAATCTTTGGGATTTATGTATCATACGTTGATGTAAGTAACAAGTTATATGTTAAAATGCATATTTTGTTTATAAATGTGAGTTCGTGTAATTTAAGATAAGAAAATGGGAAGAGTGAGTAGGTAGGTACGCATGTCATTAGCATTGCCATGATTACTTCAGAGGATTGACAGATTGTTTGTTTTATCGATTTTTCCACGTTGAATGTATTTTGTGTAATTTCCAAGACCGAACATGTTTTTTTCAAAAGCAACTAGTAAACAGAAAAATACTGACTCGTGCAATTTCTTCATGGGAATTTGGATGAATAAATACTATATATTTAATTTACGTGTCAATCGAATTTCACTCCTAGCATGTTTGGGTATTCAATGCAAATTAAGTTTACCACATTACTTAGAATAAAACTGTGAAACAAATATTTCCAATCGTTTACGATTTGTGGTCTATTGCAACAGTTTACCAAATACATTACCCATGTGATTGTAACCCCATTCACGTAGAAAGTGAACTCCACTATTTATGTTCTTTTCACATGAACTTCTCATCAAACTTATCAATTTTTTGTATATTTTAATAATCTATTAATTTGATAATAGAATAGTGATTTGTTTAAAAGATAAACTTGGAAATTTAAAGACAGGTAAAATATGTAAAGGTTGTAAAATTTAGATAAGAATTAAAAAAATAAATAAGACCTTGGATGATTGCAAAATGATTATAGTTAAGTAATAAAGTGTGCCATTAAGTCATAAGATAAAGATTCACATTCAAGTAAAACGCACCCTTTTACATTCGTGTACAACAAAACTGATTAGTCCATGAGTTGGACGCATTAAAGAATTAGATTATACAGCCTGAAAGTAAAGGCTCGCATTACATAGTATTACAGACAACAATTTAACTTACAATTTTTTTTTTTATCAAAATTGGATATACAATTTAACCTATGATCTAATTTTAGAGGGGCATAGAAGAAACCAATGGTCTACTACACTTGCTTTTTGAAATTCTAGAGCAGAACATGAACAACAATAACACTGAAGATAATAAAAATAACCTAAAATATGTTCTTATTTCTTGCATTCCAAGCTCAAGCACCTCCATCTTCTTTCCATATCTATTTCTTCTCTCCATCAAATACCCGTCTAGATATTCATCTATAGATACCAACTTTTCCAGTTTCAAAATAGGCGCTTTTTCACCAATCTGGAGCGGCACCAATTTGAAAATTGTAAAGAATGTCGCAGACCAGTCATTGAGAACTCTCTGAAAATGACAATATAAAATATTAGAATCATTAGTGTCCCACTATTTCAAGATGTCCTCTCCCTCATCTTAATTTTTCTCCCAACTAGTGAGATCTGGAGTGTAAAATGTGCATATACTTTATTGCCGCAAGTAGAGGTTTCCAGAATTTAAACTTGCGACCTCTAGGTCATAAGGCGGCAGCAGCAGCCTCTAGGTCATTCTCTCCCTCACCTTAATTGTAAATTGAAACTATTTATTTTATTCATCTATTCATTTATTTTAAGTTAACTCGACAAAGGAACAGAAAACACTTCGAAGGAATAGAGTGATCATTGCTTTTAGTCAAAGTAACATACATTGTAGGCAGCAGGGTCGGTGGGATTGAACATTTTGAAACAGTCTTTTGATGAAGCTGTTCCATCTCCATATATCTGCCAGATACAATAAGACAATAAGGACAACGCCTAATCTCAAAGGTTAAACGTCCAACAGAAAAAAAGGGAAGAAGTTCGGCAGACAAACCTCAAAGGTGAAAGCCATAGGTACCCCTACAACGTCATACATGAAATCAGTTGCTGTCCCGTGTGCAAAATACCTGGATAAGCAAGTTCAAAACTTTAAGGACGGAATGTAGTATAGATGACATTTGACGACCTCAACACCCGCAAGTACATATTGTGTACTTTGTAGTTTCGAAAATTGTAATTTAAATTCTTAAAACTGCTATGGTCAATTCTCTCCTCTGTTCATAAAATACCCCAAAATGGGCATCACCTATGAACCAGGGACAGACGATAGAAGAAAACAGCTTCTACCAAAAATCAACTATCCCTACAGAATCAATTCTGGACACAGCAGTACATTTTTTTTTTCCAACAAAGATAGTTAACAGAAGAAAACAGATACATAAAATACAAACAATTGACCTTCCAAAAATTTCCATTAATCCAAATCAAATTCAGATAAAAATCAACTGACCCGACTGAACCGCCTCCAGACCCAATCATGCAGCGCTCTTGGCAATGATGATGGTTTACTTCTTCAAGAAACGATTTCATCCGTTTCAATGCCAATCCATCTAGTGTTGTGTTTTTATGATCGTATGGCATAAAAAGAGCCTACAGATAGAGGGAAGGGGAGGAAGAAAGATCGTGAAAAATGTCATATGAAGTGATATATGAAGGGCTCCTTAACGTGTAAACCAAACTACAAATAACTAGCGGAAAGAGATGTTGTTATGTGTGTGTCCGCATTTTTTAAATATTTGTTTTATAACATAAGTTAATGATGTTTGGTTATCATTACAAACTCAATCCTTTGGTAAATAATACATAGAATCTTTTATATTTTTTCTCTATTCGGAGTTTTAGTTGTTTGGTCAGTATCATGTTATTTTGCTATGACAAACCTTGTTTTCATGTTTTAATTGTTCATTTTTACATAACAATCCTGAAAAGTCTTTTAATTGAAGCATCTTGGTGGACTGTCTATAATCAAGGTTAGGCAAAAGAGAATATCAAGACTTTCAACCACAACTTTCGGCTGTATAAAAATATCACAAAAATTCATGGATCCTTGATCTTAACCTTGATTCCTGTTTATTGAAGCTTTATGCTTCAAAAAATGAGAAATAGGTTTTCAAGAAAATAGTTTGCTAAAGAAGAAGAATAGAACAAGAGTACTAGTGCACGTGATTCCCTAGATAAAGGATCAAATTTGAAGCTTGCATGGAGAGTGAGAAAAAAAACTAGAACACTCCAGCGGTAAAGGTTCCTCTCTTACAAAGGCATGGGAGAGGACAACTGTACACCATCTTCCCTTCACATATGCAGAGAGACTTGTATTGTGAGTGAGACAATAAAAAATAAAGCTGGAACTACTATCTAGTCAAAGGGATTTCAGTTGTCCTTATAGACATGCTTTGTGCATCTAGAAAGCCACTTTTTCATGTTAGCTCAAATTGGTTAATTCTTGAAAAACTCAAGCATTAGAAAGATACAATTGTAATGAACATGAGGTTGAAAAAAAGCATAGTGGCATGTAAGCTATAAGGGTTTTCCAAGAACTAAATAAGAATTAGGATCAGTATGTTTATATATTTGAGCCATGACATAAAAGGAATGTGTTTGAAAATGTATAAAGAAATTGATGCAAAACACCAATAGAATAGATCGGAGCACGTATGAATTATGGTCGACAGTTCAATTATATAATTCAGATTCTGAATTAAAAGCACATATACGGATAAGAAATCAAAGAGAACAATAATTTTGTTCTTAGAGACAGGAAAAATGAACTAAACTTACCTCCATTCCGGAGTGCACATTTACCCATAGATGTGGTTCAAAAGATATAGCAAGTTTCCGCATAATTTGACTTTCAGGCTCGCTGAATGGAGCAACTCCAGGATTCTCCTCATATGGATCATAATCCTATGGATTTGAGAATAATAAAAATGAAAAAAAATGGACGCTTAAAAAGTATTAAACATTTGACACATTTCTGGAAAAGAAAAAGATCAGTGCATCATAGATTGGCAGGCAGACAACCAAAAAGAGCCCATATTAGTGCCGCAGCATGCAATATCAATACTACAACCTATCTATCTACTAGGCACAAGTCCATAATGGAGACAAGAAAAGAACCATTAACAATATTGTATATAATGAACTAAGATATTGAAGACGCAAAACGAACCTTCTCCTTTTTGCCCCAATCTACACTCCAATTTCGATTGAGATCCACTCCCCTTCCTGCACATTACATAGTATAAACTAAGGCTTTTTCAAAGCGAGTCAATGATTATACACAAGGTTATAAAGGAGAAATACAATACCATTTCTTCTCTCACAGAGATCTCCAGCTTCAACGACTTTGCGGCCATTGGGGTTTTCCATTGGAACCACCTGAAAATAAATAGGTGTCAGCGTTATATAGATACTACATCTCTCCTTTTACACGAGTACATATACATTCCCATCTGAATCTCTCTCATAAACTAGCTTCAAGATATAAATAAAGATATTGTAAATTTCCTAAAAAGCACCTTTAAAAGTTTTTCTTGCATTTGTTTCAACTTTACAGAAAAGAATACAAGATATGATTAAAATCAAAAAGTACTTTGAATAACTTCTTATAAAAATAAACTTCTTTTAAAAAATAGATTTCATAATGTAAACAAACATGTTTTTGCTGATAAAAAAAAATAATTGTAAACAAACATAAATTAACTTCTACTTCCTTGATCGGCAAATAACTGGTTCTAAGTGTAAAACGTCAAAATATGAATGGAAGATACCTAAAAAATTATAATGATTATGCCTAACATAAAGTGAAATTTTGAAATGTAACGCAGTAAGCCTGGATAGTATAAAGTGTGAAACAACCGGGATACTTCATAAAGTGTTCAGAAACTTTACTAGCATACTGATAATCAAAATCGAGTTCCAGATGGAATGATGGATTTCACAATTACCGTCCGAATACTTACGGTAGAAATTTCAACTAACCTTTATGACAAGCTTGTCAAGTACACTGTTTAAGGAAGCTTGGTCCGTGCTCGGTAGAAGTTTTTCTTCACTTAAGATTGACAAAATCCTTAAAGCAAGTTCTGTGGTAATCAGCTCCCTTCCATGCTGCCCAAAACTCTGGAAGACAAGGAATCATCTGTCAAAAACACCAGAATAAGCAATTTGAGATAACTATCCACTACATGCCAAATTATAGCTTTCTCCCATATGAACGTCCAGTCATAATTATATCATTATTATCATAATTTCCTCCCTTTTATTTAGGCTTTCATCGACTGAAGAAGAATCTAACGTCTTGCGTACAATTGTTTACAATATTAAACCACTTATCACATGAAAGTTTTATCATTAAGACCAATGAATGTAGAAAACTTACAAGTAGAATCCGAAGCTTTGACCTCTTATCTTTCTCTTCCTTTTCTTTGCCATAAGTAACCACCGTAATCTGAGCACCATAGCCTTTGTTTGCAGCTTTAAGTGTCTCCATCTATTTAGAAACATCAAATATAATAAATTATTCATCCTAGAAAACTGAGACACACGCAATAGGCACTCTAGATACACCATAAATGACCCACAGTGAGCTTATCCGGGTGACGGCGGACCAAAGCCCTGATCTCCCCCATCAAATTGCGACTGCAGAATCCCACAAAAGGGTTCAGCAAACAAATAAACAATTTCATAAAATCAAATGAGCTGGCCAAATA
Source organism: Vigna reflexopilosa (assembly GCA_027742785.1). NCBI lineage: Eukaryota > Viridiplantae > Streptophyta > Magnoliopsida > Fabales > Fabaceae > Vigna > Vigna reflexopilosa. The sequence goes on along the minus strand of CM050918.1, from coordinate 1,460,262 downwards.
GCTTCAAAAGCATTGCTTCACCAGCAAACAGCAATTCATTAGCACAACAAGAGCATAATAATTGAGAAAGTAAGTACATGTTCAGATTGACGCTAGATCATCTAAAATCACCTAAAAGTATCAGTTAACATGACTCAAAACCAATATTCGCATGTTAGATTCCACTTTAAGGAATCAATGTTGAGTCTAAACTTGATTGAGTTGAAGTAACTTCGGGTAACTTTTGCTTTGGATCAAAAACCTTATGTTGAATTTTTCTATTAATTTGCTTTAAGAGTATACACGATTTGCAAAATCAATTTTCTTCGGAACTAGTTCTGCTCGAATATAATTTGTCAATTCCTCACCGAACACTCAATAAGACAAGTGCAATAAGGAACGCTGCCAAACAAGGAAACTTCCAAACTGGAAAGCGTCCTTCAGATTCATTCAACAAAATACTAACCTAATTTTAACGGTAAAATAAAACGTGATCTACTCTACGTAAAGAAAACAAGCCAGAAAAAAAAAAGAATCAGATGGCGAATTCCAAATTCAATTACAAAACTAAAAACAGACGCGGTTCGAACATATGGATGCTGAAAAAAGTAGATCGGATGGTGGCATCGCGATGAGTTACCTGGAACGGTAGAGATCGTAGTTGATTGGCGTGACTGAATTTTGAGTGAGATTGTGAGATTGAGCGTTAGAGGCGTTCACAGAGAGAAGAAGATCTTGGAAAAAAACGAGGTAGCAGATGCTAATTGAGAGCAGAAGAAAAACTGAAAGAGCCATGGCAAGATCCAGAACAACAAATTAAATTTCATTTCAGTTTTTTCATGGTAATGTATCGTTTGATTTGATATATATCGTTATTAATTAATAATTAACTTATCATCTTTCTTTCTCTAGTGTGTGTCGCTGCCACCAAGGGATTATTTCCACACTATAAAATTATCTTCTTTCTTCACTTCTTTTCCATGTTCAACGGTCTCGATCATTGTTGGTAGGTCACCTCACACATTCATTTATATATTTGTATTTTATAAGAATGGTGCCATTTGAACAGCAAAATGAATAATTTATTCATTATTGTGCCAAAGGAATGGGAAAAATGTGAAAAAGATGTACTGGAGTTACCTAAGGAGGATGCATTTTACTGATTTGTGTGACATTTTAACTTTAAAGTTCATTTGTAGACTAAAGAAATAAAAAATAATTATAAAAAATTAATTAACGTTTTAATATAGCGTTTGTAAAGACTATGTCGTATTGTCATTAATAGTTTTGTACACGAAACTAATAATTAATATATTTAGAAGAAGAAAGGTTAGACAAAGAAACTCATGTGATAATGAAAAATACAAATATATAAATGTCACATTTATATTATAGGCATAAATCTTTATTAGTAAATGAAAGCATTTTAAAAGTTTGCTTTTAAAACAATTTTTTTTTTCAAAATTATTCTTAAAATAAAGTATTTTAAGAGTTCTCTTCATATTATATTTTTAAAAAATATTTTAAATGTATTTATTGACTTTAATTTCAAATTTATTTTTGATTTGATTGTTAGTTCAAATCACGCTATCTTTTACGAGGGAAGATTAAACGTACTATGTCCGTATTTAATGTGATCGTATACCCAAAATCGAAACTCAAAATTAAAATAATTGCTCATTATTTCACTTTCTTGACTCTTAATTATTTATTATACATTTTAATTTATTTTTTCAACTTGATCTCGAAATTAATCTTACTAGTTTGTCAATGCACAAAATATATTTATTTTTCTACAACTAAATTTTATCATAAATAAAAAATCTAATTATATAAATTGCATTATTATTAAAATTGTAAAGATCAAATATTTTGTAACACGTGAAATATATTGTTTAACACACGGCAATGAAAATCATTGTTCGATATAGTTATTTTTATGGTCAAAATACTATTTTTTTCTTTTCAATTCAGTCCTAATATTTCTTAATAATATTTCATTTGTTAATTTTATTTTAATTAACATATTTTTTAAATAATTAACCATGTATGTTATATATCAAAAATTTTAATTTTATTTTAATTATTTTTTTAATTTAAAAATATCTATATATCAAATTAACATTATGTTACATGACAATAAAAATATAACCCGTCAGACTTAATGACATATAAATGTTGATGTCGATGACACGTAAGTGTTGATGTTATATCTTACATTCAGTTTTGTCTTTAATTTTGTTTAACTAAAACTTAATTTGTTTTTAAAATCGAACAATTTTAATTCTTTTCTAAACTGAAACCAAATTAAGATTTTAAGTTGAAGTAATATTTTATATTTTTCATATCTTATTAGTGTGAATTTTTTTTTGTATCTTTTTAAAAAAATGTAATAAAAAAGATCACAGTATAAAAAATTTTCACATTTTTATTAAATATTTCTAATTTATAGTTAGAATTAGTTTAAATATAAAATGAAAAATTTAGAAATAAAACTAATACTATTGGTTTAAAATGTTAAAAAATTAAAAATCACATTAACTATTCAATACTTTATATGATTTTTATTTAAAAAATAAATTAAACTATTTAACACTTTATGTGATTTTGAGATTAAAATTTAATTAAATAATTTAACTTAAAAATTAGTATAACATTTATATAAAAAATAAATTTTGTAATGAAAAAATAAAATTATTTTATTTTTTAAGAAAATTAAATTAAATAAAATTAATGAATATATAAATTAAATTGAATATAAAAGATTGTGACGCCAAGAAAAAATCAAAATAAGAATTAGGATCCAAAACTAAACACATAATTTTTGTATCCACTAAAAAGAATAATTGAACTAAAATGTTTAAAGCGAAAGATCATGGGTCAACGGCAGGCACGCCACACTAAAACTCGGCAACAGCACAAATCAAACCCACCCTATCCAAACATCTTTATTTAAATGGACCAACTTGGGTACAGTGTGTTTAATGTCAAAGACCAATAAGGAAGATAGACAAGCAAATAATAAAATAAATCCAAAGCATTAATTAATACTTTAATAATAACAATAATAACAGTAATAAATAGAGATTACAAGGGATACGTTGAGATTCAGTCTTTCAAATGAAGAATGCGTGAGCCGTGTGATCCAAAATATGACCGTTGTAAACGCTCCAACATCTGTTTCAATTTAAACCCGTTCTCTTCATCAATAAAATAATAAAAGGGAGACTAGACACTGTTTCCACCAACATAAGCGAACTCTCAAGTACTCTGTTTCTTTCATTCAACAATCATGTATTCAACTTCAACCATGAACAAGCCTCCATTGCCCAGATCTCCGTCGCGTCTTCGACCGCCGCAACCTCTCCGCTCATCAAACTCTTTCTCTCTTCAAACGCCACCAGGTCTTTCTTCTTATTCTTTAAGCCCTGAATATTTTCTTTCTTTCTCATCTTATTTACCTTTTTTACGTGTTTGATTTGAAGCAGGTTCTTTGACGAAATCTCAGAAACCTGCTCTCTCTCCAAATATGCGACCGGAGTTCCTCACAATTTCGTCTGAGTTACGGGCTCTGGCGAGGATGGTCAACGACGAAGTCAGGGACGTGAATTTGGAGAAAGCGGCGGGTGGTAATTCTTGCAGTGTGAAATCAAGTGCTCTGTTCGAGAGGGGGAGATTCTACGAGGAGTATTCTGCTAGGAGGAACGAGAGGCTCATGAGAAAGAGAGGCGTAACTGCAATGGATGAAGTTAAGGTTAAACCGGTTCGCAATCTTGGGGTTTCAGTGGAATCTGGAAAGAAAAATAGTGTGAGAAAGATTGGAAGTTTGAGAAAATCTATTTCCGCTGCTTACTCTGCTGGAGTGAGTGAAACACCAAGGTACATGCTCAGAAGCATGACCAAGGAAAACAAAAAACCTCCTGTCGCTGCGAAGTTTGAGAAATCTGTTATCCCTGGGGAGAAGAAAATGGGAACAAGAGCAAGAAGGATTTAACTGAAGGTTTTATTTCTATTTGGGAGGGGAGAAAGAGAACCTGATTTAATTTGTTAAAGGTTGAATCTTGTTCTCTCGTCTGGTTATATACTTTGTTTTTTAGTTTGAAATAAGTGTTACAGTTATTTGAGATCACCTTCTCTCTGATTCACATATAATTAATTATATGGTAGTATATACATCATCTTCTTTCTGATTCATTACTCGTTGGATGATTTTCTTTTTGGATGTATTTGATTCTTAATTTTATTTATCCAACAGTTTACATATATTACTGTTTCTCCTTTTTACTCGGGTTTCGTAACTTACTTGAAAACAAATTGAGTCTCCAATAAATCATCAATCAAATGACAGAATGTATTTCTTTAAATCTTGGAAGATTTTTGGATGTGTTTTTCACTTTAATGCTATATGCTGTTGAAATTTTTGTTTTTATCTTTTACGGTCTATTTGAGTTTTTATGCCAAATCTGTGTTAAGTGCTAATATTTACAATCTTAAAAGATTCTCATATCCCTGCATCTTCTAGATAATATATACATGATTTTTGAAGAGCAAAACATTGTCCATCTCATTTCCCTGGATTCCATGCTCAGGAACAAGTAAACACTAAATTTACCCCTAGTTCAAATTTCTACCTTCACTCCTCAGAAATTTTTTCAACTTCGGCAGAGACATCTGCTGAAGTTAACGTATGTTTTTCTCGCCCAACTAAACTGTTATTGCCTTCACTTTTTATAGAAGCAGATTTATCAGGAATTTTTGCTACATCTACTGCAGCAGAAGTGTCTTCTCGCCCAACTAAACTGTTATTGCTGCCTTCTTCTTGGCTTTCTTCCACTCTATAATATACCTATGGAAATTTTTAAATTGAATTAGCGATTGGATTTATTATAAGAAGAGCAAACAGAAAACCTTGACAAGGTAGCTCAAACTTAATCTGAGCACAAACCACTTCTGATATAGATTCTTCCTTTCATATTCATCTTGTTATTTTCAATTTCCAGCCAAACTAAATTTGTAATGGAGGAATAATAGCACATGTATTTAACGGAAAAAGCAAAAATTCATTGTGTAAATAAACCAGACAAAGAAGGACAATTAAAAACATAGAATAAAAGGTTTTAATGGGGACAGTATATGCATACCACGCAAGTACGGGCTGGGGAGAGGACCTTGAATGAGTTAGGGCGATTATTAAAATTTGTTTCGGGGACTCCTGGTATGCCTTCTGGAGACGTGAAGTGATCTACATCGTGCCCCACCTATTACAGTGGAAATGGTCAAGATGAAAAATAACAAGTATATTCAACCATCAAATAATAGCAATTGAATTGAGCTCTAAAGATGACAGCCCTGTGCATGTACTGACCCTCCCATTCCTCTCTCCTCACTCCTCACCTCTCAGCTATTCTTCAATATCATTTTCAAGGAAAATCAGGACAGATTTTATGATTTTAATTGTAGCAATTCCACCTTTTCCTCGTTAGTTATTCTCCAACCCCAGTCACACCCAGCTGAAATCACTGATGTACAGAAGTGCCACTTGTTTAATAATTCATTAGACTCGAGCAGAATAGAGAAGGTGTGGGAGGTAAAATGAAGTTTTAATGGTTGATATTTTAATTAAACATAAAAACTTAAGGGAAGATCCATTGCAATTTCAATACAATTTTTGGAACGACGGCATCCCCCTTGGACTGACCATAGTTTATATATACTCATGTTTAGCCCCAGAGAGATTAGGGCTCCTTACTCTTCCATGACCTCCAAATTCCCAAGCATCACTATCCAATGCAACTCTATATTTCCCAGGTAAGTCACATCCAACTTTATACCTGCATGTTCATCGTTTCAGTAGTCATTTCTGGTTAACAGTTATTACTACAGTAAAAATGAAAACTGAACATAGGCTGCATACCCTTCATATGTATTCTCTGGATGAAAATTGAATACAAATATCAGATCTCCTCGCTCAAAGACTATAACCTATTAAAGTAAAAATTATTAGGCACTTAATTATAAAATAGCAAATGAAGTCCCAGAGAAGACAACTATCTTTAATCATACATGTTTGAGGAATTTGTTCGCATTATGTTCACAACACAATACCTATATTATTTTCTTGAAACATGAAAGCAGTATTATTTTGATCAATTTTGACATAAGGAAAACCAATTAATTGAATAGCAGCAAGTGGCAAAAAATATCAAATTATGATGAGTATAGTAGACCCATTTGGGGGCATATTCACCTTGTCTTCATCATCTGCACTGCTCACGATTTGTTTACTTGATGCAAGGAACGAAAATTTATCATCAAGCAAGTTCATTGCCCTGTCAAATGCATTCATGAACTGCACAAGTTTCAGAAACAAAGTCATAACAAATATGTCAGATAAGTAACACTTGTAGAAGAAAAAGAGAATAAACAGAGGTCTGTAGAAAGGAAAAAGGGGGCCCCACAAGATAAAATAACGCAGTTCTCTCCTGAACCCCACCAAAATATTCTGAGTGACAGTGCCCATTTTTTACTACATTATTATGAGGAAAATGAAGATCTGAAATAACCATGCCTAAGCCCTACCATATCATTTTAACAAAGTTAACACAGATACTCCAATTGTAAGGATAAATTCTAATTTATGAATTTTGAGAACTCAAGTGCTACACATTTCTGTTTACTCCATTGTTTTATCATATGTACTAAAATCATACGTGAAAACATACCAACAAGAAAACCCTTCTACCTTTCAAATTTATATTTTCTTCATTTGTTTTAACCAAACGAATTAAGGCTTTTGCAATTAGAATAAATGGTTTAGTACACACAGGCATATTCAAAGGAATTGATGTTTAAAGAATATACTTGCTTCATCCTTGCAAAACAACAATTCAAGGACTCCAATGATGTTAAAATTAATAAAACTTTTGAAGTCTGAGAAATGAAGCCACAAAAGAGATGTCGATGCTGTGCTGTTCAGTGAATACATATGGGTATAAATCACAGCCCGTCGCCATAAAAAACTACCACTAAAACTCAAATAAATCAATCAATATATAATTACCTTGTATCTCAGGTGATCTGTTTCCACCAGATTCCACTGACGCCTGCACTTCTCATAACTCCATCCATTGCCTTCTCTTGGGAAATCAATCCACTCCGGATGGCCAAACTAAAAAAGGCCTCATGATTATTAACTTAAAAAAAAAATGCTAATGCATAAATACAACTATAGTAAGAGTTGATTGCTCATATGCAATTTGCATTATGTTCTACAGAAGAAAAAAAGAAAAAAAAAAAAAAAACAACGGTTGGATGCATCATAATAATACAGTGAACAGAAGTTTTGGAGGAAGAAGAGTGAAGCAGTAAGCACACCTCATTGCCCATGAAATTAAGGTAGCCCTCTCCACCTAATGCCATGGTTATGAAGTGTATCATCTGAAAAGATTGAGACAACAATGACCAGAATGAAATTATATACCAAAATACGTATTGCATTAGCATCTTTGCAATCTAATTTCTACATAAATGATGCAGTGCAGTGATCTCAATCAATAGATAAAAGACCTTCTGAAGAGCAATCCCTCGCTCAACGATAGGAGAAGGATCAACCAAGCAAGACATGCCAGAATACATTTCCTCATCCATTAGGAGAAATGCAACAGTCTTATCACCAACGATGGCCTGTCCAAGGCAAAAATTATATAACATTGGTAGTATTGGAATTAAAAACAATGAAAGATATAAATTAATGATTATTTGACCTCTCCAGTTTCCATCATTTTCCTGTTCACAAATTTAATTTTTCATAAATTCTTATTGTATTTCCATCACAAAGGTAACAAACACTGCATATACAATAACAGAGCTCATACCTGGTCATGGCTTTCAGCATAGGAAACACATTTCTCAGTGTATCTCCTATTTGTCAAACTCCAAGAGATTTCCTTCATTGACCATGTGTACTCATTCTTGTTCTTCAAGTAATCAATCCATTTATCAGGGATAGCCATGGCTAGACGATAGTCAAAACCAATTCCACCGTCAGAAACTTGTTGACCAATTCCTGGCATGCCAGAAACATCTTCAGCAATTACAGTTGCATCTGGCAAAATACTGTGGATCAGAGAATTAGCCAGCATCAGATAGACAACAGCATCCACATCTGTTGCTTCGCTAAAATATTCATTATAATCCCCTGTAAAAGCAATGTTGATTCCATGGTGATGATACAGCATTGATGTTACTCCATCAAATCGAAATCCATCAAATTTAAACTCCTCGAGCCACCACCTTAAATTAGATAAAAGGAAACGAAGAACTTCCCAGTTGGCATAGTTAAATAGTCTACTATCCCACAACTTGTGATAACCTCTATCTCCGGCATGGAAGTAAGAATCTTGTGAAGTTTGGCCAACATCAAAGCCATTGAGTCCATCGGTGATATTATTACTGGCATGACTATGGATAACATCCATCAAAACCTGCAATCCAAGGCTATGAGCCTTATCTATCAGATATTTAAGATCTTCAGGGGTTCCAGATCTACTGCTCACAGCAAAAAAATTTGTTACATGATATCCAAACGATGCATAATAAGAATGTTCCATCACGGCCATCAGCTGGACTGTATTATAGTTATTTGCTCGAATACGGGGCAAAATCTCATCTGCAAATTCCCTGTAAGAGTTTATGCGAGGTTCAGAGCTACTCATCCCCACATGAGCCTCATATATCCGTGGGGCCTTTGGCTTTGGTGGACGTGGATATTTAAACTCATATCTGCAGAACAGAAAAGAAGGTGAACAAATGAATATAATTCTTTCTGTACATAACCTACAGAGTTAAGTATGCGGGAAATATAGATAACAAATATATATAAAAGAATGGTAGGATTATTGGATTCAGTTGAGCAATTTACAACGTTTAAATCAAATAGACATTTTCCTCATTCTGTTTCAAACTAAACCCCGAACAAACAACAGTTTTTTTTCCAATGAGCAATCAGAAAAGTGGAATTTAACATGCTAGCGTATATGGAACATAAAAATGGTGGAACTCCGTTGATTCCTCCATGGATTCTATCACAACTCACATTTGAAATCTGTATTTTTTATTTTACCAACCATGATTTGAAGTGACAATTTCAAATAATGACATTTGATGGGATTTTGGTAGTATTCATTTCCATAAACAAATTATATTTTATTTTACAGTAAATCACATATCACAGTACATTTATATTTCATTTATGCCTCAGATGAGACTTTATTTATAATGCAACTAAAATAACCACGTTCATTTTGATCCAAACCTTTAAATTAATTGTAACTCAACCGAAAGCTATGAAAATTTTTGAATCTCCAACGAAACCGTAAGAAATTATTTACACAATTTAAAATTCAGTTCATCTGTGGCATACACCAAAGTCCCTATAAATATCGATCGTTCACATGCAATAATTAGTTTTTATTAAAGAAACCAAGTCAAAAGATATTCAACAGGTGAATAATGTTACCTCTCTGAAAGTGGTGGATCCCAGTAGACACCATCATATGGTGCTGCAAATCTGTTAGGATCAACAGTGGCATATTTGATCCAAGCAGGGATGCGATCAACCCAAACTCCATCCCCATGGCGGAACCTAAACTTCACTCTCGAACTGTGTGGTATAGCTGGATTTCCATCAGCATCAGGGATCTTAATACTCCAGACACCAAACTGATTTTTTTCCATTTGGTGGTTGGAACCATCCCATCCATTAAAGTCTCCAATAATTTGTGCTTCCCTGCATTAAAAGAAATATAAAATCTAAAAAAATTACTCAATAAAACAATGACAAATAATTGACAAATATATAACTTACTGAGCAGCAGGTGCCCACTCGCGGTACACAATTCCACCTTCTTCTCTGTTAAATCCAAATTTCAAATAACCTGAGAAGAAAGGGGAAATGAAAAAGGAAGGAAAACATTGTATCAAAGCTTTCGACAGAATCAATCTATGAAATGAGTGAGGCATTTTAAAAGAGATCAATCCAGTTGAAACACAGTTATGATACAAGACATGGATAAACATTAGTAGTTGTACTTGGCAGCTATAATATTGTGTATGCACAGATATACAGAAAAGGAAAACAAACATGAAACAATGCCAAGAATCATAACCACCTTTGGCAAATTCCTCAAGACCTCCTTCATATTCTTCAATAAGCTTTTTCTGATCTACGTATCTCTTCAGTCTATATTTGAAGTGATCTTTATATGGCTTTAGGGACGGATCAATAGAAAAGATGCCAATGTTTTCTAAGTATTCCTCAGTGGATGATATTGTTGATTTGTCATCAGTCATAACAGCTACACCCTTGAAACGAGAGCTCACCTAGTTGGAGGAAAACAAACCGAGACAACTTATCCACATGCAGCATATTCGCATATATCGTACAACAGACATAGAAACCTTCATTTCTAAACAAATGTGGCGAATATGCCCGACTAGAGTCTAAACGTTCAAAGTCATTTCAAGAATTCTCTTTGATCATTCACTTGTATCTGGACGTGACAAGTAGAGAAAAGAACAAGAGTTTTAGCACGTTATAAAACACGTTGAATTTGTTAGCCGTTACCTTTAATTTAATATGTTCATGTTTAAACAAACTACGGCTCCATAATTAAATTAGGAACTGCCCATCACAGTACCAAACATACCGAACAATATTCGGAAAAAAAAATTGATTCCAACAAAAACAGCAAACAGTTCTTAAGTTTCTCAGGAAACATTGACCCTAATTGTTGGAATAAAAAGACATGAAACATGATCAAACATACCATCTCGTGCAGTGATCTTCTCAATCCAAAACCAAACCCATATCCAAGTGGATTCCGATAGCCAAGAGCAAGATCAACTGACTTTTGTGGTGCAAGACGCTGCCTGCTTCTGACAGTCTGCCCAAAGAAAGAGAGTATCGAAAGCTATCATTCACATTAGATTTTGACAAACACGGGGTGGTGTTTGCGGTAATCATAATTCGATGCTCAAAAACCTCTTCCTCGTAAAATAAAAATAGAAATGAACTAAAATAAGTACTTCACTGACAACTTACGTCAGACAATAAATTCTAGAAGGAACCGTGAGAAATCTAGGGTTAAATTTTTTCCATTAAGGATGAGAAAACAAATAAAAAGAAACCAAAAGGCAGGTTAGCTTGAAACCAAAACAGTGCGAAGAAAGGCACATAAAATTCCTAGAGAATAGAAACAAGAAAGCAGCATAAGCAAAAATTTAAGATGGTGAATTACGTGAGAGGTGCAGGCAACGGTTGAAGAGACGGAAATGAACGGATTAAGGCACAAACAGTTAACCATTTCCCCGAGATCCAAACACGGTCTTCGATCAAGTTGGCCAAGTTCGACTTGAGCTTCAAGCAATGTCCGTGAACATCATGAAGCGAAGAGTATGGAAGAAGAAGGGCATTGTTTGATTGTTTAAATAGCAATAGTGAAGGACCCACTTTGGCATGAATCATTACCCTTAACCGTCTTTTTCATTGCTAAATTACAAATAAGAAACAGAGGAAAGGAAAGCATATCCTTCCCCACGTGAAGAACCAAGTAAGCAACGGTGCTAGAGTTTCCATCTGTTTGTTTTTCATGCGTTCTCTTTCTTCTACAAACCTCTAATCATGTTTTCAAGAAAATAATAGCAGTTTTAGTTTCAAGAAAGTTAATCATGATTATGATATTTAAAGAACATTTAAACAATATTTATTATAAAATAATTTTGAATACACGTAAATAATATTTAATTATAAAAAAAGTGATCTAACTATTATTATCCTTTCTCAAACTGCCTAAGTTTTAGCATAAATGTAAATAGAATAAAAATACTATAAATAAGCAGTATAGTGAAAAAAATAAAGCTTGTTTCAATTTAGGTGCCTACAAAAAGAAGGGCCAATTGGAAACAAAATCCAAACCATTTATGGAAAACAATAAACAGACAAAGAGTTATAGCCTTTACCTTCCAACACTTGCATGTTTATGTCCCCTGCCTTTTCTTTATCTGCTTTGAATCACTATTTTCTTTGTTAGAATAAAAAAAGTTGAATATTTGCCTATGAAGATGTAAGACTTTAGGTTGTATTTTTATCTGGAAAAGTGTTTTAACTTGTATTGTTTTGATTACTCGGTGAATGGAGTTTCTCTTTATGTTTATGTATGAATGATGTGATCAACAACCATATTTAAAATTGGTACAAAACATTTGTATATGTATAGTGTAATGAAGTTATAATTAAATATGTCTAAGATTCTCTATTTAGATAGTTTAAATATTTTCTTTTTACTATTTGAAATATCTTTAAAAGATAAAATTATGATAAATTTTTATATTTCAAAACAAACAATATTTTAAATATATAATAATTAATCTTAACGATATCAACTTTAACTTATATAATCGAAACAGACAATCGAATAATATATAATGAACCAGTAACTATTGAACATAAATAGTAGGATTAGTTTTGTTTTTCTAGTTGCTTTCTTCTTTATTCAAAGCAACAGTTTTTTTTTTTTTCGATTATCAACATTTACTATTTAAACTTCTGATTGTAGAAACTAATTAAAGACGAAAACAATGTTTGTGTTTGAGATTGAAGCAAATATCATATACAGAAACAAAAGGCAACATTAGATTTAGGATTTATTGAGGTTTTGCTAAAAGTTTTTTTTTTTTTTTTATAGAGAAGTTGTTTCCATTCAAGATGAGAAATCGTTATTTTTTTCTTATTGTTTAGGTAAAAGTTTTGGATTTATATGCTTTTTGGGCTTCTACAAGCTCTCTCTCTCTCTCTCTCTCTCTCTCTCTCTCTCTCTCTCTCTCTCTCTCTCTCTCTCTCTCTCTCTATATATATATATATATATATATATATATATATTATACTTCCTGTATATATAGTTGTCTACATGATAATAATAATTTTAGTTCGACAATTCTAACAAAAAGAGTTATATGCATTTGAGGTTTATTCTTTCTGTAATTATATTACTTAGTAATTTTGTTTAAGTATGTGTTTCAAAAAACTGGTTAAAATTAGTTCAACGAGTAGTAAATATATACACTTTTTAGTTACTATTTTATTTATTTGATTGTGGTTTTTACTTACTATTATGATATTTGTGGCATTGTAATTTTGTAAAAAAAAAAAAGACATTCCGTTGAATGAAGGCATAATAACTTAAAATTAAATATATTGAGTTCAATATTTGCTTCATGATTTAAAATAATTGTTTTGACTGTTTCAAGCTGCAGTGTTTATTATGTTGTTTCAATTGCTTTTTTGGCATTCATATACATATGTTTAATTTCTTATTTGTTGTTGGATTATTGTTATGTACTTCTACTATATCTACTATCTAATATATTTACTATATATATATATATATATATATATATATATATATAGTTGAAAATAAACTACAATAATGTATTGTGACACTTATCCATTGTTTTTGGATTCTTAAATGATTTTAATTGTATTAAGAGATATGCTATTATGTTTCCTTTACTTGCTATATTTTTATATTTGTGCTACTCTGAATGTTGTTTTGAAATGGGTTTTGTTATAGTGTTTATTGTATAATGCTGATGTCATTATTATTTTGAAATTAATTTTGATTTATAGTAGATTAGCAATAGTATCTCTAAAATACTCAAGTGGAAGAAGACTACTGTATGCATTTATTAAATAATTAATTTGTAAATGAATATATATAAAAAAAAAATTATCTTCCATGTTCTGTATTCTTTCATATAATTGATATACATGTCAAATGATTTATAAACAAATTACGTGAATAAGTATTATTTCCAACTTAAACAACAACAAAAATATGATTACGGAAATATTCCTTTTTAAAACAATTTAAACAAACTAGTTAAGCAATTTTCAATACTACGAGGAGATGTAGCTAAGTTGATTTTACATGGTGCGAGCTGTTATAATTTCATTGACATGAATTTAATTTTGGATTAAAATAGATTACGATGCAGATATTTTAAATGATTTAACATTCAATATTATAAAGTTTGTGTAGTGTGAAAAAAAAGAAAAGAGGAACAAAATGAACTAAGAAAGTCTTGAACCAAAGTCAATGTTGGACTTTTGATCTCCATATGATATGTTTATGTGATAACATTAACAGACAAAGTTGTTGCCTTTTTCTTCACAATATTTCCATATTCAGCGAAGAGAATAGAAGTGAAGGTGAGTTAGCAAAGTACATGGCTTCATCTCATCCACTGATACTGTATTCACGTTTTTTGCTTGCTTTGTAATATCCCAATTTGGACCAAAAACGCATTTTGATACTCTAAAGATTCGTACAAACTCATGACAACGACTAATTTGAGTGTTTCCGAAGCCTATCGTGTTCTTACCAAAATCACTTAATTTACACGTTAAACGTGAACCTTAGTAACAGATAGCTTTTAAGAAAATAGAGCCTACCACACATTTTATGTATTGGATGTGCCCAAACTATTCCCAATTTCTTAGAGCTGACTTCTAAACTCGATTCTGTTGGTGTTTCAAATTTTCACCTTTGGATGCTTTTAATTTGAATAAATATATATGTAATGGATGTTATCTAATTATAATTATAAATTATTATTGATTTTAATGAGATATTGAGTGACTTTGATAGGTAGTAACATTGATGGTTTTAGAGTTATTTTTGGTTTGAATGATATAGAAAAGATTTACCTCAAATAATAAAAGGGTTTAAATTTTTTATGAATCCAGTGAGTATAAATTATTATTAGTATATTTCATCGTAAATAATAATAATAATATTACACTTTTTCATTTTTTATGTAAAACTAAAATATGTCTAAAACTTTGATATATTTTTTTCTATAAATTTTAAAAGTAAATGACTATAGTTATTTTAATTCAATTAAGTTAAATTTTTTATGTCAAACACATTTTATGTTAAAATTTCAGTTATTTATACTATTTTACACATTTATGTTTTAATGTCAATTAAAAAATACTTTTGAAAAGTCAAACAAATTTAAAGTAATTAAATTAAAAAAATTATACCAAATGATTTTTTAAAGTTTTAAAACCAAAATTATAATAAAGATGAAATATAATTTTACATCAAATTTTATGGACTAAAATTTAACCTTATATTTTATTTGCAAATTTGAAGTATTTCATATTTTTTTAAGGTTTAGTTAAGTTTTAAATTTATCAATAATTTGATATCTTCAATTGATTAATTATTAATTTTATAGTTAATTAAACATTAAAAAATTTATATTGTTTAATTAAATTTGTGTTTTTCTTTTTTTTTTAAATGGATTGTGATTATTATTTTTCATATTTTATTTTTTATATATGTAAAATTTTGTGATTAATATAAATAATACAATAATAAAATATTTTTATTTTTTTATTGAAAACATATTAAATAACAATAATAATTTTAATTTCATAATAATGTAAAAAATATTGGAAAGCGTGATAATTTATTATCTAACTTAATTTTATTTAAAAATTAGGAGGAAAAACATTGAAAGTGAAAAAGGAACAATGATATTAGGCTAAACAAATGGAATGTTAGACGGATTTAAAAGTTTGAAGAACTTTCGGAACTATACAATACATTAAATGATATAAACTTTAATTGAAAATTTTGAGAAAAGTAGCAATAAATTAGAGTTTAGAAAACCAAAACATCTACGCATACGCACTCCATTAATATGTTCACTAATTATCTGTTAATAATTTGATTTCATTAATATTTCACTCTAATTACTTTGATTATTTTCTTAATATTATATTAATCAATAAAGGATAAACAGATATAATAAATATGTTGAATTTTATAAAAAAAGAAAATTGCAAGGACGAACTAGAAGGTTGTCATAACATGCACCCCAAAACAAAATTTGTCCATTGGGTGGGTTTAAGGACCTTGACGGATCTATGATTTATACAGCTACAAGTTTTTGAATAAAATTCCATCCACAAAAATTACACTATTTCATTAGGAATTTTAAAGGGATAAGTAGTAAAATAAATAAAAAACAAAAAAAGAAAGATATATATTGATGTAATAAACAAAATTTTCTAATACATTAACATTACTTATAAGTAACAAGTGATCTATTTTTTTTTTCTTAATTTTTTTATATGCTTTTTTAAAAATATTATTGCAAATCAATTCAGAAATTTTAGTTTTGATTATGCTATATCAAGGCTGAAAGTTTAAACATATTAAAAATATTATATAAAATAACAACTATTTACGTATAGGTTGGACGAAAATTATAATAAAGTATTTATTTTGAATTAATTTAAGCGATTTTGGTGGGAGACCTTGGAGAACATTGGGTAGCGTGTGATGTTAGGAATGGTCCACGTCACTATCTCACATATTGCTAAGGCTAAACTTAAAAGAAAAGGCCGAAACAAAGATAAGGAAGCGCCAGTTCACCACGTTCTCAAATATTTTAATAATTTTTCTCAACTTAATCCATTCTCTTATCTATCGCTTTTTATTCTCACCATAAAATATTATGCCAAATTAATAATAATACCTGTGGTTCTCAGTTCTCGCATCCCATAAAATATCGCCGAGTTATTCGCGAGTTCTCGTATACTTGGATTTCATCCATTTTAAGCAAAAAGTGAAATTAAAATGGACGTAAAATATAATTAAAGTCAGATTTACTGTCACCCGTTAGTATAATCCATTTTTCATCGTTATCATCCTACATTTCATACTTTAATACTGTTACGAACATGATATATGCAGACAATCCGTATTGGATTTTCTATAGAAAATGAAAAACAATGACACATTATGATGATTAAGTAATAACTTTTTAATTTTTAATATATATAAAACAATATTTTAAACGGGATGTATACATTAATCCTATTTATGAGTTATTTTTAAAGCGTGTTTCTGGGATAAAACATTTAGTAAAGTCAGTGCAATTGTAAAAATTCGTTTTCAATATTATTTTTCAATTTTTTTAGAAATATGAATTAAATAATTGGTTATAAATGAAAAAAGCTAATGAAATTTATCACTAATGAAATCGATGAACATTTAACAAAAATATCTAAATAAATAAAATGAATCCATGTTAATATCAATGTTTTATTTTATTTTAGATTAATTCTTTCATAAAATAAATGTTCTTCTTTTATAAAAAAAACGTGCATACACACATATATGGCATAAATTATTTTTTATTATCATTTAATTTAAATTAATAAAATTTATTAATTTTTTTTTTAAATAATTAATACTTACGAATATATAATATTCATACTCAATTTATTTATAATAAATATTAAAATACTCATTATCTATTATCCACAAATAATAAATAGATATAGATAATAAAAATTATTTACGATATTAACTATTATGAATTTTATTCACTTTATCTGCATGCTTTTGAAATGTTAGTAAAAAATATATATATATATATATATATATATATATATATATATATATATATATATATATAAACTCTTTTTTGATAATGTAATGCCTTGTGAGAAGCATATTAATTGAAATACGCTATCTTGCTTCTTCTTTTTTTCCTCTTTCAATAAGTTTGATAATACACGCAGAAAGTTCTATCTCTTGGATAATAATTAATTGTTCTTGAAGAATCGGAGATGGCAATTTTAATTTTAAAATCTGACTTTTTAATATTTTCTTTATTTAAAAATATTATCATTATTACTTTTTGTCATTTTTCCTTTTCCATCTTCCAACGAGGCCATGTCTCGTGTCTCACAGAAATTCATTGATAATTAATAATTATGTTATATTTAAGAAAAAGAAGACAAGTATGAAATATCAGAAAAGAAAAAAAAAAATAATGTCTTTATAAGGCCGTAAGACTCGCGATTGCCACACGAAACGAAACAGAGTTGCCGTTTTTCTAATCTCATTCTCATCCTCTTCTTTCTTCTCTCAGTCTCATCCGTTACCATGGATCCCTACAAGGTATTGCTATTCGCCATTCTCTTCTTTTATTGCCTAATGTTTTCCGACTGCACTGCACCATTAGTAAACTCACCAAATCTTCTTCGGTTTCGCCATTTCATTTATCTCAACGTGTTCTATTCTTGATTGTTAACTATAACTTGTGAACTCTTTGAAATTTGCGCTTCGTGGAGCAATTACTGTGGTGTGAATAGGTTACTAGGCTCTGTTTGCTTACTGGTGCTCTGTGTGATGCAGTACCGGCCATCCAGCGCTTTTAATTCTCCCTTCTGGACTACAAATTCTGGTGCTCCTGTTTGGAACAATAACAACTCTTTAACTGTTGGAACTAGAGGTATCGATCCTAGCTGAAATTGTTGCATAATCACGCATTTGAATGATTTCTTGTTTGCTGGAATTGTTCAACTTTAACTTTTTTTGTGCCAGCGAATTAGAATTCTGGTAAATAATATGATTTTGCTGGCTTTATTGTGTTTTGAAGGCTATTAGTGCAGGACGTGTGGACCATGTGAATGAGTATGTGTATAGACTATAGCTGACTCTGGTTTTGACAGTTGGTTATTTCCCTTGGTTGTTACAGTTCACTGAATATTCAGAATGCAACATCTAAGCCATGTTCTGAGAAAAATTTCAACAAGCATATATACACTGTTTTTAGTTCTTGAATATTCGGTTAAACATGATCAAGGTCCATGTACTCTTTCTATCCCGTCTTCGAACTTTAAAAAAATATGTGTATTTAGATTCTCCTAACTTTAGAAAGATGTTGAATTTTTAGGAAGGAGGAACTAATTTCTTTGGAAGACTAAATTTATCAATTTTTAAAAATATAAGGATCTTAACCATGTTTAACAAAAAGTATAGACTAAAATATTTTTTCCCCGAAAAAAGAGAAAAAAATGAACTAAGTTTCTTCCATTTGGCATAGATTAGTTTATACATTAATTAATTTGCAAAAGTGCTATAATTTAGTTTTACCAAAAGTTCATTTTATTTTATGCATAAATTAATTTGAGTTTTGTGGGAGAACTTGTTTAATTTTCCTTATTACGATTTATGAAAAAGTTTATCCAAATAGAATCCTTCTAGCATGTATTGATTCTTTGCACTGTTTCTATCATAGAGATTGTATGTCTATGTAGAGTTTAAACTTTGATTTCACTTATCTACGTTGCAGCTTGTTAGTTACAATTACGTGGAAAAGGATTACGAGATTTCGCTCCTTTTTTTTCTATACTTTTGCGAGGGTGCGGATGGCGTGTTGGCTTATTTATGTGTTTGTCACACTGTTGTATATCTGTAGTGAATTCGGATGAATATTATTTTATCCATTTTGGCAGGTCCAATTCTCCTGGAGGATTATCATCTTGTGGAAAAGCTTGCAAACTTTGACAGGGAACGGATCCCAGAACGAGTTGTCCATGCCAGGGGAGCTAGTGCAAAGGGTTTCTTTGAGGTCACACATGACGTTTCTCACCTGACATGTGCAGATTTCCTTCGAGCACCTGGAGTTCAGACACCAGTAATTGTCCGTTTTTCAACTGTCATCCATGAGCGTGGTAGCCCTGAAACTTTGAGGGACCCTCGAGGTTTTGCTGTGAAATTTTACACCAGAGAGGTATAGATTAATAAACATATTGCATGTGTTTAGGAAATATTTTCCCAAACATTTCAGCTGCTGTTGTTGAAAAATATTATGTTTAAAACTAAGCTCATCGTAGAGCTAAAACTTAAAATTTTCTTGTACAGGGACAACTAGAAGAATCAAATATTTAGTTTAACCTTTAAAGAAATATGGCAGTAGTAGTGCTTTGGTATTGTACATTATTCCTAATTTTGCCTTGTGAAACAGGGTAACTTTGATCTTGTTGGAAACAACCTTCCCGTCTTCTTTGTACGTGACGGCATGAAGTTTCCAGATATGGTCCATGCTCTTAAACCCAACCCTAAGAACCACATCCAGGAGAATTGGAGGATCCTTGACTTCTTCTCTCACTTTCCGGAAAGCCTTCACATGTTCTCCTTTTTATTTGATGATTTGGGTGTTCCACAAGATTACAGGCATATGGATGGTTTTGGAGTTAACACATACACCTTGATCAACAAGGCTGGGAAAGCAGTTTATGTGAAATTTCACTGGAAGACCACGAGTGGTGTGAAGTGTCTATTGGAGGAAGAAGCCATTAAGGTGGGAGGAGCCAACCATAGCCATGCTACACAAGACCTTCATGATTCGATTGCTGCTGGTAACTATCCCGAGTGGAAACTATTCATTCAGACAATAGATCCTGAGCACGAAGACAAATTTGACTTTGACCCTCTTGATGTAACCAAGACTTGGCCCGAGGACATTATACCCTTGCAGCCTGTTGGTCGCTTGGTCCTGAATAAGAACATAGATAACTTCTTTGCTGAGAATGAACAACTTGCATTTTGCCCTGCCATAATAGTTCCTGGTGTATATTACTCTGATGATAAGATGCTTCAAACCAGGATATTCTCTTATGCTGATTCACAGAGGCACAGGCTTGGACCAAACTATCTGCTACTTCCTGCCAATGCTCCCAAGTCTGCTCACCACAACAATCACCATGAAGGTTTCATGAATTTCATCCACAGGGATGAGGAGGTAGGTTAAAGTTTTAACTCTTTATATTTTCTTATTTTTTTCCTGCATGAGAAGCCGATTGCATTGTTAACTAAATTATTGCTGTTAAGTGATTAACGCACATCCCGATTGGATGATGTTGCTATCAATTCTTTAGTTATTATTACATTTCTTTCTTTGGACTAAATTCTGCCAATTTATAGGTCAATTACTTCCCCTCAAGGTATGATCCAGTTCGTCATGCAGAAAAGTTCCCCATACCTCCTGCTATCTTCTCTGGAAGGCGTGAAAAGGTTAGATTTTATCAATTGGGTAATATGCAAATGTGGAGCACCTGTTAGCAAAGGAATCCACCCGCCATTAGTTTCAGTTTTGATTGCAGAGTTCCTTTCAGTTTTTGTTTGTCTAAAAAACTATGAAACCAAATTACACATTCTAGAGTTACTAATAAAAATTTCTGAAAATTCAAACTTCAAAGCATTAGTCAAAACGTGTATTGCTTTGATATGTTTTTCTATTCTAATCTGTTAGAAAAAGTACTGTTGCTGAGCAAATATATTGTGTAAATTGATCTGACAATAAAGGAAGCAAAGAAGTGGATCCATAACATTGTTAAATGTTTCTTCATTGTAGAAGAAACAAATTACAAGATTAGGTTGTGTTCTTTTTTAGCATTGCTTTTGGATAGAAGAGATTAATGGTTTATAAACAAATGACAAGATTTTGAAAAACAATAAATAGCTCTGGTAAAACTGTTGAAATGCTGACGATATTAATTAGTGCAAGAATGTATGAACAACTCTACTTCTTAATGCAGATTGCAATTGAGAAGGAGAACAACTTCAAGCAGGCTGGAGAGAGATTCCGATCTTGGGCACCTGACAGGTTCCTGTTATAAACTACTGATATGATCAATGCGAAATATGTTTGGTGATGTCTAATGTCTGGTTCCCTATTTGTGTGCAGGCAAGATAGATTTATCCGCCGATGGGTTGATGCTTTATCTGATCCACGTGTCACCCATGAAATCCGCAGTGTCTGGATATCATACTGGTCTCAGGTGAGATAATGAGATCTAGACTTTAGACATGTTAATTTAGAAGGGTATGAACTACTGGGTATGGTTTGCTCACATGATGTTCTTTTCTTGGAATTGTCATGCAGGCTGACCGTTCTCTTGGCCAAAAGATAGCATCTCATCTGAACATGAGGCCAAATATTTAATGTTGTTACCAACCCCAGAATGATTGCAAGAGTTGCAGTCGTGTAAAGAGTACGATAAGAATGTGGTTTTGAAACCTTTGGAAGGACTAATCCTTTTCTTGCATTATTATGTTGTATAACTCATAGGTCTCCATGCATGCAACTCGTTGAGCTATCTTGATGCCGTTTGTGTGTTAGTATTTATTTACCTTATCGGCATGTTTCCCTGCTACTGTTGTGGACTGTGTTCCTCCTTGCTATTCTATTAAGAAAGTATTAAATAAAAAGAATAACGATAATTTGAAATTATTCTAAACTTTTATTAACATATATACATCTAAGCAAATATGATTCAATTGTTAGGCATACTCTGACATGATCAGCTGGAAATTTAGATTAGAGGCTCAATGGGTCCAATGAAGCTGCTTCGTATTACTGTTTAAAGGTTGTTCAAAATTCAAAATGAAAATCGACCAATAACAAAATGTCAACATGAATTTGTAGGGTGGCTTGTGTTGATCAGAACTTTCATTCTTCCTGGCAGATAGCTTTGAGCCTTAAACTGCCTTTTATTTAAGCCTCACACTGTTGAAGTCTATCCCCGTGTATTTATTTTTACACAAAATTTTAAATACGATATTTGTTTAATGTGCTTGTTGTGTTATGTTTAATAACAATTGGAGCAACTTTGGAACAACACTGAAATTCGTCACATACATTCAAAGTGACACTGATTTTAATCGAAGACACCAAAAACATCTAAAAAAACTGAACTTAGGCTTTGTCCTAATTCTCTCTTCTGCTGGTTGGTGATGATGAGGATCCCTTTTCATCATCTATCTTCTCATTTCACAGTTTTCATTTACCTCTCTTGGAAGTATTCTCTTAAAATATTGAAGAATCCTCCAAGCTCATCCATTTTGTTATTTATTTATTTACGCAACTCTGATAATTCTATGAAGCTATAAATTTTGGTTTGAAGCATTTTATCATCCATAAAAATCTTATTTAGTTGACATAGAACAGTGAATGAAGCAGGTGTGTACACAAATTATTATTATTATTATTTAATACCATGGATTATCACCTGGTGAACATCATATCGGTTAAGTAAAAAGATTAGTTCACCATATTATCCAATAAAACTTTATTTAGAGTAAAAATAATTATAAAAGATAATAGTGGTTTCTTAATTATTGTTTAAACTACTATAATTCTTGAGATAATTGTTATTTCACTTTTCAATAAAAAGGTTCTCCCTCTTCACAAAACATGATATTTTTATCTTACAACTAGGGTTTGGATATGCCATTTAATCTTCCATCTACATAACAAATTTGTATTATTAAAAACATGTATGTGCAACTCATATTTTAAAGAATTTTAATTTTTGAAAACGGTATCCAAAATTCCTGGATTAAACAAATCGGTACACGTTACAAAATATATATTAAGATTTTTTAATATCTATTTACATTATAATAACATACTTAATTCATTAAATAATGCACAACTAATCAAATGTTTAATTAAATTGAACTTGATTATATTCCCCTAGGAATTCCAAAAGTAAAGTTAATTTAACTCAATTGTTCAGGTAAAATATAAATAATCTACATGAAAAATAGGCTTTTACTTCCTGCACCGCACACTTTCTTCGTGCACCCCTTCAATCTTTCTTAAAATAACCATTTTACCCTTCAGAAAAAAAGTAACTTTCGATTACATATTCCGGAAACTTTTTGGAACAAGCTTTTCAAAATTTCAAAACGATTCTCCGGAACAAAATTTTCGAAACATAATTTTCAGAATATATGAAATATGTTCCAGAAGAAATTTTCTTCAATGGGATTTTTGGAAAAATCTTTTTAGAACTCATATAATGTCTTTAAGAACGATCTTACATGAAATATGTTCTAGAAAGAGATTTTCCAAACGCACGAAATATGTTTCGAAAAACTTTTCAAAACTTTTTCTGCATTTTCTCTCTTCTTCTTCTTCTGGAACTTGCTTCCTCTCTTCTTCTTTCTACGCAGCAGCAGTGCGACAGTGATGGTAACCAAAGCGGTGACAGTGGTTGAATGATGTGATGCAGCGATGAAGAATGTTTAAATCTTTTTCTAATATTGTGAGAGTAAATATGCTCTAAACAACATAACATCTGGTTAATTAAAGATGTTAAAATAGTGGGTTTAAGTTAGGTCGGATAAAAAGAAATATATTTATATTTTTTAAATATGAATAAAATTATATCTAATTTATTTATCAAATTAAATGAGTTTAAGTTGAATTGGAAGTAAATTTATCATGATCCACTAATAATAAACAATAACTATTTATTAGTTTTTTATATTTTTGAACAAGTTTTTATTAAAAATATTTACTATTTTAATTATATAAGTTGATAATTTGATTATTTAAAATAATAAAATATTAATCAATAATGATTGAATAGTTTTAATATTTAATTTATTTGTTTGTTAAATTATATAATTTAGATACTTTCAATTTTAACCTTTTTTTTTAATTTATTTTAAACTCTCTTAGTTTTCAGGCAAAACCAAAGGGGAGTAGTGATAAGAGAAGGAATTAGGAACATTCCAAGTGTAGAAGAATATCCAGCACCTCTCTCCATCGCTACAGAATCTCTCTCATTATATCATTTTATCCCTCCGATCCTGGAGGAACACCTGTCCCTTATAGTTAGTTACGAGCAACATGATTGGGAGAACCTTTGGGCCCACTAATGGGCCTGGGTGAACTTTTAGTTGGGCCTATGATGTCTTTGTTTTGTTCCATCGAAAACACAGAAGGATTAACGCCACCAACTTGGTTACACCGATCAGGATTCTATGGTTGTGTTTTGATAAGCAGGAGTAATGATCCTATCAACGACGTCGTTTCCATAGAAATTGGAAAACAATAACAACAACAGCACTACCCATTTTGGCCTCTCCTACAACTTGGCTCATGGTCCCATTCTACTCCTTCAATCCAACCATCATTTTTTTTTTATTAATTCAACTATTTTATTTTATTTTATTTTATTTCATATATTTTCTACACAAATCTCATTAAACATTTCATTGCCATCTACATATAAACATGCTTCTTAATTTACATAAAACATTTATCAAAACCGTTTTTCTAATAAACATAAATGAGTTTTATCTTTTCGAATAAAACACGATTAAACCTCCAACAATGTAAAAAAACAAAAATCATGTTGAACATACATTCTTAGTCACTCCCATGATGTCTGCTGGCATGCAGCAAAAGCAAAAGCAAAAGCAAAATCAGTAACAACATTGTATAGTACATGCAGAAGTACATCACATGCTACCCCGAATGCCGAATACATCCAAACCAAACCTTAAAATTAATAACGATAACAATATTATTATTATTTTATTATTATTAATATAGTTGGTGCATATGAAATGAAATTGATTATTCTTTGAACGTCATGTTTCCAGCACAGAGAAAGTGACATCGGTTTTGATTTTGAGGAATCGGTTCGGGTTGCCGTATGAGACCGAATATTATGGATCTCTTTCGCGTCAAACCAATTAAAAACATTTGGTGGGGATGGATTCTTATTCCCATTTTCTGGTATTTAAAACCCTAATCTTTAAATTATATCATTGGGAATCTCTCTATCAACTTACCATTTTCACTCCTAAACGCAAACCCACCAATTTCTTAATAAATAAATATTTCATACCTCACCTTGAAAATGGACCACTCTTATTTTCCTCCCTTTTTTTAAATGATTTTTTATTTATTTCAATCACCCATGATAATTATGCTGAAATTATAAAAATGTAAGAATTCGATTCTTACTATTATTGAGAATATCATCAAATCTTTACCGCGATCTCGTTTCCATGTGTGATTATGGAGGAGTTATGCCCTGCGACATTTCAAATCCATTTAAATATTTTATTTCCGTATACCGTGACGGAAAATCAATTTTAAATTAATTTTTTAATCGTATTAAAATTTACTAAATATTTGTTCTTTTCGTATGACTTAAACTGCAATAAACAACTACTAATGTCGGTTTCACTCCGACATGTATAACTTCTGTCAATGAAACATCATACGTAATCCTTAAAAATACTGCTACTAGTTTGTGATGATTCAATGGAAAATTCAAGATTCATGCTAAAAGTTCAGATATTTGTACATCTGGTAATAAAATTTGAAGAAATTCTTATGATCACACGTCATAATATGCAAATCAAACTTTGTTTTTTCTTTTGATTTATTATGCATCACGTCATTGAAAGTGGGAATTGTTAGTTAAAAATTGTTAACGGTGAAATGAAACCAACTAAGATGAACAACTTTTATATATATAGTTTTTATTTAGTCTACGTGTAACTTTGGTTCTTTCATGTTTTTAGTTAACTGAGTTATTTTTAAAAAAAAAGTAAAATTCGTCTAAACTGTGTTAAAATATAATGATCCTGTACGATTCACAATAAAAGTGTCAAATTAAAGTATCAAATTTTCTGTAATCTATGACAAAAATACTTATTTATTATTATTTTATATTAAAATTAAATACGTTTTGTTTTTTATTTTTTAATGAAAATTGAAATTAGTTTTTTTTTTTAACTTTTAGTCTAATTTAATTTCTTAATTTTAGATATACGTGAGTTTAAATGTTTTAATTAATTTTTTTATTTGACATTTATATTGAAGTTGTTGATATATATATATATATATATATATATATATATATATATATATATATTTTAATATTAATTACGAAATGCATTTATTCAATTCCATATTTAATTTTATTTATAGTTTAGGACAAATGTTGTGTTTCTTTAGTCCATGCATTTATGCAAGTATTTGAACTCAGTCCATGTATCATATACATGGATATTGAAAATTCTTTATATTTTTGTTTTCGGATTTAGACTCTGCAAGTTGATTTTTCTGGTAATTAAAACAAAAAAAAAAGTTAAAACAGTAAAATTTAAAGCAGCTGGAGTGTGACTTGTTTTTGTAATGGTTCATATTAAAATACATTATTAGTGTCAAGTTTCAAACAGACGAATGCATTGATAAATTTATATGCTAGTCTACGTGATTTTAAATTATCATTTGATTACAAATGACACTAACATAGTAATGATAATTTATGATATATTAATATCATTATGAAAATTTGATGAAAGAAAATCGACTGCCTCTAGATGAATTATTGAAAAGAAAAAAGAAAATCTTATGTATTGAATTGTCAATCCAAAGAAATGAAGTCATACAAGGTGGATAAATAATTTTTTGAATACTTCCTGAATGATAAAATTAATAAAATATTAAAAATATGAGACAATATTATTTTCTGCACAAGGATAAATATTTTTTTTAAGATTTAACAATGATTTACGTTACACTTGAAATTAGTGAAGCATAATATTAACTGAGTTGTTACAGATAATCTATTTAAAAAAAATAATGATATTTAGACAATATTTTTTAATAATATTTAAATATTATTTATGTGTATGATTGTTTAAAATAATATTATCATTTGACAAATATTATAAAATAACGTTATGTTGATATTTTTGGAGATAGTTGGAAGCGATGAAGAATGTTAATAAAAAATAATATAAATTTTCATAATGAAATGTTAATAGGGAAAAGTAATTATTTATGTAAGTGAGGTAATCTTCCTGAAGTAAAGTCAAAAAACAAAAAGCCCACAGGCCCCATACGAGCGTGAGCCACAATTATATATTTTCTAAATTGCATTTTAATAGATTAGTGGGGCTTTCAGATGAAACAACCAAGAGAGAGAGAGAAAAAAAA
Source organism: Vigna reflexopilosa (assembly GCA_027742785.1). NCBI lineage: Eukaryota > Viridiplantae > Streptophyta > Magnoliopsida > Fabales > Fabaceae > Vigna > Vigna reflexopilosa. Next base: position 1,432,599 of record CM050918.1, on the reverse strand, counting down.
TGAAAAAGGAATCGGCAAATTGCAGAGATCATCAACACTTCTTTAACCCATTCTCCCAAGGATTCTCATTCCACCAAATACAACTTATTTTAGGATCACAATAAAAAAAAGGACAAAAAATAATGTAATACAATTTCCTCATGAAAATTTGGGTCAAAAAAGTGCTTAAGAATTCCATAAAAAGTTCCACTACTCTCCTCAGGGATTTCAAATTTCCCTGAAATTATTTATATATTTATAAATTTCCCCATAAAAAAAAGATAAAGTATATAAGAATAAAATGGAGGATTAAATATATATTTTTCTCTTAACTTTCAATAAATATTAAAAATAGTTTCACTTTAAAATTGATTAAATTTAGTCTTTTAATTTTTTTATAAATACATAAATTTAGATTTTTGAATTCAATTTTATTAGATTTATTTGATTTTTTAAATATATTTTAAAATAATATTTGAATTGTTTATATTATTATAATGTTAATTAAAAAATATGTTTAAAACGTTAAATAAATTTAATAAAATTTATTAAAAAAAATTATATTTACTCAATTTTAATAATAAGAGACTAAATTGGTTTGGAGAATAATTTTCATTTTTATTGAAAAGTTTAAGGAACTAAAAAATGATTAACATATTTGAAGTATGAGGCTAAAATGTATGATTGTGTTGTGTTTGAGCATAGTTATGTTGGATTTGTGGTTTGACTTTACCGGGAGAACGAGAGTTCCAAAGGTAGAGAGAAATGCGTTGTGTGTGTGTGGGGTAGGAGTCTGCATCAGTATCTTCTCCCCCTTTGCTTGGAATCATCACCTTTGTATGGCTCTTCTGCTGACGTACTGTTATACAGATGCTTTCTACTGCCACTTCTCCAAGATCAAACCTTTTCTTCGTGTCTTCTGCTGGGGTTGCCCTTCTCACTCATTCATTTTCACCACTGAAAATATTCTCCCTTTAAAAATTCCACTCTTTTACTACCTGCTCTGTTTTCAACTTCTATTTTTTACTCTTTTTTATATTATTATTTTGGGGTTAGCGATAGCATGGACTAGGATGGGGGACATTATAGTAAACGGACAACAGTGGAGTGTGCAAACTGCAAACAAATAAAATAATAAAAAATGAAAACGAAAGTTGGGTATCTTCAAGAATCTTTACATGTCCAGTTATTCAAATTCTCTTTCTCCTTCTCAGCTTTACTTCACCAAGCTTCGTTCTGCTCTTTTCCGTTTTCAACAAGGCTGCCTTTATTATTCACAAGAGCTGGAATCTTTATCATCTGCACCAAAGTGTAGTGTTGTTGGGAGAGAATCTTTCTGAGCACTGCTACTGTTTTTCCGGTCCAACTTCCTTCCTTTTTTCGCTCCCTCCTTTTTTATCATGGTTTATAGAAGGGGGTATATATTCTATTTCTAAGAGGGTGTAAAAATTTCGGGTTGGTTCTGCAAAAAGTCACCACTGATGATATTTTGACTCTGTTGAGATATTCAGTAGAAAAGAGAACATCATTCGTTGGCAAGATAGAAATATAGAGACATATATATATTCTGCTGTAATTGACATTATTGACAACTTTGGGCAGAGGACAAGGTTTATGGAGTGAAGACAGATATTATCCAATCCAATCCAATCCTGTGTTGTTCTCTTTTGACGAGACAAGAATTTTGAGATCTGTTTGAGAGCTGAGGCTTGCGTTGTTTTTGTTGAAGCAGCCACCCATGATGAGAGATGGTGGTGTGACATCATCATCTGCTTCCATGATGGAAGCTCCACCACCAGATGGAACAATAACAACAACAACAATGGATTTTGACTACATGGGTGAGCTTTTCTTAGATGGGTGCTGGTTGGAAGCCTCTGTTGATGGATCTGACTTCGTGCCGCAAAGTCCTTCCTTTTCCAATCCCCTCTTTGACCCTTCATTCTCCTGGCCTGCCTTGGAGACCAACCACAATGAATCCCAGGGTGCTGCTTTTGGGACACAACAAGAAGGCCACAACAACAACATGGTTAATGTTGTTGTTGGTTGTGGAGATGGTGGTGGTCAAGAGTTGCAGCCTGAAACTATTACAACTGAAGGAACATCCGAAGGGGTGAGAAGATGGAGGTTTGCACCCACACCTGCTCCTGCATCTGCACCTGGACCTTCCATAATGGAGAAGCTAATAAGGGCCCTCATGTGGATCAAAGACTACAATAGGAACAAAAACATGCTTATACAGATATGGGTGCCGGTTCATAGAGGGGGTAGACCGATTCTCGCAGCTAATGATATTCTGTTCTCACTCGATTCAAGGTCTGTAAACCTTGCAAAGTACCGCGAAATCTCTGTGAGGTACGAGTTTTCTGCGGAGGAGGGTGAGGTCAAGGAGTTGGTGCCAGCAGAGAAAGGTGGCTCGAAGGAATTGTTGCCAGGATTGCCCGGTAGAGTGTTCAGAGACAAGGTTCCTGAGTGGACTCCTGATGTTAGATTCTTTAGGAGTGACGAGTATCCTCGAGTTGACCATGCTCAAGAGTATGATGTGCGTGGGTCACTAGCAGTACCAATCTTTGAGCAGGGCAGCAAGATGTGCCTGGGAGTTATTGAGGTTGTGACGACTACTCAGCAGATCAACTATACTCCTGAACTTGAGAGCGTTTGCAAAGCACTTGAGGTTATTCTCCTTTCCTATTTGCATCACTTTTTCTTTTCTGTTGTTTTTTTTTACAATATAGCAGTGTGTAGGTAAATAAATATCCCAGAAAAAGTTGAACCAAGGTTTTGGAATAGTGAGATTTTATCTTAGGTTGTTTTGAGCATGCATTTGCTGATTCTGAAGGGACACATATGCTCAAGAAGTGTTCTCGGTATGTCCCTTTTGTCCCTGGTACCCCTAGGATTTTACAGAATATGGCATGGTTTTGTTCGTGAATCCTTATTTTCATGCTTATCTGATGTTTTCCACTTTTCACTGCTCTGAGTTGTGATTGAGTTGCTTTACTTTTGCATATTTGAGTAGAAATGTTTGTGGTTAACACTTAACATGTCCAATATGAAAAGCTCGTCAAAACTCATTAACACCAGTTTGATGATTGGAGAAATGCGTGATCATGCAGGCTGTTGATCTTAGAAGCTCAAAACAATTAAATATTCATAATGTGAAGGTAAATGAAAAAGCCAACTGAGAGGATGGATTTTTAATGAACTTAAGTTTGTAATTCTCGTTGTGACAAGTCTTTTTTTATTTTATCAGGCATGCAACAGATCCTACGAAGCTGTACTACCTGAGATTCAACTGGTGTTAAGATCTGCATGTGAAATGCATAGATTACCTTTAGCTCAAACTTGGATCCCATGTGTCCAACAAGGCAAAGAGGGATGCCGGCACTCAGAAGATAATTATCTACTTTGTATATCTCCTGTGGCGCATGCTTGCTATGTTGGCGATCCCAAAATCAGGCCTTTTCACGAGTCTTGCACTGAACATCACTTGTTGAAGGGTGAAGGTGTTGCTGGGGGAGCTTTTGTCACCAACCAACCATGTTTCTCAGATGACATAACATCCTTAAGCAAGAAAGACTATCCACTGTCTCATCACGCGAGGTTGTTTGGATTGCGTGCTGCTGTTGCCATACGCCTTCGAAGCATCTTGAATGACACAGATGACTTTGTTTTAGAGTTCTTCTTGCCTGTAGATTGCAGTGACAGTGAAGAGCAGAGAAAGATGCTCACATCGTTGTCCATCATTATACAAAGGCTTTGTCGCAGCTTGCGGGTTATAAGTGATAAGGAATTGGAGGAAGCTAACTCATCAATTGATGAAATGATTTTCCTTGCAGATGGTGGATTTGATAGGACTGCAATTTGTGAGGAACTTCAACACAAAGGGACGGTTGCCTCATTGGATAGTGAAGAAAAGTTAAGTGAAACAACTGGTAGAAAGTTCTCTGACCCAAGGCAGCAGCAAGAGAGTCCTATTTTAAAAGGAAACCTTGACTGTGTCAGGGAGTGTTCTACTTCTGTTCAGGGTAACTTATCAAGTGTGGGAATGAGTAAAATGGGAGAGAGAAGACGGGCCAAAGCAGAGAAAACTATCACTTTGCAAGTTCTTAGGCAATATTTTGCAGGAAGCTTAAAAGATGCTGCAAAGAATATCGGTGGTAAGTCTTGTACAAGAGCATGATTTTTTTTTTTTTTTTTTTTTTTGTGTGCAAACACTAGGTGCTGTTTGCCATGCAGATAGAACAGAATGGAACTGAAAGGTTCTATTCTATACTACTTTGTTCCATCCTTTCTAATAGAACAAACACAAACCACGTTTTCAACCTCTTGTCTTGTACTGTTTTATTCTTATAAAGTGCACCAAACATAGAACTAAGCCTTATATCCTTGTTTTTTCCGTTCTGACATGTCTACTAGACACATTTTAAAGAAGGTAGTGTATATGTTGATTTTAACTTTTGCAAGGATTTTGATTCGTTTCACTTCCTTCACATGTGCTCATTGAAAAGTTCATCTGATACGGAACAGTTTTCTGGCATATTATTTTATACCAGTAGTTTTTATTAGGTTTTCCTATATGGCAAAAACAGAAAAAGCTGCAATTACATACATATATGGCAATGCTTTTCTGTGGTTATCTAGTAGTAAGCATGCTTTACATTTAAACATTTGGCAGTGTGTACTACAACCTTGAAAAGGATCTGCCGGCAACACGGGATAAAGCGTTGGCCCTCCCGAAAGATCAAAAAGGTTGGTCACTCCTTACAGAAACTTCAACTTGTGATTGACTCGGTTCAAGGTGCCTCTGGGGCATTTCAAATCGATTCCTTCTATTCAAACTTCCCAGAACTAGCTTCTCCAAACTTATCAGGAACAAGCATGTTCTCGACTCTGAATCAAACTGATAATCCAAACTCAATAAGCACGCAGCCAGATCCTGGCTCATTGAGTCCAGAAGGGACATCAAAATCTCCCTCTTCCTCCTGCGGTCAGAGTTCCATTTCAAGCCATTCCTGCTTCAGCATGTCAGAGCTACAGCAGCAGCATCACACAACCAACATTGCAGGTAACAAAGATTCCACCATGGCTGGTGAAGATTCTGCAGATGTTGCACTGAAGAGGATCAGAAGCGAAGCAGAGCTTAAAAGCCTGAATCAGGATAAAGCAAGGCTCTTGCCAAGATCACTGAGCCAGGAAACACTTGGTGAGCACCCAAAAAACCAGTATGAACGACCCTTATTGAAAACAAGTAGCAAGGTGGATGCAAACAGAGTAAAAGTCACATACGGTGATGAAAAAACTCGGTTTCGGATGCCCAAGAACTGGGGCTATGAAGATCTTATGCAGGAAATTGGTAGGAGATTTAATGTGAGTGAAATGAGCAAATTTGATGTGAAATACTTGGATGATGACAATGAGTGGGTACTACTCACTTGTGATGCTGACTTAGAGGAGTGCATTGATGTTTGTCGATCTTCTGAGAATGCCACCATCAAACTAAGCCTACAAATTTCTAGTCATAGTTTGAGAAGTTCTTTAGAATTTAGATAACAGATTGATTGTAAATCATAAGATCCTTTTTCATGTATGTGAATCAGTCTTAGAGAATACATAATTCTTTTTTTGCGATTATTTTAGCAGAATGTAAGGATAAACTTCCTTGTGCTCTAAGCAATAAGCAGATTCTGATATGTCATATTTAATTCTCGTTGAGTTGTTCCAGTTAGAATTGAGTTGAATATACAAAATTGATTTATAAAATAAGATTTGCATTTATATATTTACTTTAAATTGTTCTTATCTAATTGATATGGAATTTCTAACGAGAACACGGAAGACCAATTGTTAGCAAAAATACACTCAAACTATGTTGAATCTTCGATTACATATCAGAAAATTCTGAATGATGTTATCGCAGTACTTGTTAAAGCCTATCGTAATTGTTCAGTTTTGGTGAAGAAATCATTCGAAGGCAAATAATATTTTGATATTATAGTTGGCTGAATCATCGTTTATTTAACCAAAACCTCAGAGAGATTCGTCGAACGTTGAATCCAACGCAGCAATCATGTACTGTAGTTGTCGTTTTCATTAATTGCCTCATCACAATTCCACCAAGATTGTCTATTTTCTATTATGCATATCCATGATGCACTTACAAATTTTAGTTTAATAAAGTTGCAACAACGACACATGCATAAGATAAGATGTTGAGAAATACCAACCAGGGTTCCAGGGTTACTATTCATGGTTCCAAATATAAGATATTAAATGGAACATTTTTTATGTGAATT